>VXBR01008504.1:322112-340114 GCA_013400215.1 Cisticola juncidis
TTACCTCGGGGAACAGCAACCCTGAGGAGAATCCCAGGGAACAGAAACTCTGAGAGATTCCAGCATGTGCTGAGCACAGCCAGGCTGCACATCCTGCCTGCCCTGGCACTGCTGCTGCCAGGCTTTGCAGAGAACAAGTTTGGGCTCTAAAGTTTGTGTTTCTAAAAAGGAAATGCTCAAAGTGCTGACACCACTGTGGATGGAAGAGCATCCAGCATTGACTGTTCACAGAAGGGAAAGCTCTGCAGTGCTCACTCTGTGCAGCTCAGAGCACAAGCAGGGGTTGGGTTTGTCAGCTCGAAGAGAAAACTCACCTTGTAAACCACCAAAATGTCAATCTTGACAGGAAGCCTGCATTCAACTCTGGACATGGATTCTACAATGAATTTATGGGGGAAAATCAAAATGAAATAAAGCAAGACATTTACCATCACAACAGTCTGTTTTGATAATTTTTGGCATATTATATGGTATATTATATGTATGTCCTAATGAGACATAAAATTCATTTCTTTCATTTCCCATGTCACACTGAACTCTTTTTACATCTAAAAATTATTTCATATACTGCCTTTAAATCACACCTATAAAGTGAAATGTCAGTCTGCAGCTTCTGTGATGTTCATTTTAGGACATGAGCTCAACTTCTCTCTCAGCTTGGTTTGAACATAAATCCAATTATAGAGAATATTTTCAAATTGGAGAAGAAATTTAACCTGTGACACCACTAATATTTTCTGTTATTAATGTTTTTCCATATAGAACTCATTTATTAAGACAAACCCCATAGACTTTCACTAATTTGAGATGAATATTAAGCAAGTACAGCACTATATCCTCAAAAAACCCTCTTGAAACAATTATTATTACACTTCAATGCTCATAAATACAATTTACACTGCTGTGAAGCAGCAAGCAGGAGAGCTGCTTTCACTGCACAGCTTCAACCATTTCTGATGACCCAGATTATGGAAAAAGGCTCCAAACCCCAATATCAATCTCCATACCCAGAGTTTTGTATGAGGGTCACTAAGTGCTGCCATCTCTATGACAATCCAAAGCTGCTTTTAATGACAAGTGCTCTCAGCAGAACTCTCAAAACACCACATAGTCTGTAAAATCCAAATAAAGCAAAGTGAAAAATACTTACAGCATCTCTATTAACAGGGGAAAAAAATGGAGGCTTCTCTTTAAAACAGGAAAGGATCAACTCAATGATTATCAAAGCAAAGTAGATGTAAAATGTGGTAAACCTGAACCTGTCATTTCCATGGCCCTAGAGGGAACAGAAACACAATAAATGATTGTTTTATTGCACTTCCAAGCTGCCCATACTCCCTCTCCCCCTTTTCACTGCTTCTTTTGGCAATTCCTTTCTTCCTCTACAGTTCAGTGCTGCAAAGCAGTTCCTAGCAGGAATTACCCCACAAAAGCAATTCTGCTCTGACAAGTGCCTAAGAACATGCTTATCTGCAAGCTTTTCATTAAATCATGTCAAGTTCAAAGTGCTTATACATCCTCACTGCATGCAGACACTCTCTGGAACCAGGGCTACAGAACATCCTTTTAATTTACCCCTGGGGGTCCTTGCACAATCGTGTCTTAAGCACAGGAGTTGTCAACCCAGATCAGGGAACATCCTTTTGCTTTAATATCTTGTCACTGACAAGCAGTGAGTGTTAAATACTTTCAAAAGAAGCTGCAGAAAAAAACACTGCATTGCATAGTCAGAGTTCCATCCAGAGATTATTTCCTTTCCTCATCATGAGTCTGCAGTTTACATAAAACTCCTTGCTGTGAGATCATGTCCTTTACACAGCTTTTCATGCCCTAATGCTGCTCTGAACATTCTCATTGTTCACTTAAAATGTTTAAAACTTAAGTGCAAGGGAAGGAATATTTGGTTCTGGGCAGTCACAGGAGGAGAAATGTTATCCAGATTTGTTCTAAGGCTCTGCACCCACAATTTCAAGATGCTTACAGATTCAAACATTGATAGAACAATATTTTCACTTATTAAAGCTCCCTCTAAGTGGTGTGTGGAACAGTCTCACCAGATTGCAGCTATTATCTGAGAAACTCCTGCCCAGGCTCTCAGTTATGGTTTAATTCAATCTCTGCTGGAATATTTACAACAGCCTGCTACAGGAAAATCCTAATCCTAAAATGCTAACAGGATAATGCTGCTAATATTACAAAGAAGCAAGAATAAAAACAAGGAATCACCAAAGAGAATCAACACTGATTTCACAGAGGAGAAGCAATAATCCTAATGTTTTCCAAGCTCTCTTTTTCTCTCCCAGGCTTTGATGATCTAATCACTGGAGCAATCTGCCTTGCCCTACTTAGGGAGATTTGTTTCTGTGAAAAACTGAACAAGTTTCTTCCTGTGGGAGAACCTGCTATGTTTTCAAACAGGAATCATAACAGCCCAGGTTTCTTTCCTCTCCCTCCAACTTTCTATTTGCAGCCCCAGAGGAGTGAAAATGCTGTCTCAGCACATCAGGCACTGACATGAGGAACCCCATGGAGCTGCCTATGGGGCCACCCTGCCTATGTAAAAAAGGAACTTTACATATCCAAATGTGTCCTCTCTGATTAGTACCCATCCCCATTTCAGCAAAAGGTTTCAGGAGGGAAAGAGATAAAAAAAGCCAGAAGTCTGTTCACATACACACTGTGCTGGTGTCTCTCATGTCTGTCAGGTTATCAGAACAGCCCTGGGCTAAGCAAAATCTGCTTTTTGACACTGCCTGAGACATCCAGCTCCCTCCTATCACATCTCAGTGAAAACAGCAGAACCAAACTCATCCCTCCCTCTCTCTGGCAACACCTGGGCTCAGATCTGACTGCAAACTCGTGTGATTCATTGTTCTCACAGAGATGTGGAGCTGCATCTCCTCCTCATCCTAACAAGGAGGGCTCTTACCTGTGCTGCTGTGGCCATGACCTTGGAGCGCAGGGGCCCCAGGGCACAAAGCACAGACAGGAACCAGAAGATAATGAGCACTCCAGAGGACTGAATTCCTCTCAGCCTCTCATACTGGACAAGCAGGGTGGCCAAGAGCTGTAAAATAAATACAGGGACACATGAACACAACCCCAAACCAGGGCTCCCCTCTCTGCACTCCCAGTTCTTGGAGTTCACTGGGAGGACAACAGAGCAGCAGCACCTCTCTGGAATGGACCCACCATGACTTCAGAGAAGTCAATGGCAAAACCTCCATCAGCTCAGGAGGGCAGCAAATAACTGAAATAATTTGTCTTGGTGTTTTCAGAGCCTCAACTTCAGAATTCAATTTTTAAACCTTTGCACGTAGGGCTGGGAGCAATTAAATATTAGCTACAAGAATTTTAAACAAATGTAGGAGCTGCCATTTCTCCAGTCCAGATGGACCATCATGACTTGTCTAAAAAATGAGATTAAAAAAAAATTAACCAAGGGAATTAAAAAATTCAATGGGCAAATTTTAGTGCTTTATTTCTCATCCAACAGCCACAAGCCTGTTTGTCATCCTAGTAAAAGCCACCTTGTTTTGTTTAATGGAGGAACAAAGTCCAATACTACACAGAACAATGCACAAGCCATGCTCTGTTGTACCTCTGTTTAGGCAAAGTTCTATTCAAATTCTCTCCACACCTGGATCACAAGCCTGGGGAAACAGGTGAAAGCAGGTTGGAAGGCAGAACAATCTCTCCTTTATAAATATTTTAATTTACAAAGCTGAATCTGCTTGAGAGAGAGATTCAATGACTCTGAGAGGGAGTGACTCCTGCCTTTTTGGTAGCAAAATTTGCTTCAGTGATACAAATACAAATAATTCAGCTAGAAGAGATCCAGATAAGGCAAAGGGGCTTTTCATCCTTCATCTGTCTAAGAAAAAGTTCTATACTAAGAGAAAGTGAGTGGTCATAATGAACAAAAACAGCTACAAACCACAGTGATGCCAACAACCAGTGGAGTCACAAAATAGACTGGTGGAGGGGTTCTGTTCTGCAGGAGCTCGTGGAAGGAGTAGAACAGATCTGCCCAGCTCACACACCACAGCAGGACACCAAAGAGCTGAGGAGGGAAACAGAAACAGCATCTGGTAAGTTCCTCTCACAGCACAGAGCTAAAAAAATCCCCATTCTGATTCACAGATTCCCAGGAAAACAAGGCTGTGTGAACAACACAGCACTGACCAGCTGCAGTCTGGTGAACTGACCCACTTCATTCTGAGCAAGGATCTCATCTCAAACACTTTCTGAGGGATCTCAGCAGAAAGACTCACATATTTTCCTGGATTTCCCCCTCTGTTTAATTTTGATTGGAAACACAGGCAGCATGCAGAGCAAAGACAGACATGCCCTGAAGCACAAGCCTGGTATTTTTCTCCAGGAATAACCTGAATTATTTAATGGCCTATGGAAAGTGACTTTCTTGGTTTTTTTAGACCCAGTCACTCACAGAGCTGAGGGGCAGCTGACACCAGGAACATTTGTAGCACAAGGTGCAGATGAAATCACATTGTTATTGCATTGTTATTGCATGGGGAGAGTGGCTGGAAAAACCCTTCCCATGCTCACTTTCACAGGGAGATACAATTCCCTGTGATACAATTCCCTCCAGACCTACCTCAGCATCCTTGTTTTGCAGCTTTCAGTGGTTTGAACATTAATTAAGGGTGAAGCAGCATTTTTTGGCTCCCAAAGGGGGTTGCTCAAGGCAGAGCACTCAGTTCTTCCCCACACCCAAAAAGGCTCCAAGGATGGATTTCCTTGCTCAGAGATCTGCATGGTCACAGCTCCTGTGAGCAAAATCCTCAGCATGACAGATCAGAGGGAAACCAGCCCAAACCCTACTGCAGGCTTTAGTTTAGGATTTAAAGGGCCCAAACCCTGCTGCAGGGTTTAGTTTAGGATTTAAAGGGTGCAAACCCTACTGCAGGGTTTAGTTTAGGAATTAAAGGGTGCAAACCCTACTGCAGGGTTTAGTTTAGGATTTAAAGGGTCCAAACCCTACTGCAGGATTTAGTTTAGGATTTAAAGGGCCCAAACCCTGCTGCAGCACTTCCTTGGATGCTGAAGGAATAGAAATGAAGCCTGCATGGCACAGAGGCCCTGCAAGGAGCTCTCACCGTTTTGAACCTGCTCAGCATGGACAGGATGATGTAACCTCGCTTGTGGCGCTTCAGGTAGAGGAGGTAGAAGGGAAAAGCAGCCCACAGGTAAATGCTGGGGATCCAGGCCAGGACAGTGTTCTGGAAACACGGGGTGAGGTCTGGGTTGTCCGTGTGCACTGTCAGGTTGGAGTCCTGCAAGAAGGACAGGACACATTTGTCAGCAGAGGGGCAGGAGTGCTGCTGGCTGGGATATCTGCTGGAATGAAGTTTTATTCAGATGCTGATGGAGTTAGCACATGGCCTGAGTAAGAGCTTTCCCAAAATCCTCACCCCAAACACTTGTGGTTAATCTGCTCTAGTGAAAGGGCTAAGTACAGCTACAAACAGGGCAAAACCTAGAAGAGAAGGATTTCTGCCCTGCTCTATTTCAGAGGTGGACTCACATTTAGCACAGACAATCCCTGCTGGTTGCTGTTTTTGCTGAGTCTTGGTTACAGGTGCTGATACCACCTCAGGCATTCCCAGCCTGGAGTGCCTCTGCTGAACAAAGCTCCTGAGGAAAAACCTCCACCTGAGAACTCACCCAGCAGGAATGTCCAAAATGATCAGATTCAGATCAACCTTACACTGACCTGGGATAATCCCCTCCTTTTATGACTAAAACTTTGTCCTTCTTACTCATATGCTTCAAACTTTAATTACTTCCCCATTCTAAACAAAAGCAAAAGAAATGTATTGAACATGCAGTAGGACTCGGGTTTTTTTGGAAATATTTCAAGAAATGCTTTGCAGCTGTGATCCTGGACACCATAAGCCACATATGCACTGGTACCTATGGATTTGAATGCACTGCATACAAACAGTTACATAAGTTCAGACTAAAACAGAACTTTCAGTATGATGAAGGGGAACTTGGTTTTAACCAAACCCTTTGGAAATTCACAGCTTGGATTTTGCCATCTGATGTGTCATTTTACATGTGGTAGATAAGCACCTACTTGCAGAGAATGTAAAATGACTTTGTTGTACCGTCATTAACAAGATTTAATTAGATAAAACTAAGATATCCCTGGTTGAAATATAGCTTATCTCTGCACTACAGTAATTTACTTAATTATTTTTGTGTGTGAACTCTCTGCAGAAGTTTCAGTTTCACTTCTCATCTCTTGTGACAGACTGCTCTGAAAATCAACTCCTCTGAGTATTCCCAGCCCTTCTCCTGTTTACCAACAGGAAAGAGGTTGAATGATGAAAGCAGTGCTTGATTTTAGAACTGAAGAGCCACAGCCTGCAGAGAACCTTTCCATTTCACTGATGATCTGCCAGAAGGCACGAGCATCTCTGAACTCACCCACAAACACAGAATTGTTAATTGTGATGGCACTGCAGAGGTTTCAGCTTTGGCTGAACTGTGACACGTTTGTCACTCGTGCTCCAGCCCTGGCAGTGCTGAGGGCTGGCACAGATCCACCAGCTCCACATCTGAGCCATGCCCTCTGCTGCCTCTCCAGCCAAGAAATGGCTTTTTCTGGAGGCACTCAGGACCCAGCAGGATGAGAACAGCCCCAATTACCTCAGCAGGTTTGTTCAGACCACAAATCAACAACACAGGGCCAATTACACAGCAATTCAAACACAAGATCAAACCAAAGCCCAGCTCCAGCCCCACATTCACACTCTTGCTGTGTTTTCCTCCAGCCAGCAGCTCTGTGGCACCAGAGTGGATGATAACATTGAAAGAGCACCGATTTTTTGGCTCAGCATCAAAACATTTCAGCATCTCTTAACATGATAAGCTCCTCCAGCAGCCACCCTGCTTGGGGCAGGAGTGCCCTGTGGAAGTTTGGAGCCCTTTAGTTCCCAAGTAGGAGCTTATCTACTTATAACTCTCATTTATTCAACAAAATACTGATTTCCTTTTAAATTACATGTGGTTTAGCAACGTCTTGAGCATGTTTGCAATTGTGTTCCTTTTGCTTATTGGAAAAAATCCTGGAAAAGGAAAGCAGACCAAGAACAGCAACAACTGAAGCACAGAATAAAATGATTCTGTTTAAGGGAAAAGACATTGAGAGGAACCCTGCCCCCCTTTTTTAATTTAAACCTTTCCTGTAAGACCAAAATGGCCACAAATAGCTTTCTGTCTGACAGCAACCTAGAAACAGCCCCAGATGTGCATTAACTTCTGAACTGAGCACAAGCTGCCTATTGTATCCAGGACACAGACTGCAGGGCTGCCAAGCCATTGCAGGGTTTGCATTGACTCTTATTTAAACAAGGCAAAGGGTTTGCACTGCTGAATGTAAAAATGCAGCTGGCCAGAAACCAAAAATTCTGTACTTAAAAAAAAAAAAAGAAAAAAAAAGAAAGAAAGAAAAAAAAAAAAAGAAAAGGAAAAATAAAAAAAAGAAAAAAAAGGGAAAAAAAAAGAAAGAAAAGGGAAAAAAAGAAGAAGAACAAAAAGAAGAGTAAGATTTTGAGATTCAGTAGAATTATCCCTGAGAATAAAAGTGGAACCTTTCCAGAACTGTGTGAACCCGCAGGAAGCAGCACCCACGTGGCCACCAAGAACCTGGGGACAGGGATGGGGGCTGAGGGGAGCCCCATGGCCAAGGTAACAGGACTGACCAGTGGCCTCTTGGTGATGTTTTCCCAGGTCCAATTCCACTCTGGATCAGATAAATAAGCTTTCCTGGAAAAGCTCTGTTTCTGTAAGGATCTGCTGCTGCTCTGAGAGCAGCCTGTTCCCATCCTGAACAGGAGAGGGGTCCCTGTTACAAAATACACTGCCTAAAACACTTAAATAGTTGAATTCTATACAAATAACGTGTTCTCCCTGAGACCAGACTGAAGTTGCTATGTGTCCTGGGATAGAGTTCTTAAATATTTCTTTTTTTAAATACACTTTTATTTATTTTCCCCCTAGTAGCTGATGTATTGCTCTGTCTCTCTTTTTATGTTGTTTCTCTTTGCATTACAATTATGTTATTATAATTATATTATTTCAGTTATTAAACTGTTCTTGTCTCAACCCATAGGATTTACCTTTATTCCAAGTCTTCTCCCATCCCAGCAGGGAATTGGAAGGGATTGGTGAGAATCTGCTGGCTGGGGTTAAATCATGGATGATTATTTCATGGAGCAGGGACTCTACAATGAATTATTATTAATATTCCTTTTAAATCAGGGAGTCTTCAAGTTGTTTTTGTTTTTTATCCAGCAGGATCTTTTTTCATGGAGCTGGAAGTTCTACTTTACAACTTTATAAATCACCACATCACAGTGTGTATTCCAACAACCCCCCCAACCTCAGCAACTCATTTTGAGTCAGAATATGACACAAAGCTCAGAACAATCTCTCCTGACCAAGCCAACTTTGTTCCATATTGCTAAATACCCCTCAGTGCAGTGAAGTCCCAGAGCTCCACCCTGCAGAACAAACACAGGACACAGCGGCTGCAGGGACAGCAGCTCCTGCTCCTCTCCTCAGGGCTCTGCTTTCCTCTGCCTTTGCCTTCTGTGTGTCCTGGGAACAGAGCAGCTTGGGGTGATTCTTGTGTCCTGGCAGAGTGAAATACTGCACACCACCTTGTGCTTGCTGCTGGAAGGGATCCAGCACCCTGGTGTTGGGGAGCTCCTCAGCCCAGGGCTCTGTGCTCTCCTTTCCCTGGACATCAGCCCTGCCCTGCAGTCACAGCCCCTGGAAACTCTGCAGGCACTTTGGGGGTGCCCCAGCAGCAGCCTCTCCTCCCTCCCAAGCTAAATACTCAGCTGCAAATGTTGGGAAACACAATTTTCTCCATAAAACTTATCCCAGAGAAACCACAACAGCAGCATGTCGATCCCAGCCAGCCTTTTTTTCCCTTTTTTTTTTCTTTTTTTCCTTTTTTTCTTTTTCTCCTTTTTTTCTTTTTTCCCTTTTTCCTCTTTTTTCTTTCTTTTTTTCTTTTTTCCTTTCTTCCTTTTTTTTCCCCTTTTTTCCTTTTTCCTTTTTTCCTTTTTTCTTTTTTCCTTTTTTCTCTTTTTTCTTTTTTTCCCTTTTTTATTTTTTCTTTGCTTTTTTCTTTTTTCTTTCTTTTTTTTTCTTTTTTCCTTTTTTCTCTTTTTTCTTTTTTTCCCTTTTTTATTTTTTCTTTGCTTTTTTCTTTTTTCTTTCTTTTTTTTTCTGTTTTCCTTTTTTTATTTTTTCCTTTTTTTTCCCCCTTTTTTTCTTTTCTTTTTCTTTTCTTTTTTTTTATTTTTTTTCTGCCATCCCACTTACCCACAAGCAAGAGTTGAGGACAATAACCTGTGACCTATTCCTAATGCAGTCTCCCTGTGCTCTGTGGCCTCTCCTGACTGCCAAAGGCAGCTGAACTCCCTTGGGTGCAGGATCCTTGGTGCTGGAGGCTCTGCTGGTGAGATAAACTTGTGCAGAAATCACCAGAGCTCTGTGCTGAACTCCCTGGGCACACCCTCTATTTCATCCTCTGGTATTAAATCCAATGCAAACACCCATGGGAAAAGATCAGAGATGCCTGTCACAGCTTCAGAGCAGAAAAGGGATCTGTTGGGTCTAAAACCTGTAAATTAGTGGGGCTTTCTCCTGATCACTCAGGGTATCATTGATGGGCCCTTGGCAGAGTTTTCACTCACACCCATCACTCCTGTCTTTGGATAAACTCAATTCTTGTACTAAGGGGCATCTGGGCAGCAGGACTTGCATTTAAATGATTAGTTTTAAATGATCTTCATTATGGGAAGGTATTCAGCAAGGGAAGCTGTGAGTAGCATTAAATCTGCTCTAATGCTTAATACTTTCTATTACATTCTCCCCTCTGGAAAAAAAGATTGCTATTGCAAAAGCCATCCTTGAAACTGATAATGCCTTTAAAAGAAAAAAAAGTTCAGTGCCACGTGTCTTGGGCTTCCTGCACATCATCCATTAGAGCATTTAAAAACCAGAAAGCTAAAACTTGGCTGCAAAACAGAGACAGGGGAATTCCTGTCTGTCCCTTTCCCAAAATCCCCAGATGATGTTAAAGAACCCTGCTGAAAAAGGCCAGCTGGAGTTTTGGTCTGGAGTTTACATCTAAATCAACTCCTACTCCACTACAGAAGCTTAAAATAAAGCTGGCTTTACCCAGCAGTTAAATAATTGCTGATGATGCCTTGGAATGGCTGCCTAGAACAGAGGCTAGACAGAGTTAAGAGAATAAAGTGGTTTTTTTTATTAAAGGCCTTCAACAGATGCACCTTGGGCAGTCAAAAGCCTGCAGAGGCTGCACCCAAGGTGGACAATGCTCACCAGTTTTTCAGACAGAAATAAGAATTTGGTTTATTTGCATATCAGGGGTTAATTGTCCAATTACTTCAGGTAATGAAGTCACATTCAGTGAAGTCACACACAGTGAAGTTTCCCCAGTTCACTTTGTTTGTACTTTTTGGGGCCTGAGGCTGTGGGGTGTCTTTGGCCTGCAAGGATTGTTTTGTGTGACCAAAATGTGAACAGAGCTCACAAACACTCCATGTGGAGTTCATTACACACTAATGCAGTGCAGGATCTGAAAAGCAGAAAAGCTGAAATCTTAATGCATCAGTGATGCTGCAGTGATGTTCTTCAAACAGCAGCAGAGAGCATCCAAACCCTGGAAGACTTCGAGTGTCAAGAAGTTCTCTCCTTTAAATGGATACTTTAATACACATTTCTCTCCAAATTTCTCCAGCTCCAAAAGAATGGTGAAAAGCACAGGAAACACAAACCCAGCCTTTATCTGCTGGAAGGTGAAGGCCTTTGGGCTGATGTCATTCACACCCTCCCCAGGGCTGACAGAAAGATGATAACATTGCTGTTATCACTGGTTTGCATGCTGGGGAAGATTAACAATCACACAGGGAAGCTGCCCAGGAAGGGACACATCCACCAGGGAAGTGAAGAACTGAAAGTAACAACGCTTCCCTGTGCTACAGGAACATGGGGATGGTTTCTTGTGTAGGACAAATCGTTAGTGGGAATTAAAATGCAAAGCAGACTCTTCCTGACCTTCTTCTGCCCTTAGGTATGGTCAATACCCTGCACAGCCTGGGAACAAAAAAAAAGAAAAAAAAAAGAAGAAAAAAAGAAAAAAAAAGAAAAAAGAAGGAACAAAAAAAAAGGAAAAAAAAAAGAAAAAAAAAAAAGGAAAAAAAAAAAAAAAAAGAAGGAACAAAAAAAAAGGAAAAAAAAAAGAAAAAAAAAAAAGGAAAAAAAAAAAAAAAAAGAAGGAACAAAAAAAAAGGAAAAAAAAAAGAAAAAAAAAAAAGAAAAAAAAAAAAGAAAAAAAAAAAAAAGAGAAAAATATCAAAAGGGAAGAAATAAAAAGGATGTCTTTTTCTTGGCTCTACCACACTGCCTCCTGCCAGGAATGAGAGTGGATCTGAACTGCAACACTAAAAACTGCCAGGGCTCAATCTCAGCTACAGTTCAAGTTCATCTCAGCCTCTCCAGGTCTCCCTTCCCATTTCTACCTTGTCCATCTCCTCTGCTTGGTCCCTTTAACAAATTCTTTGGAACAAACTCTAATATTAGAGCAGAAATGCCAGCAGGAACAGCTCCAGGCCTCCAGAGGAGTGAAGTTTCAAATGGGTTTTGAGAGCATCCCCACCATTCACACTTCCAAAGGAACAGGGTCCCTTACAGGAGGAGCTGGGTGCTCCACTGATCCCCAGTGGCTGCTGCACAACTCAATTTTTCCTCATTATTACAGAATAGCTTTTCCCCACTGGTACAGGCAAGAGGTAAAAACATTCTTGAGTGCAGCAACACTGCTCAGAAAGAAGGGGTTGAGGAACATCAGCTTTTCCAGCTCACATGAACCACACAGAGAATAACCAGAAATGGTATTTTTCTGTTTCACAAAGCTCTCTGCATAAGTGAGGGACACCAGGCAGGATGAACTTTCTTTTCTAGCAGTAAAAGGATCTTTAGTGGGTGATTTTAAGGGATCAAATAGTCCTGGCACAGGGCCACAGCCTATAGGAGTTTATGACTGTGGAGTTAATTTGTCCCAGGTTTTTGCTCAAGCTGAAGTTTCATGATACAAATGCTACAAACCACACCAAGTACTTGAGGACTAGACATCAGTACTAGACAGTAATTTCCTTTTTTGTTCTCCTTTCTGGTTTAGAAGTTCAGAGCTTCTTCGCTGTCTGGTACAGAAATAAGAATAATAATAAAAAAAAAGGCAGGTTCATATTCCCCACAGCCATGGGAGACCAGGTAATAGGAATTTTTTTTTCTTTTTTTTTCAGAAAAGCACCTGTAGCTTCAGGGAGATAGTGAAGGAAACCACTCTATATATATGGATCTAAGACAACATACATCTAAAGTAAAAGTAAAATCCATCTATTTCAGCTGTATCAGTGACACTCAGGCCTCTTGCTTGGGCAGAGGGACATTTTTTACTTTTGGAAGGGAATGGTGCAACCATTCAGGTAAAAATGCTCAAGAAAAAGAAACAGGATTGTTCCTACACAAGGAAGTTCCCAACTGTCTTTTAAAATTGACCAAAGCTTTGTGCTGCTGAGGAGAAAATTCCCTTTTATTGACATCACTGAGGGCTTTTCCTATGGCCTTGTGTGAAGGAGTGGGGTGCCTGCTGCAGCCCAGTGTGAGAATGGCTGGGGGGGAAATATCCTGGATTTCAGCCATCCCATCTCCTTCCAGTTAAAGGAATTGGGATCATTGAAGGATCATCACAAAGGCAGCTCATTTGAGGGGACAGGGACAGCTCAAAGAGCTGTGAAGGACACAGTCCCACTGTAAGGCCATTCTAAGCCAGCCCAGCCAGTTGGGCTGATGTATAATATCAATAAAAATGATTGTCACCAAAATTGCCATCAGTGCTGCTCTGAGAGCAGCTGGAAGATATTCTAGAATAAAAATTATTCAACTAGGGGGAAGAGGAGAGAATTTTTCTTTTAATTGCACAAATGTCAAATGCATTCTTAGTTTCAGAGAGAAAAATATTATTATTTCTTAAACTAAATTACTTTTGACTTTTGAAGCAACTCCCATGAAACAGTTTCTCTTCTCCATCCCCTTCATTCTTTGTTCTGTTCTATTTCAGGGCTTTATGACACTGGCACATGAAATAACTGTGAATTATCTACATTTTATTGCATTGACTTCGCCTCTCATGCTCCCAGGATTTCAGCACAGGGACAAGATTCCAGCTCACACAGGCCCAGCATGGAATCAGGGCTGGGGTTGTTCAAAATCCTGGGCACATTCCTGGGAACATCTCTGGCTCACAAGCTCAGCCAAGGAATTTGCAAGTGGAGAATGGCCCATCACAATCAAAGGGAGATCAGGAGACAAATCCAGCATGAACTTACTGGGAAAAATCAAAGACCTCATTTAATATGTTTTTCAAATGATTTTTAAAAATTTTTTTAAAAAATTAAACATTAATAGTCTCCTTATTTTAGTACATTAGAAATTTGCACATGTTGAAAGGAAAGGATTGTCTCTCCCATGAAACAGCCTGCCAGGGAGGTGAGGCCCATCTCAAAATGCTTTATATTCCTAAGAACAACTATTAAATTTTAGCTATGCTTTAAGGAGCTTCTCATGTGACTGGGATTTAGTTCCAGTATAATTTCTTTTCAGGAGGCAAAGTTTATAGCATTCCTAAAGTCCCAGACACCACAGCTTCCAGCTGGGTCACATAAGCTAAAATGGCCCAGGGAGGAGCATTTTTGTGTTGAAAGCTGCAGAGTTTCAATAATTAAATCACCAAAGGACTCACTTGACACTGGCAGCTTTCAGGGGTATCAGGTTTTGCCCACAGCTCTCAGATCCACATTTTGTCTTTCCCAAAGAGCCAAATCCAGGCTCTTTGCACAGTCTTGCCATTTACACACAGATGAATGGTGTCAGGTCCTAGCTAATACTCCAAATCCAATGCTAAATATTTATATTTATACTGCTCCTGACGTTGAGAATCTCTGGCCCAAATCAATTAGCAAAGCTTCCATTCAGCTCCTGTCAAAAACATGAAAATCTGGGAGAATTTGAGCTTGAGTACTTAATTGATTTTAACTTCAGGATGCTGCCAACCCAGCTACCCTTTTGAGAGAGCTTCACTTCACAGATTTGATGTCTGAAGGGATTACTAAAATCACCTTTTACTAAAATCACCTGGTTTGATCTCCCACCTAACATGAGAAAGAACACAGGTGCCTCATGCAGTTATTTGTCCAGAGATTTACAGGAGTGGCATTCAGCTGAAGCTGGATGCAGTTAACAAAGATTATACAGAGATCTGTATCATGTTTAAATCTCTATAAACACTGAGCATTCTGTGTTTAGCACAGGGTGGCAGAAGGGGAAATTAAAATACAAACAACAGCCAGTCTGGACCATAGAGCCCCACTGCAGGATCCTTCCTTGGCAGTGATCTCCTGTCACCTTCTGCTTCCCTCATCCTCTGCTAGAACTGATTTAGCTGAAAATAGAATGGAATTGCTAAAATTAAATGGTTTACTATTAATTTGGGGCCAAACCACGTTAAGTTGTGAGGGGGGTTTAAATAAACTTGTACACATACTACAAATGTAAGCTATTTGTCATCTTCCTGGAAAGAAATATTCCTGCCTTACTACAGCTCTCCTGAGTCATCTTCAACTACAAAAAAAAAATTAAACATGATATAGCAGAAGAAGAAGTTGAACTTCTGGCACTTTGAAATGCACTTTCCTGCTCTGCTGGTTCAGAGAACAGCATTTTTAGCCCAAGTCCACCAAAATTTGACAGAGTGACTCAAGGTGTAGCCATGAACCTGAAGGTTAAAGGGAGCTCTGTACAGGAATATCACAGAGCCAAGGCTGAGGTGGTGTTTACTCCTCAGAGCTGCTGCATTTCCTGCTGGGTTACTCAAGAGCCTGTGCATGAAGGAGCCAGCACTCCACGTGGGATGAGGAAAAACAAGAAACCTGTCAGGACACCAAGACACAGAGAGAGTAAGGAAATGGAGCTGTCAGCTGAGCAGCATCAAAAGGAACTGAGAAATTGTGGTCTCCCCTTTGAAATGTTCCATCACTTTTTCTCTCATTTCCCATTTATGCTGTTGAAAAAACCACACCACCCAAAACACAAGCTGCTGGTTACTGTGCTGCAGACCAAGGTGTTTTATTTCCCCTCAAATCAACAGCAGAACTGAGCACTCAGTGTTTTAATCTCACAGAACCCCTTTGCCATTTCTTACTTGGGGAGGCTGAGCTGCAGGAACACCAGGTTTCTCTGGAACAGAATTTGGTTTTTTCTAAGTTTTGCTCTTTAATCACTAGGCTGAAACACTTCTGCAGCAAACACTCCCCAGGAGATTGCTCCCCACTCAAAGAAGCCACTCATGTTTCACCACAGTGGAGGACACAAGCACCAAAAAAGTGATAAATTCACTGGCATCTCCTGCACAAAATTGAGACTGTGGGTCAGGTTACCTGGCACACCTATTCAGCACAGCAAATATGTGCCACAGTAAACAGGAGGTGATTATGGCACTGCTGAGGAACACACCTAAGGCTGCCTTGTGTGGGTAAGTGCTACCACATTCCCCTCCTCCCCAATTAGCATGGGAATATTGGAATATCAGATATTAACAGCTGAACAGACACTATGATTCCAAGGGTTCAGCTGAAAAGTGTTCACAATGCACTATGAAAACACAATATCCCTGCTGCTCCTCTTTTATGTATAAATAACCTGCATTTGTGTTAGCAATTTGCTGATTCCGTGTTCAACAGGTAAAGTGGCTGCAAGCCAAAAGCTTTTATAGATTTCTAATGTGATCTACAGTGTTCCCTTTCATCTCTTATTTCTCAAATGTGTTGAGCAGGAAATTATTTTGCCTCTGCAAAAAAAAAAAAAAAAAAGCAAACCAGCAAAATTTCCAGCAAAATTCCCCACCCTGAATCAGGGTGAGAAGTTGAAACCTTAAAACTTCCAACAAGCCAAAAAATCCAACATAAATCAGTCATTTGTTTAAGCTGATATATTTCAAGATAAACATTTTCATGAGCCAATTCTGAACTATTTTGGTTTTATTCTGATCTTCTTTTAACAGAAAAGTATTGTAGTTGATTTAAACTCCAAAACAGAGAAATGTTTAAATTGGAACAGCATGTTTCCTTTCACTCTAAACAGTTTTAAAACTGGCACCAATACCACATTCAGCTTCCAAAAATACCTGGATTTTCTTTGACAAAAAATGGGGAGTCTAAGTTCATCAGCTAATGAAAAATTGAACATTAATTCTGGTTCACATTTGATCAAGTTCTTGTTTTGGACTGGACACCATTCATTAGTTTGGTGCACAGGCTGGGACTGCCTTCCACTGCGTTCTCCCTTCCTCAAATGCAGCAAGAGAAACCCCAACTTTTGTGGGCAGATTTCAGATAAAAGCCTCTACCTACATTTTCTCATGGAACAAAATATTTGCACAGGAAATTGTTTCCAGATCGTCACCTATCTGGTCATCACTTAAAATATCCTATAAAATAAGTGCAATACTCCTGCTAATAGAAAATATCAAAAATAAGGCATTCACTGAGTTCATCCTGCTGGTCATGGAGTCACAGTGACACATTTCTCAGAGTTGTTGAGTTCCACTCTTAAAAACAATTAAGCACATGGAAAGTTGTTCTGACCCCAAGAACTGTGGAAGGAGAAAGGAATTGGGTCCACAGAGAGCACAGAAAACCCAGAGAGCAGCACAGGGGGTGCTGAGTGTAACACCACAGCATCAAGTACAGAATGATGCACTCACTGCATACTCAAACCAGGAAATCTCCCTGGATATTACATGAACAAACCAACAAACTGCTGCAGGAGCTGTTGCACTCCCACCCTTCCCTGAGAAGCCAAGACCTGCTCTGGAGGCAGCCAAGGGAGCAGGGAGCAGGGCTGATCTGCTTGTGCTTGTTCCTGTTCTGGAAGTGTTGGTGGTAGAAACAATATATGAAAATACTTGTTTGAGCAAGCTTATCTGCCAGCTGCTGTGGCAGAGAGGGTGCAGAGCACTTGGAAATGAAATACAAACAGGGAAATGTAACCAAGGGGCTTAGGAGCCAGACTCCTCTTTTAAATAGTAATATTGAGACAGATAGTGAAAGGTAATTATATATTGAAAGTTATATGAGGATGAAACTCAGCCTAAAGTGCTCAGAGCCAGCTGCTTGTCCTGTCCTGCAGCAGCTTCCAGCAGTGATGCAACTTCAGACATTCCTGTTCATTCCTGCTCCTCATTTGAGGAAAAAACAAATCTCCCTTGAGCTAAAGCAGTGTGAAAAAAAGGGACACAAAAAAGCCTGTTTAACTGGAGGGCACTTCCAGATTCTGCATATGTGCTCAAATCCTCATGGTCTCAGTGTGTGCCTGCACAGCAGAGAGGCAAACACGGCGCTGCACCTCGGGGAAACAGAACTTACACAGCATCAGAGCAGAGCGTGGCAACAACTCCCAAACTTTCCTGATCACAAACCAATGCCCGCCGCAATCAGCCCTCCCAAGGGGCTGAGGGCTCCCAGAAATCACCGGAATTCACCGCAATCCTCCGGGCTGGTGACACCCTGGGCTGCCGCGAACCCAGCCCTCTCCCAGCAGGAACAAAGCACTGCAAGGGGAGCCATGGAAATCTCCGAGGAGCAGAACAAGAGCGAGAACAGCCAGGAAGGGCCCGGGCCGGTCACCGCGAGGTCCGGAGGCGGGCGGACTGTGCTGGGACAGCCGCATCCCCCGCGGGATGCCCGGGGGGAGGGAGGGTCTTGGCTCCGGTGCGGAGATGCTGAAGGAGGAACAGAACGGAGCGGGACCCTCTGTCCTGCCCGAGCGGAGGCACCGCTCCGCCGCCTCCGGGACGGCGCTGCCCGGCCCGGGGC
>VXBR01008504.1:348370-365021 GCA_013400215.1 Cisticola juncidis
ATCAGCGGGCCCCAGCCCCGATATCAGCGGGCCCCAGCCCCGATATCAGCGGCCCCCAGCCCCGGTACCAGCGGATCCCAGCCCCGGTACCAGCGGATCCCAGCCCCGGTACCAGCGGATCCCAGCCCCGGTACCAGGGGATCTCAGCCTCGGTACCAGGGGATCCCAGCCCTGGTACCAGCGGGTCCCAGTGCCGGTACCAGCGGGAACCAGCCCCGGTACCAGAGGGTCTCAGCCCCGGTACCAGCGGGTCCCAGCCCCGGTACCAGCAGGTTCCAGTCCCGGTACCAGCGGGTCTCAGCCCCGGTACCAGCGGGTCCCAGCCCCGCTCGGGCCAGCCCGCCCCACGCCCGCTAGGTGGGAGCAGAACGCCGCGCTGCGAGCGCTCGGTGCCGCCGCCGGCACCGCACCCACCGCGGGCAGCGGGGCTTGTGCCCCCCAAACTTCCCTGGCCTTATCTCCCTTTGATCTGCAGGATCTGCTCACTCCTTACACGGTGCTGGGGGTGATAAGGGGAGCCATCTCTTTAAATTGTTTTTTTTTTTTTTCCTACCTTATTTTGGGGGGATTCTAGTGCAGGTCGCATTTTGGATGTGTTTGTGTGTCTCAGTCTGTACCCCTGGAACACCTGAAATACAGAAGCCTTTCCTGTTTCTCGAAGAGCTGAGCAGAGCTCCAGCTGGGGGATGTGGTGTGCACACAGTGGGACACTGCTCTGCTGAGGCAGGACAGGGTCACCTGCCTGAACAAAGAAATTAAGCCCAAAGTGCTTCCCTGGGCATGGTTACCATTACACAGAAAGCCTGGTTCCATGTGGCATCCCAGTCACTCATGAAATGGGATAACAAAGTGCCATGGCCAAGCTCAGGAAACTGAGAGCACACCCATAAGCAGCCAGCCTGGGTTGAAGCCTTTGAAAAAACCACAGCAAAACTCGGCAGGAGAGCTTCAAACAGGAGCACTCACAAAACAGAGAAGAGAAACAATTTCTCTCACAAGCCCCTCTGGATCCTGCTGTGGGAAAGGAAGGGATTTGTTCTTGCTGTAAGGACTGACCCGAGAGCACAGAGGTGTGTGAGCCTGTGATCAGCTCTTCCTTGGCTCAGCCCAGCTCACCTCAATGCCCTGGGGATGCCCCAGGCTCCGAGGGCTGGGAAGGCTTTTGATGGTCCAGGTGGGGTTGGCCCCACAGCCTGGACAGCACAGACACATCACAGAGCTCACCTGGAGTGATTTGCACGGGATTCTGGACAGATGCACATCTTCCCTCTCTTTCAGGACTGGTTTCCTTCCTGCTGTTTTCTACTGAGAGATTACTTTATTTAAAACATCCTCTAGACAACCAAACTGCTCTGGGTGTCGATTCAGGGTCCCTCCTGCTGCAGAGCAATCAGATCATTCCAGGCAGTGAGGAGCAGGGCTGCTGAGTGCCCAGGGTCTGCTTCCTCCCTCCAGGGGCTGCTCCCCAGGGGAGAGGAGATTTCATGTTAGGAGGGACACGGGTCATTCATTAAAACCCCTGAGGAGCCTTTAACAAGGTCCTGGAGTGACAGGACAAGAGGGGGAATGGCTTCAAACAGAAGGAGGGCAGGTTTAGGTTAGACAGTAGGGAGAAATTCCTCCCTGTGAGGGTGGGCAGGCCCTGGCACAGGTGCCCAGAGAAGCTGTGGCTGCCCCTGGATCCCTGCCAGTGCCCAAGGCCAGGCTGGACGGGGCTGGGAGCAGCCTGGGACAGTGGGAGGTGTCCCTGCCATGGCAGGGGTGGCACTGGATGAGCTTTAAGGTCCCTCCCAACTCAAACCATTCCATGGAATGTTTCTGGGGGTACCCAAGCAGTGCCTGAGCTCTGAGCCCCTGGTGCCCTTCAGCCCCCAGGCTGTGCTGTGCCCACCAACTCCTGCTTTGCAAGGAGTTAAAGGGCAGCAGGAGACACTGCTGGATTTCAGGCTGGAAATCCCAAAGTTGTGCATGAGTGGAAAAGCCCAGCATCTTCCTCTTCACAGACAGGTCAGATCTGCCCCTTTCCTCACTCCTTTCTCCCTGCTGGCTGCAGGTCCCACTGCAATCCTGACATCCTCAGGGCTCACACAGATCCTGCCAGGGCAGAGGGACCCACAAGAGCACAGCCTGTGCCCTCACTGCTCACTCTGCACACCCTGGGCAGTGCCCAGGCTCAGATTTCCTTGTGGCCACATCAATTTACTCCACAAAGGGCCATCATTTCCCAATCCTCCTTCAGCCTCCTGGCCTTGATGCTGTTACCTCCTCCAACTGCTCACAATTAAACATGACCAAAGACTTGACTGCCTGGAGTGATACACATTATCATCAGCAACACTGACAAAAAAAGGGAGATGCACTGTTGTTTTTCTTTTCAAAAGCTTTTAATAGGACACATTTGTTTTTGTCAGTTGTAAAGATTTACACTTGTTTTTTGTCTTCTTCTTTTTTTTTTTTTTCTAAAAAAAAAGGAACATTTAAATCCAATTTTCCCCATGAGTACCACCTTCTGTTGCCCCGACCAAAAGACCTCCTTTTGGCCTATATACCTGATACAGTATAACAATATATTAACTATTAAATACAAAGTTCTATCATATATACTAGGTTGTTACGGACATTGCAATGGTACTGTGCCTACTCTATCACCTTGTGTAATAGTGTACATGGGTTATTATTGTAGCCAAAGGGGCAGAAGAGGGGAGACGGGGGCATAGCCTAATTTACAGTGGTAATGCTTTTGTTTTATTATTTTTTTCCTTGTTTTTTATTTTCTCCTTGAACACACCTAGTGCTGAGTGCAATCCACAGAAGTCAAAAACAGTGTTTTCTTTGCCCTCCTCCAAAAATATCTACAGTACAAAACCTCTAACCAAGTTATGAAAAATCACTTCTATGTGCGAGGGGCTGCAAGAATGGAATTTACATTTTTCCAGACACATCTGCAATCTCTTTCCCCCCCATTGTGTCAGACTGGCAATAACAAAATCTCCTCCTCCCACCTGCATACAGTAAATCCACAGTAGTAAAGTGCTGGTGTGCTTGGATGAGCAGGAGAGCCATGCAACTGCTGCACCATGGGCAGAGGCTGAGCTTGGGGAGGTGTTTGATGTGGGTACAGTCCTTGGGCAGTGCTGGCACTGCAATATTGTGGGATTTGAGCTTAGCTTAACTCCTGAACACGCCCTGGGTGCAGGCTGTGAAATCACCCCTGTGTGCTGTGACAGGGCACGCCTGGCTCCAGGTTTATGAAAAGAAACTCGTAGGTAAGAGCTGCTTCTGTTGCCAAGATGCTATGCAGACTTTTAACAATTTCTCTATAGATTTCTACAAAAATATAAAAAATTCTATCAACATAACCATTCTACAGAATTCCTGTGGATTTTGTACATTTTGTTTAAAAAAGTCAAATTCTACAAAACCCCCCCAAAGGTATTTAAAATGATTTGAGTATTATTGCACGTGCTGCAGTACATTTGTATTTGTCTTTCAAAAGGGCATCTAGAAAATACTCATCTGGTTTAGAAAACAATCTATTTTACATGGATTTCTTTTCCTGAAAGCATCATCATAGAGTATATTTTATTGGCTACTCTTTACTGACTATTCATGTATGATGTAAACTTTTTGTTACTTCCACAAACCTTGTCAGTAGGCAAAACCCCAAGTATTAAAACAGAAGAGCCTTTAGACTTCCTGTTACATTTGGAGTTGAGCATTTGGATTAACATCACATCACTGTTTTGTGCCATGATTTCAAGCTAAAATGTTCAATTTTTTTTTTTTTTTTGTAAGGAAGGATCTGAAGAGTAGTAGCATTCCAGCTATGTGAACACAATCCTAATCATTAGGGAACCAGGGATGGCAATTTTATGGCCTAGCTAGTTTCCCAAACCATTTAGCACATGTAAAAGGAAAAGCTAGGGCTCATTATGGGTGTAAAACCAAAAAGGGATTAAGAATATTTCTCAGGCTTAATGCACTGTAATTTTATTATTTCCTTAAATATGATCTGGGGGAAGAACTGATGAAAGGTTTGTTTGAAATGATTGCTTTAGACAGGCTTAACTCTGGCTTTGGGCTGGCATTTCAAAGAGAGCAGATCCATGTGGGCCTGTGGTGAAGGGGGGAGAAATGTCCCAGCCAAGAATTAATCTAACTGCAGTAAATAGTACAGAATGTTAATCCTCCTACTTCAAATACACTGATTGCCTGACTTCCTGCTGAAAGCCCTTCCATTTCTCCTCCACATGTAGGGATTGTTTATGGAGCAAACATCCTCGAGTGAAAATAAAGGAGCTTAGGACCTCTCCTGGGCTGAGGGGTACAAACAGCATCTTCTCCTTGTGTGTACACACCAGGCTAGTGCAGATCCACGTGGTGGGAACAGCCTGATCTCTGATGGACAAGAGGCTGGACATCAGCATGTGGGAGTGATTTGGAATTTCTCTAGTTCTCCAAAAGTTAAAACTCCCAACTGACAGAATCAGCACAGATCTTCCTCCTGCCTGTGCTGGTTCAGAGGCTCCATCCGTGGACTTGGCTTCAAACCTGGGACCTGCACACTTCAAAGGATGCCTGCAGTCTAATTTAGTTTACATCTTAATGTGATTCCGTGGAAGTGGAGTGGAGTTCATGCCTGGCTCCCATCAGTCATGTGAGGAGAGGGAGGTGTTGAATGGGGCCAGCCTGGAGTGGTTTTCAGGCTGGGCTGTCCAGTTTTACAGATTGCTATTGGCAGAGGGCATTAGCACAGGAGTAAATAGGTAATTTTGAGATGATTGATGTTATAAAGGAAGGACATGAATTCTGGGTTTATCCACTTTGTATCATGGTGTTGCTGCTTAAGGCTATTGATAGATTGGAAATAAAATTGCAGTCAGGGTCATGTAAATTAACTCCAGCAGTGATAGCAAAATACCTGTCTGCTTAACTGAAAATCATTTCAGTACCTGCAGACCTTCCTCTATATAATCTGTAAAATAACTTGCAGAAGTGCCTTGATTCACATGAGCATATGATTTTAATTTTCTAGAATTACTTTTATATGATCAACCCCCAGGCATTCTAGGTGAGAGCTTAACTTTAGGCAGTGCTTAAGCCCATTGCTGTGCCCTGCCTGCCCTGATTTCACCCAGGCAAGTCCTGAGCCTGACCTCACTCTCCTCTGCACAGCACGCAGAGAGGAGGAGCTGAGGGATGAGGGAGGTGTAAAACTCAGCAAAATAAAAACTCCATCCTGGAGACACTGCAAAAACACCTTGGAAGTGACCACAGGCCTTTGCTGCCCGTTTCCTAGGAAGGTATGGAAATCAACCCTTGACATGATTTTGTGAGTTGCCAGTAAATGATTTGTAACATCCTTTCCTAATTCAATATCTTGTACTGTTAAATGGCTCTGCCTTCACCATCCTCAGACATGCTGGACCTTCCTGGGTCTGAGCACTGGCTTTCACACTCTGAATATCAATTTTATGCAAGGTTGGAATATTTTGTTAAAAAATTGCCACTGCATTTCTGTACTATGCAAACAATCATTTTCCCAGAATATCATTGAAGTCCAAGGGGAAAAATAAATTACATTAAATAATCCTTATTTACTGCTGACTGTGGGATACATTTCCTCTGTAATGCACTAATTGGCTACATTTTGTGCTTTGCAAAACAAAATGAAACCCAAACAAAACAAAAAAGAGAAGGGATTAAATATATATATTTTTTTAGGTTAAAATATTTGTAAAAACCAACTTTATCTCAGAAATATTCCGAGATACATAAAATAGAAGAAAATTAAATGAGTCTTTAGTCACAAAATGTACTACATCCTGCAATACTAGATTCAATTAATTTAATAAAATATAATATACATATAGATTCTGCACATTGTATTGCTTTTACCTAAGCAGCACATATGCTTAAGTAAGCGTGATATAGGTTAACCACTCTTTTAACCAGCTGGTTCTTTAATCTTTCTTTGGAAATTTTTTACCCAGTGCCATTTTGGAGTACAGAGTTTTTTTTAATTTTTTTTGTTTCTATTACATGAAAGGAAGAAGACATTTGGCACCAACAGAAAAGTAACTCAGGGCTCCGTTTCCGTTTGATCAAAGGAAAAGCTAGGAAGTGTCAACAAGTCCTTCTTTGGGGTGGGAGATGCTGAGACACTGTCTGGAAGCAGCGAATCCCCGATCTCCATGGAATCCTTGGACTCACAGGAGGGAGCCCTCCTCCTCAGGCAAACGTCTCCACTGGCAGCTGAGAGGCTGTGGGGTCCCCTGGGCACCAAGCCCTGCCCATCAGGGGGATCTATGGAGATACAGGGAGGGCTCAGTTTCTTCTTCTGCCGCGTGCCTTGCAGGCATTCCATCTCACTCACCACCTGACTTATAAAGCCAGAGGAGCTGGACGTGGAATGGTGCTGAGGGCTGTTTTCTATGGAACAAATCTCTATGGAATGTCTCCTTTGATCATCTAACCAGGAGGGAGGTTTTTTTAGCAGGCCCTGGGTGTCCACACTGTGGTATTTCTTCAGGTCCTTCAGTACCACGTTGCCAGTATTGCCCACGTTCCTCTTAGGTGTGAGAGGCTGACCCTCTGAACAGGCACTCGAGGCTGTGCAAGTTTCTGAAGTGAAAGGCTCTGAGGAGCTGTTTATTTCAGATACTTCTTGGTCCATTGAATCTTCAGGGGTCTCCTGATACGAGTCTGCACAAGCACAGGATGCTGGTGCCTGCTTTGAGATATTATACTGATTGTGGGAATGCTGCTGCGTGTGGACGCTCGCCCGGCTCCAGGCAGCCAGCTCATCTCCTTCTGAGGGTGTCAGAGCCACTGGAGACTCCTCCTTGGGCACAGTGGGAACATTTGGGTCAGAGAGCTCACTCACCTCAGTGTGGAGATTCTCCTTGCTGTCCAGAGAGTCGTTCCTGATCGCCATCTGCAGCAGGGCGCAGAGGGGTGGGAGGAAAGGAGTCGCCAAGTGAGAGAGACAGATCAAACAAAGATTAGTACAGGCAAGGCTCAGCACTCACAGGGCCCTCAGCTCTGCTGAGATCCCTCAGCACAGACCCACTGCTCCCATAACAACCTGTGCTGTGGGTTCTACAAGCTCCCATTGTCAGGGATCTGTGGGTTTGTCCCTCTGGGGGACAGCCCTTCACTCTTCCTGAATGGATGAACTTTGGCTTTCTCCTCTAAGGATGGAGGGCTGTAAAACCAGAATGCCCCACTCAGACTTACTCATGTTCTTGTTGTGTAAAGGAGGAAGGTCTGCAGCAAAACCTTCAGTAATTTCAGCAGCCCAGGTGTGAGCAGGAGAGGAAGATGTGCAGGTGAGCCTGTGCATTCCCTTCTGCAGCCCAGGTGATGCTGAGGGCATGGATCCCCAGAGCAGCACCAGCCAGCCCTCTGTGTGCCAGCATCAGGGCAACAGCCTGTCCCTGGCTCTGCTCCCCAGGCTCTGCATCATCCCCAGGCAGGAGCTGGAAACTGCAGGCCAAAGCTGGACTAATAATAATCTGTAATTATTTCAATTCATTCAGATGCTTAAGTTCAGGCTTCCTAAGGCACATTTTGCCTTGGCTGTCTGGAGCCCTGCACAGCATCAATGCCCACTGGCAGAGGGAACCTTGGGCATGCTGTGAAGACTTTGCCTTTTCACTGCACTGCATTCCTTGTCAAAAGGCTTTATAAATCAGCCACGTTAACTGGCCCTTTAAGGCAGAGTATCTGTTTGAGAAGACTTTAAAATGTTCTTAAAGATAAAAATCTTCACAGGGAAATTTGGAGGAAATGTGCACAGCTGGTCCCAGTCCTTTAGAAAAGTGTAAGGAGATGAAATGATGAAATTCCTCATGCTAAGGAATACTTTTGTGACAAATCACCCCAAAATGATCATACACTTTATATAAATATTGTCCCACAAGGATCATTTGAGCCAAATGATCTCTATTCAGCAAAGCTCTCATCTGCTGCAGTGTGTCCATGCATGCACAGGAACACCAGAGTCTATTGCAGCAGCTGCACATTGCACTCCCTTTGGCAGTGGGGACAGCTCAGAGAATATTTAATATGGCAAACAACTTAACCCAGTGCTGCTGAATCCTTTCTAGTTAAAATTTCACAGCATAACACTGGCAACTAATCAGTCAGGAGTGAAGTTATTCTGTCTCCTCAGCACCAGTAGTTTTAATGAGGTTCTGGGAGAAGAAATCATGTTCATATCCTGAAAAGAGACACAGACCACACAGAAGTCGAATAGAGAAGCAAAAAGTAATTGTTGGCATTACTTTTGCTTGCACACCAACCTGTGTTGCACACCACGTCAGTATTAGTCACCACCAGCTCTTTCTTTGCCTATGATACAGGCATCTGTGGTTGTTGTTAGTAGTAACAGTACAAATGTTTTACTGGTTTGTTTGAAAATAAAAGGACCCTCTGCCATCCCAGAGGGGTGTACACCTGCAGCAGCCACAGCTTGGTGTGGGCTACACCTTGGATACACAGTCCTGGAACTACAAAATCAATATAGGTTTAATTTCAGGTAGAATTCCTCTGGAGAAAAGCCTTTGTGCCATGCACTGCCGAGGAGTGCAGTCCTCAGCAGGAATGTTATCCCAAAGCATCCAATCCACTCATCTTCCTCTGCCAGGGCATTAATTGTCAAACACTCCGGATCTAAACTGGGCGGGACTGTGGGGGCTGTGCCAGCTCCCAGCACTCTGCAGGGAAAGGGAGGTCAAACACAGGACTCAGTGCTCAGGGAAAGTGCAAGGACCAGGTATGTGAGGGACAAGGTGGATCTGTCATGGATTCAGGGGAGGAGAGGGCAGGAGAGGGAGGGGAAAGAAAAAAAAGGAAAAGGGAAAGGGAGAAAAGGGAAAGGAAAAGGGAAAGGGAAAGGGAAAGGGAAAGGGAAAGGGAAAGGAAAAGGGAAAGGAAAAGGAAAAGGAAAAGGAAAAGGAAAAGGAAAAGGAAAAGGAAAAGGAAAAGGAAAAGGAAAAGGAAAAGGAAAAGGAAAAGGAAAAGGAAAATGGAAAAAAGAAAGAAAAAGAAAAAGAAAAAGAAAAAGAAAAAGAAAAAGAAAAAGAAAAAGAAAAAGAAAAAGAAAAAGAAAAAACAGGAAAAGAGAAAAAGGAAAAGAGAAAAAAGAACCAAATCAGAATTGCATGCAGTATGTGTAACAATCAGGAGAAATGGGTACTGAAAACCAGAGTGCTTTATCAGTTTGGACTATTTGATGTTCTAGTGAGAAATAAGTGGTAGCAATAAAAGAAGTCAAGCAGGGAGCACCTGAGCAAGCAGAAGTGCTGGGTGTGTAAAGGGAATTTTGCCTATTAAAAGAGCACATTTCCCAGTGTTTGGCCATCTAGACTGCAGCTATCAGTAACAGCAATACCACCAGAACAACCTCCCTGCTCCTGTTAGCCACACTGGGAGCTCCCTGCAGCTCAGGAAAACTCTCATGGGCCTGCCCATGGACTGTATCTGCTCACTGCCACAGAGCTCTTTGCTCCCTGAACTGCCACTCCAAGAGCATATCCATATCCCCAGCATGAGCAGGGAGAGGGAGAGAGGGCAATAAATTGACTTAAATGTATGAAATGTCTAGAAAAAGAAGCCATCGAAATGTGAACAAAATGAAGACTGGAGAAGATGGCTAACATGGTAATTTATTCAGGCTAGATCACTTCAAAAGGATGGCTCTGTTATTCATTAGAAAGCAAGAGAGAGTGGTTATGAACTGGAATCATGACATCAATTAGTTTCCCCATTAGTGGTGATTGGGATAGCTGGCTAACCCCATGCAAATAAATACATGCAAAGAATTTCTTATGTCAGTTTAGTATTACAGACTAATGTAATTGTTAACCTTGGTACTTCACATCCATTTTTAGAGCTTAATGAATCAACTGTCTAATTTGTCAATGTTGATTAAAAGATGAAAGAAATGGGAATATTTTCATGCGGGAAAGAAATTACTTTTGAAAAAATCGAACTGATCCCCTTTGTGGATGTAAAATCAGGCATGGAAATACTGAATAAAGCACAGGTTTTGAATCAGATGTGCTTCTGGTCCTGGTCCAGCTGCACAATCATTGAAATATGCTGAAAAATGTGAGAGTGAGGCACAAGTTTAAGTATTTTACTAAAAAAAGATAAGTCTAAACTTATGCTTCCAATCAGCCAGACTGGAATCTTTGATTAGATCCCTGAGATCTGTGATTGAATCAGGATTTAAATCAATGCCAGGCAAAAACCAGAGATAAGACTGGTTGCAAAATAAAACATGTTCTGCCTTGCATACACTCAAACTTTTTTAAAGCTCACAGCTGATGGAAAACTATTTTAATTTTCAATTCTCACTGTAAAACCAGTATGCTTCCCATAATGGTTTTGCATATGAGATAAGCAATTTCCATGAAACACTTCTCCTCTTTTGGGAAGCCAGAGGAGTCAGAGGAGGGGTGGCCTACAATGGAGCCTGCAATCCCTGTGTCCTTTCAAGCACTGAAAAAATCACAGCAGTTAAGAATTAGTTCCTCAACCCCAACGAGCCTCTGGGGAGCATTTGGCTGCATTTATGAAGAGGATTAAAAAAAATGAAGTGCTAACAATGTGGAGAACATTTAGGCACGTTGCCAAAGGACATGATACTCATCACGCACATTCTTTGGAGACTCCTGGATGGCGTTCAGATCAAAAACCACCAACCTTCTTTGTTATTTCTGTAGGAGAATTACAGTTCTCTGGAGGTTTCTCTGTGAATCCCTCCTTGAATTTAAAGCACGGTGAACCAGGAAATGCATCAATATAAGAGCTCAGCAGGTTTATGACCATCACTGTGCTTACCTGTCTGCGGAGCAGCCTCTCAGCAGAAGGGGAGTGCACCTGCTGGGACACCCGGGGCTTGCTCTCCCCCACCACACGCTCATGGGCTCTTATTTGGTGGAAATGGTCCTTGGGGATTTGCAGGAGGGAGCTGGTGTCTGCTGGCTGTGACTGCACCGACGCCTTCGAACCTTGCGGGGAGAAGAGGCAGAAACGGGACATGTTCACCCAGGGCTGTGTCCCAACCTCAGTGACCTCCCAGGAAACTGCTCTGCTGCACCTTGGATCAGACAGGCACAGCAAAACCACTGAATTCAGCAACTGGCTCCCCAGAACTGGGAAAAAAACTCCCATCTACTAATAAATTACTCCAGCATTGTCTATTATTTCATTTTTCTTGGCATTTTCCCCTGATACAACTGGAACTAGCTCCTGTTGAGAACAGAAGACAAGGAACTACGAGTTCATCCGAGCTGGCAATTCTTGCATCCCTGCTTTTGGGCCAACAACTTTGCAGGCAGCCTCACCTCTGAGCACCACCAACATCTGACTTTGAAAGGCTCTAGGAGGTGTCTCCATGCCTGAACTGCTGGGATCTCCAAACCAGCATGCACACGCTGGAAATGAAGGGAAAAGGAGCAGCCCCTGGCAGCTCTCAAGGCTGGTTTTACAAAGCTTCCCAGAAGAAGGAAACACATACTCTCCAGCCTCTCCCTGACCCTTCGTGGTTGCTGGCTACTTCTTCTGCAAGGTTTGAAACTCTGTGTGCTCCCCTCACACACAGGCTCGACGCTTTTCAAAACAATTCATTTAATCTGGACCACATCCCAGAGAATCTCATTTGTCCTGGAATCATTCCCAGAGCAACAGCCCCATTATGAAGGAGTATTCAAACAAATGCCTCCTGCAAGTGCCAGTGTTTCTGACAACAAAACCTTCTCAGCTTGAAATATTACGGCTTGGTTGTGGTGATTTATTAGAGGCGCCTGGCACCTCTTGCTGCCTTCACTGCACTCTACAATATTAGAAACTGTAAACAGGTGGGGGTGACCTCCCCCACCCTGAAAAGCCCTGACATTGTAGGGGGAAGAGGACAGTGATACGTCAGAATTTGGGGACCTCACCCACCTCCCAGCACTTTGGCCTGCTTAAGATGATTGGAGTTTCACCAGCAGGAGAAAAACACAAAAGGTTTAATTGCTTAATGTGGTTAGAAGATGTCAGCTTTACCTCACCAAAGTATTTCTGCTGCACCTCAGTGGAACTGCTGTTCCTGTGGATTTACAAGGTGCAATGCCCCAGAAAGCCAGGGCTGTCACACAGGGCTATCCAGGTCCTCCAGACTGAAACTGGGAAGTGAAATCTTGAAAAAGAAGGGACTCAGGAATTACCCAATCCCCTTCTGACACAGATTTTGTTCAAAGCAGTGCAAATACATCCCAGTTAAGGGTCAACAATGAAGCACTGAAAATTCCCTCTGCAGCAGACATGATTCTTTTGTGTGGTCAGGAGTTTCTGGACTGTTACAGAGACCCATAAATTCTGGCTCAACTGAAGATAATGGGAGATTTGCAATTGCTTTCAATGGGATTTTAGCTGCACCATTAGCATTATGTGCAAACAGGTTCTTCAAAACACCGCTCTTGACCTTGAGAATTGTGTGTTGAGGCAGAGATTTCTCACAACACCAGATTCATCTTCCTCCCTCGTGCCCAGATATTTTTTTTGCTTCTGTTCAACAGTCGCTATTCATCCAAATTCTTATTACTATGCAAATTTCAACATCTTATTCCTAATCTGTTCAAATCTCCTAGCATTCTGAACATTGCTGAAATTATGTTCTGCTTAGAGGCTTTCAAATGGCAATGCTTGTAAAAGCTTCCCTGTCTTATCAGTGACAAATGTCTAAAATGATGGCGTGTACAGACAAATTAAAGGTGCCTCCATTCACTTCCCAGCCTGGCAGGCAGAGGAGCTGGGGGCACAGGGACAATCCCTGCAAGGACAGGGACAGAGGTGCAGGTAGGGAGAGCCCTCCCTGTACCTAAGAATATCTCTGAATTTAGCTCCAAGATGTATATCCCAACCATGCACACTGGGAAGAACAATTCTGCACTCTCTCATTTTCCCATTCATCTCACACCAGCGTGTCTCTCAGTTCAGCACATTTATGTTCATTTTACAGGCATTTAGAGACACCATCTTCCTATCTTTCATGGGTGTGCCCAGACAGAGCTTCCAAATGGGTGCTGCTGCAGAGAACAGACAGGAGGAAATATTTCTGTGCTGGGATTTGGTGGGACAGGGGGAGCCCAGGCTGCAGGGGCTGTCACCTTCAGGAACAAGCTAGGGGGACAATCAGTGTTGAGCCAGGCCTAAAAAATCCTGAGGAAAGGAGTTATCTTAAACAGGGCTTTGTAAATTTGTAAATTGAGGGTCTTCTCAAGCTGTGGAGGGTCTTTTACATGGGTCTGGACACACGCCTGTGTTCTGGGTTGAAAATGTAACCAAAAATGTGTGTTCTATTTTCATCTGTTGAAACTGGTTGGGAGATTTTGTTCTTTATCTCTTGTAGCTCCAGGGCGGGGGGAAGAGGGCGATGCCTTCTGTTAATGGACACCTGATAACAGCAGATAAGGCAGGGCCTCCTTATCTCTTCCTGCCCCCATCCTCCTCCAGGGACATCCCCTGTGAATGGGCCATTGAAGGCTCTCACAGCACTGATGACATCACCTCATCCCACTGGGAGAGGCTCCTCACAGTGGGAGGAGCCAAAGCCTTTCCATGGGATAAAACAGCAACCCCAAACACCAAGGGAGCTGTTCCCACTGCATTCCCAGAGGAAGATTGGACTCTTTTCTTGAGGATCATCTCTGCTCCAATGGTGCCACAACTGTCACTCTGGGAGGACTTCAGGCTGCTTCCAACACCCTGACCCACAGGATGTCAGGTTTGCATTCTGACTCTGTCAGTGGTCCTTGGTACTACTGCATTTATCTTATTTTTATTTTATTTTTATCTTTCTTGTGGTTTGTTCTCTCTCTATTAAATTGTATTTCTGACCTTGGCGTCTCACTGGTTTTGCTTTCAAACCAGCACAGCCTGGAAACCAGGGGCAATTTTCTCCCTCCTACCAAAGAACCTGGAAAAAACCACAACTCCTTCTCTGCTGGAAAATCCTACTTGTGTCCCAGCTGAGAGAGGTGTACCTGACTGGGATTTGTGATGTGCAGGCTTTCTGTCCCCCAGGGGCTCGGGGCAGGGGCCGGAGTAGGGCGGCTGGAACATGTAGCTGTCGTTCGGCAAGGAGTGCGTGCGTCCCACCGAGGGCTTCCTCACACTCAGCAGGTCCTTGCTGGGGGACAGGCTCAGCGTGGCATCCTTGGAGCGGGGATCAGCCTGAGGGGGAGAAAAACGTGAGGCAGGCAGGAGAGTGAGGGTGGCAGAGAGGAGAAGTGCCCAGAAAGGCGAGCGACAGCCACTGCAGCCGGGATGGCGCGATGGGCATGCACGGGGGCACGGATGGATGTGCCAGGGAGCCATCCCCTCCTGGGGCTCCCCGGGGACCCCCACAGGATGGACCACAGAAACAGAGGGAGCCACACCACGGGATAAACCATGACTATTTCAGGGATGTGCAAAGAAGGCATCATGCCTCAAGGCCAGCAAAGGTCACATGCTTGGCAGAGCTTTGACCCTCTGCTCCCTAGGTGCCCCCATCAGCAAGGCAGGCTTTTGGCAGAGGTGAGTGGTTTCCTCTTCTGACAATAAAAGAAAGAATAATGAACAAAAAACCCACCCCACCCCAACCCAAATGCAAAAACTACTCTATCAAAAATATTTTCTGTTCTGGCTCACAGCACAGTTTTATTGGATTTTCTTCTCGTGTAATGAATAACTAAACCTATTTTATTGAAAAGGATATCTAAACCTACTGCTTCAGGGCGAAAGCCATTCTCTAATTAGAAGGGATCTAATGCAAGAAAAGGTTATTGTATATATGTTGACTGTGGAATTTTTACAGCCAAGGAGACTGCTGGAATGGGCAGCCCCAGAGGCAATATTGAGTGGATTCAGGTCTGATTTCATAAGAAAATATCTCCATCCCAAAAATGTTCTTGGGTGTTATTGTCTTGGAGAGTATTAGCAAAAAAGGAAGCAAAGTCATCTTCCCAGTGTATTTCTAATGAAACAATTATTTAATTGTGAAAATGTCTCAAGTGAAAAACACAGGAATAGGTTTGTGCCACTGTAGTCTAGCACAGTATTTGGCTGATCATTTTTGGAAAATTTTAGATCTTATTTTCTAAAAAAAATTCCCTTCACTCAGTGCATTACAAGTTTTCTGGAATCAACACAGATATTTTTGATCCCAATTTTATCCTTCAGTCACAAAAAAAAAAATTCACTACGGCATTCATTTGCACAAGAAACATGATGAGATTAAAAGGAATTTTCAAAAAGGAAAAAAATGAGGAAAAAAGAAGAAAAGGCAGGGAAGAGGAAAAAAAAAAGATCATTGTTGCAAATTTAATGAACAAAACAGGTCTGCACTGCCATGCAACATTTGTTTCAGTCCTTGGGAAATTGCTAATTTGGTAGAGCTTGGATAAAGATTAGATAAGGGAGACTGCAATCTGCTGGTAGAGCTCAGGGAGGGAGAGCCAAACCTGTGCTTGTAAAGCTGAGTTTGGATTTGAGAGCCTCCCTGCCTTCCCCTCCTACCCCTTTCATGCTGCTTCACTGTCACAGTGCTGAGCTGAAAGCAGAAAAGGGGCCCTGAAACCTGAGACCCAAACCCAAATCTGAATCTGAACATGAGAGCTTGGATTGGAGACCCCATCCAAATCCAACCTTCAGTGAACCTGTGGGTTCATTGACAGGATCCAGTGTGGGCCATTCCCACTTTTGGATCATCCTGGGGAAATCTCAGAGTGAAATTCATGAGAACCATTGAAAATGCCTGCAAAATGATCTTCCCAGGCCAGCCCACAGAGCAGTGGGAGCACATTTTTGGTTCAGTGGTATTTTTGAAAAACATGTTGTTCTGGCTTGATTGAAAACCAAACCCAAGTTTTCCTCAAATAAAAAAAAATTAAAAATACCAATCTAAATATTTTTCAACTAAAGCCACATCTAAATGAAGTGTAAAAATACTGCATTTCGAAGGGATTTCAATGAAAGCTTGCAGTTTTTCAGGATTTTGGGTAACTGTTGTGACCTAACACATTTTTTGGAATTGATAAAAACTCATAAAAATCCTTTGCTCAACAGTTTTGCTTTTTTGTTTTTTTTTGGAGAGAGGAGATAAACCATCTTTCCTGGCTGTACCCTTGAGATTTGCAATGATGTCAAACAAGGTTGTCTAACCTGATTCAAAACTAGGAGGGTTTCTCCTCTGTCCAACTCTCCATACTAATTTTTAAACAAAAATCCTCATACAAGGAGTTAAAGGGAGTTCACAAAATCTTTTGCACAGAATGCCATGAAGCATGATGGGAAATATTGTCACGGTTTAAGAGATGATTCTCAAATCAGTGCTAATTAGGATGACAGTCAGCTAATATGGCAGAAAATTCTATGAACAACACAAACACCCAAAGGCAGGTACATGAACAACAACAAAGAAAACAAGAATGGTCTAAAAATGTTGGGAAAGGGATTATGTCTGTTGTGCAGCAGAAAAAAAGCACTTGACCGCTACACAGCTAAAAATGTCTAATGTTTCAGAGAGGAGATGGTTAAGGCAGGGTTCAAAATACTGGTTATGTCAGTCAAAAAGACACTGAATAGTCTTTTTTTTTTTTTTTTTTTTTTTTCT
>VXBR01008504.1:365040-376340 GCA_013400215.1 Cisticola juncidis
TTTCCCAGCATGGTGACTGCTAGAAAGAATTTGCAAAACAAGTATCATCTTGGAGAGATCCCCATTTGGTATTTGTAAAAGAAACAATATGGCACCAATCATGAAAAAAACCCCTTGTGGTGCCTGTGTTCATAATGACAAAAATGCACTCCAAACCCAAGTGTTTGGGCTGACCCTGCAGCACAGGACATGGGTCATTGGCTCATGGGTGTTCTTTATGCAGCATCACTGATTTGTTTCAGATGGGGAGGAAATTTCAACCTTGATGCTTTCCAAAGCTTTTTTTTTTTACTACTTATTTTACTTGTAGAAAACACATTGTTTATACATAAAGCAGAGAAAGAAAAATTGAAATAACCACTCATTCCTTGCAAGGAGCCAAGAGTGACAAAGGCAGGACCTAATGGCATCAAGGACAGCATCCTGTTCAGGGAAGAGGCTGGTGCTCTTTGGGAAGGGGCTGGAAATGCCATTAGGCAGGTGCAGAGAGGTGGGAGCAGTATTTCGAACCCTGTAAACATCAGACTACACAGCAACCAGTGTATGTACATTGCTTTCCAGAGCATTAAGTAAGTGTGTGTTAATGTCATCAGGAAAAGAGTCATCCGTCAGAGCTAGGGACCAGGACTTTTCAGAGAGAATATCTGACGTCAGAGACAGAGCCTCCATCTCAGCTAGAGGGATCTAAAGGGAGAGATGATTAAACATAAGAAACCAGGACACAAATCTTTCGGAAAAGAAAATTTAAAAAAAATAATAAAATAAAAGGAAATAAAATATCATAATCTAAATATTTCTAGACAGTAAAGCAATATCCCTGCAGTGGGAGAAGCTACATCAGACACATTGTTACCAGGGACAGAACATTAAAGAAATGAAATATAATGAAGAAATTGAAAAAGGACTGGGACATTCATACTTTAGTGCTTACCAAGGATCTGGGAGGGGGTTTAAAACCATACACTAATGCTAGCATTGTATTTTGCTGTTCTCCTGTCTAATGAAGAAGCAAAAGTAACATTGCTTTCATAACAGAGATTCATACTCTTGGCTGTGATCAAATACAAAAGGTTTCAAGATCTGATTTCTTTAAAGGTTTCCCCCCACCAATAACCATGCTGGTTTCTAAGCTAAACTTGTTGAGTTTAAAGATTCTCCAACAACAAAACCGTATTTTCAGGTGGGGTGTGCAGTGTGTGCCTTTCCCTGTGAGGCTGCAGGGACCAGGCCCACGCTCCCCTCCCCAAGAGGAAAGTGGGACCAAAATTCCCTTCCTCACAGTTAAAAGGGCACAGGGAGATACCCAAAGCTTGATTTTGGTTAACAAACACCCCACACCTGCTCTGGGCAAGTCCCAGGTGCTTCCCTTTCATTTCTCACTCTGCTTTTTTTTTTTTTTTTGCCATCCTCTGTGCTTAAAAACTCTTTCTGCAGCAATAAATCTCCCAAGAGAAAACAGAGAGGCCCAGATCTCTTGCACTGAAGCTGTCAGAGGACTGTGTTTTCTCACCCTTAGAAATGGCAGCTGTGGGATGGAACAAACCCAGTGATGAGTGAGCCTGGAGAGGCTCAAAATTCAGCTGAGATAAGGAAGAGGGTCGGGCTCCTCTCATCTAACCTCAGCTTTGATATCTCCTCTAGCACACTCATCTGCTGGCAGTGGATGAGAGAGATGATTTTGTTCCCCTGATTTTGGTGCTCCTCATATGAGGCTCCCCAAAAAGGCATCACATGAAAGATCCAGCCTGAGGACAGGAATGCCTAAGAGGGACCCAGAGCCAGGAAAAAGCCGTGCAGGAGCGTGGTGGGCACCAGCAGCTCCTGCCTCCAGGAGCTCCCCTGGTGGAGCTGCTGTGAGTCAGGCTGCTTTCAGCAAGTCCCAGCCCTAATCTGAATTTTGGGCAGCCTGAGAACATGACAAATGGTGTGAACAGAAAAGCCAAAATGTAAACAAAACATCACCTCGCTCCAGCCTTCCCAAACCCAAAATTGAGTTTGAAGCCGTCAAAACATTTTGTTGGAAACATCCAACTGATTGTGACCAGTTTTAATTATAGAGAGGAAAAAAAAAAAAGCTTATATTTTAAAAGAAAAAGCCATTGCAAAGCGAAATGCTATATTTTTTCATTAAAGAAATGTCAAAACAAAACCATTTTTTTGCTGCAGCAGCACTTTCTGGTGAAAAATGTTGTGACAAAAAATTTTGCAACCAGATCTCACTGAGCTTCCTACTGACCCTCTGCCTTCCCTGCCAGAGCTACTGTGTCTGCTCCTCTGGCAATTATTAGAGACAACCACTTCCTATAGCTTAATAAACTCTGGGATGCAATATGGAGCAATCAGAGGAAGACATGTTATCCTGCTATATAAAGACCTGCAGCAGAATTTCATTTTAGCTAAGCTTGTTCCTTTCCTCTAATGAACCATCAAAAGTTGGGTAATTTAGAGTGTCAGTGAGCTCATAAACAAGCACATTGATTTAACAAGAAAACGTCTGTTATTTTTAGCCAGAAAGGTTGGGGAAAATACATCAAGAAATACGGAATTTGCTCAATTGCAACTGCAGCAAATAATAGGTGTGCTTGAATTATTATTGTGGTCACTGCTGTGTTTTAGGGGAAATATTTGCTCTAAAGAATAATGGGCTTTAAAAAGAGGGTATTTCATTCTAGGAAGTAAATGAACTAATTTTAAACGAGCACTGTCTGCTTGAGAAAGCACTGGAGCACACAATTACTTCTGTGCACCATTAAGGGCTGCCTCCCCTCCTAAATTCACTAGATCAGAGTTGAGGATTTACAGTGACCCAATTGCAAGAAGCTTCTTTGGGAAAACCCTTCAAATTTGGATTTTCAGGCAGCATAAGGAGGCACAGAAGGCAGAGACCATTTGATGATCCTCAGCAGCTCAGGCCGTGCTCTGGGAAAACCTCAGGCTGTGCTGCAGGCTCTGCAGACGTGCCCTGACACTGCTGTGAGCCCTGCTCAGGAGCAGGAAGCCAAATGTAAGAACCCCACTGAAGGATGGAGATGGAATTTTGTGCATTTCCCCTCTAACAACCATGAACTGTAAATCCCAGTGAAAAACTTCTTACTGTGTTGACAAGGGAAAGTCCAAGGATGTTGTCTTCCTCTTGCCTTGATATATAACATCATCTACTCCCAGAGAAAAAGCCAAAGTGACTTATGCTTCCAAATCCCTGTGACTGCATTACATAAGGAACTTTAACTTGCTATTAAAGGTCTCAGTCAAATTAAGTTTGGATGGAGACTGTGCAGGAAATTAGGAATATTAACCTGGTTCTCAGAGCTGTAATATTCGGGAGCTGGGAGGGCATAATGATGGCACACAGAGCCTGACAGGTTGTCCATCAGCTTCAGCTCTCCTTCCAGAGATTCCTGGATCAGCAGTGATATGGTATCAAACAAGTGCCTTTCCTAGGAAGGGTGGTGTACAGCATGCAGAGAGGGAGCAAGCCAAAAAGAGAGGAGGAAAAAGGAGAGGGATGGAAACAGAGAGAAAAAAAAGGACAGCATATCAAACCCAACGAACAAAATGAAGGAAAAAAAATAGAAGGGGGAAAAAGGTGGAAATATTCAATGAGAACAGCAGTAACAGGAACAGTGGGACAGGAGAAAAGGAGAGAGAACAGTGCAGTAATATCATGGTGAGCAGAGACAGCTTTCCCAGACATTATGAGAGATGGGGAGACAGCAGCTGCCCTGAGAGCACGGCTGCTCCCACCCGGGCCCTCCTTGGGACAATCTCCCTCTCAGCAAACCCAGCAGGACATTCCTGGGGCTGAGCAGCATCTTCCCAGTGGTGCTGTCAACAGCATTGCTTGCTGCAGGGCCCCTACACACATGGTCCACCCTTTTGAGCTGCAGGACCTGATACCTGACACCTAAATCCACATCCAGAGGGCACAGAAACAAAAATAACCTGACTGGAGAGAGGCTGAGTGTCCTGTCCATGGAAACTGCAGCTGAGCAGGATGGACACGTCTCAGATCACTGTGCCAGACATGGCTGAGGTGCCCCAGTGCTCTGGCCAGTGTCAAAGCAGCTGGCCACAGCCCTGGGCTTGTACAGAGCAGGGTCTGGCTGTGCAGGCAGCACGGAGCGATTTCAGGGCACCCTCCTGGTGGGGAATGCCCAGTGCATACAGTGGGATGAGGACCAGCACTACAAACAGCACACAGTGCAGGAGTCCCAGGAAAGAGGCAAGCAGAAGAGCATGCTGTCCTTGCCAGGGCTGTGTCCTGGGAATTGCATTCCTCTGCTGTCAAGCTCAAAAATCAGATTTGTCCTGAGGATTTGGGCTGGGAAAAGAAATAGAACAAGATCTGGAGGTTTTCAAGGCTTCTGTTTGAGGAAAAGAGCAAGCAACACACCCTGAAGGTCATAACTGGAATAAACCCTTTGCCAGGCCACCTTCAGAGAGGGCAGGTTGAACAGACTGCAGAGTGAGGTGTCATTCTGACTGATTTGTCTCACAGTTTTGCAGTTTCTCTTTTTTGCCAGTTTCAGTCCTGATGCTGAGTCCAGCAGGGCTGAGGACAGTTTGCCAATACTCTGCTCAACACATACAACACCAGTTGGGATGTGTTGTTTTTCCTAGAGGACATAGTAAATGTGGATTTCCCCATAGTGCCCTGAGCTCCTTTTTCCTAAGCCAAAGAGCAGCTTTGGACTCCATCTCAGGCATCAGAGAGTCTAATGGAACCAGAAATTTCCAGTAGCCTAAGAAGTGAAACAAAACTTAAGCAGGGATTTACTCTCTTTCACCCTTGGAGTAAAGATCATAAATCAGTTTTTCATGCATTAGAATATTAGTCCACCCCAGGCTGAGGCCAAGATCTGCTGTTGTGAAATCATGATGTAATAAAAGTTAATGAGCTCTGCATAGAGTTTAACCCGATTTGCAATCAGCTAAGACTAAAAAAAAAAGGCTGGACTGTATTTCCTCAATAATTTCAGTTCAGTGACCTCCCAAAGAACTTGTCTGGGGCTTGATCTCACCTCTCAGCCTCAAACTGAGTCTTCATCCAAAGGCTGTCCTTTAGGGAGATGTTGTAGCAGCTCCCACATTACAGCCACGCTCCTGCTGGTGGGAGCTCTGCCACCAGCTCTGGTGAGCTCAGGTTTGAGTCTCCTCTGGATTATTCTATTGTTAAAAGAATCTTTTCTTACAAGCCTGACTGCGGGGATGGGTTTTAAATTGAGGTTACATAAAACAAATTTAATACTGAAGCAAAGATTAGCCAAGTTTTATTCCTCTTTTATGTTGTGGTTCATGGTCTGTATTAGAAAAGAAAACACATTACTCTCATGATTTTGCTATCACAAAGGACCAGTCAAAACTCTGAATTAAACTAAATTTGGAGCTAGCTCTGAACTCTGTGGCTTGAGCTGACCTCCAGAGTAAATTGCAAAACTCTCTCCCTCCAAACAGATGCATCACAGTGGTCTGGAGGCCTGCCTGGGGTCTCTCCCCTGCAGCATTGGCTCCCAGACCACGCAAGAGTCAGCAGCCGACAGCAGGGGATGCAAGCCCAGGACATCTGGTACACTCCTCTTTCAGCACCAACTCGTGCAAGCCTTCCCCCAACAGAAATGCAGGCCCAGCCCTCCTCCCCTCCAGCAGAGATCCTCACCATGTGATAAGCCAGTGAGAGCTGGGAATCCACCTTGATTTGCATGGGGTTGGTGAACCCGCAGGGGCTCTCGGGCCTCTCTGCACTGGAGGTGCCTGTCCATGCAAAGATGGCTGAGGGGCTGTGCTGGCCAGGGCTGAGGGTCTTCATCTCCATCTCCAGCTCTGCTTCCAGCTCTGCCTCCTCCTTGGCCTCCTTGTTGCTCTCCTCCAAGTGCTTCATGAGCACGGCAATCACCACGTTCACCAGCACGAACTGGGCCGTCAGCACGAAGGACACGAAGTAGATGGGGGAGATGACGGTGTTGTAGCAGGTGGACTCCTGGTCACAGTCACGCAGCGTGTCCTGGGGACACAGAGGGACAGCCACAGCATCAGCCAGGCTGCAAAACACCCTGGAGATCCAACCTATCCATCACCCAACACCCACTTATCAACTGAACCGCGGCACTGAGAGATGAAAGGATGTGAAGAGATTGGCACAAACCTCACTCTGCAATGGTTCTCCTTTCATGAGGAAAACTGAGGACACTGGGCAAATTTCATGTCTAGAACAGCACTACACGTGCCAACAAAATCCTTATTGCTTACCTTCATTATCCCATTCCAGTTGTCTCCAGTGGACACTCGGAAGAGGGTCAGGAAGGCCATCCCAAAGTTCCTGAAGGTGGCGTGGCGCCCCAGCCCCTCGCAGGGGTGTGTGTCATCACACTCTGCAGAGCAAGCACAGCCATGAGACCCTGCTCCCACACCATCCTCACCCTCCCACTGGCACAGGAAGACTCACCAAGGTCTCCAAACAGCTCCACTCCAAGAGCTGCAAATATGAAAAACAACAACATGAAGAGAAGGCCCAGATTCCCAACCTGAAAAGAGAAAAAGAAATGGGGGGGAAAAAAACACAAAAAAAGAACATTCATTGATTTTTTTTTTGTTGTTCCAGACCTGTTTCTTGCTGTATTCTTTAATCCAAAACTTAAATTGCTTCAGGGCAAAAATGACCTCAATGTGAGGACTGTATCTCAGTGCTTCAGGAGGGAAATGTGATTCTCTAATGACAGCAAAGACAGAATTATTAGCATTCCTCTGCAATAGGAAATGAGCTCTGGTTTGATTTGGCAGGGGGTTACCTGTGGCAGCGCTTGCATCACAGTGTCCAGGAGGGCCCTCATCCCCACAGCCATCTTCAGCAGCTTCAGCACTGTAGAAAACACATTTGCAACATGGTAATAGCAGCATCAGCAGAGAGGCACCAACTCAGCCCCTCTCCCAGGAGCCACAGATTATAGGAGGAGAAATGTGAAATCTTGTCAAGTGTTCTCCATTAGCTGCTACAGCCCTTGGCCTTTTTACACCGCTCCTCGTTGCCTGGATACTATCAAAATCCCCTGAATACAGCATCACCTACTCTGAGACTTGGAGAAAGTGTTATCAGTTTGCCTGGCTCCTCCTTCTCCACTTTATCCATGTTGGACTCATCTCCTTCCTCTGGTTATCACGAGCAGCTCCTTTCCCAGCCCTGGGGCTACCTTCCCACTTGCATGGGCTACCCGCTTTCATACATGATTCACTGAGAAATGATTTACACATCACTTCCAGAAGATTGCATTTCCAATTGGAAGCTGCATGTATTTTTAATTCTGAAAGGGATCCAATGCACAGAAAACCCACTTTTTCCTCCTCTTGAGACACAGCAGCATTTAATTTCTCCTTCAGTTCCTTCTTTGCTTAGATGAAGGCTGTAACCAAAACAATTATTCCTTAGAGCACAATACCCTTCAGGAGGGCCTGGCAGTACTTCATCAAGGGCCTGAGCACTCACACTTTACATCTTCATCATTTGGCCCTGACACCTCCCTGTTTTGAAAAATCAGGCCCTGAAGAATTTGGCTCCCTGACTTGGGAACGTGTCTGAGAGGACAGATGGATAGAGAGTGACGAAGCATGCTTTGTCACCAAGTGGTGTGATGTAAAGCCTCATGGGAATTTAAATTTATTAGATGCTCATCTTTTAACGCAAATGTACTCCAGCTTGTGTTCTCTAATCCCTGTCAGAGATGACTTTGATTTGATTGGAGCAATTTTCCCAGGTACATCTCCGGGAGTTACTGCCACAGCTACTTCTCCCTATTTTCTAAGCTCTCAGCCTTCAAGTGCTCTTAAGGCAGAAACACATGGTCAGTTGGCTCAGCTTTTTGGCTCCTTGCAAGTATTTTTCCCCATTGTTCTTTTATTTGTTTACAGCCTGTTGACGCCAGAACTATGCACATCATGAGGGGGATGTGCTCCAGGATTGTTTCCCAATGTTTAACTCCCTCCTGGTGCTGACCTGGTACCCCAAACACAAGTCAGTTCTGCCCTACCCCTCTCACCTCGGGCGATCCTGAGCACCCTCATGATCCGGATAATGGTGGGGTTAATCGGCAGGGAAGCGTTCACCTCGATCTCTTCCAGAGTGATGCCCATGATAGACAGCAGCACAATTGCCAGATCTAATTGATTCCATCTGGAGACAACACAAAGTGAAGTTTAACATGTACTAAGGAGCTGGCAATGGGAGGCAGCTTGTTTCACACGAATTCCAGTCATTTCCATGGTTTGAGCACTCGAATGAATCTGCAGTATTTTTCTGAGGGTATTATACAAAAGCAGTGATGTTATGAAATCGTTATAACTAATGCATCTCATTAGAAAACCAGCCAGTTCCAAAGATATCCTTGACTGAGGGGAAAGAGGAACAAAAGCTGGGCAGTTTTCTACCCAGAGGCTCCAAACCTCAGCAGAGACACTGTGTTGTCTGTCTGGCCCCTTCTAGACATGACACTCGTGGACCTCAGTGAGAGATCTGCCCCAGAGAGAGCAGGACCCCTTGTCCAGTCATTGCAAGAAAGTTGTGTTGGGGGAAGGAAAAACCCCAAGGATTTGTGCTAGGCTGGAGAGAGGGGCAGTTCCAGCTCAAACACACAAAATGTGGAGACAGGGATGGAACCATCCCCTGAGTGCTTAAGGGCTCATGTGAAAGCCTGCTTAGTGCCCTGTTCTTGGTATTGACATTGAAGAAGGCAAAAATGGGAGAAAGATTCACCCATTGGGACAAAAAATCTGTGTTTGTGAGGTAAGAGAGCGAAAATCTAAAGACACAATGTCACACACTGTTCATCATCTGCACAAGACAGGTCCGTCCTTTCATGTTCACTCAGGGCTAGATTCTTTCTCTGGACATAAATTTTGTCACTTCAGCAAGTTCTCTTGATTATACAGACATGCAGCTGGTGGGAGAAGAGAACTGGCTGCTTGGTGGAGACCAGTCCCTGCTTCATCTGCTCCCAAGGGCCAAAATGGTGCAATCCCACTCCTTTTCCTGCACAATCCATCCTCCAGCTCACACCCCGAGCCTCTACCTACCCAGCCTTAACCAGCCAACCAAAAACCCTTCATGCAAACCACACTCACAGCATGGCCCAGAGCATGGGAACTGAGGATGTGGAATGTGGGCACAGCCTGCTGCTGGCCCTGTGGTCCCAACAGGGGCATCCTTTGTGCATCTTTTGTTACCTGTCTTGGAAGAAGCGGCGAAACCCGAAGGCAATGAGCTTGAAAACAGATTCCAGGACAAAGATAACGGTGAAGATGTAATTGCAAATCTTCAGGGCTTCATCAAGGACCTGGGGTGTGGACACAGGACTGGGGTTAGGTTAGCTCTGGGGTTAGCTCTGCAGAGGGGCTTTGCTGCCTCCAAACCTGACTTTTATATCATCACTTACCCATGACAGTCAAAAGTCTTCAAGCATGGGCTCTCTCTGATGAAAAATGTCCCCGGGAAAATTCCCAGGGATTCACAGAGTGCACTTGCTGCCTGGTGATAAAACCCCAGGAGGGGCTGACACAGGCCCAAGGCACAATTCACCCCAGATGGGATCACTGGGTGTGCAGAAAGAGCTGTGCATTTGCTGGTCTCAGCAGCACAAGACTCCTGTGCTTTCGTCAGAGAGCTGAACCTCATCCCACTCATTCGTTTGTGCAAGTGCTGGCCAAATGGCTCCTTGGTGCCAGCCTGCCATTACTGCTCACCTTGAGCTTTTGGCAAGGAGCCTGACAGAGGGATGACATGCCAGGAGAAGCAAGTGCCTTGCATTTCCCTCTGCCTCCCTTCCCTCTGCACAATCAGTCTGGTCTTTAATCCAAGTGCATCCTGGCTGGGGCAGCTTTGCACAGTCAGGCATTGAGCTGTATCAGAAGTGATTTCATCCCCAAAAGCCTCACTTATGAAGGAACACTGTGGTAGCAGCATCCTTCATGGCCCCTTAAGTAATGTGCATTGAATTTCTCCCTGCTGGCAAATATGGTAATAACAATGTCCAGGGCAGTGTTAGGGAACAGGGGAGATGTGCCCACAGACCAAACCCAGCATCTACTGATGCCTGAGAAGGAGAAATCACAGCAGGAGGAGTTTAAGTCATGCACTCTGCCTTTGTGCTGTGTTTAACTTCAAGCATCCATGGACAAAAACCACCTCATCTGACCAAGAAGCACAAGCCCAGGGGCTGAAGGAAGCCGTGGCTCTGAGCAAGCCTCCCTGCTATACTGCAAGGCACTTCAGCTCTGCAGCAAATGAGCACATTTCACTGGCAGGAGCAGATTTTTCCCAGCAGCTCTTTACTCAAACCACCTTTCTGCTGCATTCCCACCTCTTCAGGAGCTGCAGCATCTCCACCTGGAGTCTCATCCCCAGGGCATCCTGGTATATCCCAAAACCAACCCCTTTCGGCACCAAGAAATTATTGGTGCTGAAAGTAGTTTGGATGTAAATCTCTTTGGTACATTTAGCCTTCAAACATCTTCAGATATCCCAGCCATCCATCACCGAGCCCAGGGGCATTTCCAGGCCCTGATTCAGCAGGATTCAAATGTGTGTATGACTCTGACTATGCTCAGCCCAAGCCTGGACTTACTACCCACACACTGCGTACCAGAGGCCTAGAGAAAAAAAAAAAAGCTATTTTTCTAAAGAAAATGAAAAACAAATGCCTGCCCAACATTTTTATAACACGAGAGAAAATGTAGCTGCAAAGCAGCTGCAGTAAGACAGGATCTAGAGTGACTCCAGCCCAGGCTCCTTCGCCAACAACCTTTTTCATCATCAAATGACTGAACCACACAATGAGCCTTCCAGGGTATTTAGAGGTGACCTGGACAGAAAAAATAAACTGTGCTTGTTCCCTTTCACTTTTGGCTTATGATAGACTGGAGAATATTTCCCTCCACCCCTATCATTTGCATGTTTTAGTGGTTTGTGGGGGGGTTTATATTAAGTATTCAAGTCCTGTCTCTTGAAGAATATTTCCTCCTATTGTGTGTTATATTTATTCATTCTGAAAGTCACTAATAAAAGTAAGTACAAGTTATGTGGCAAAGGCAGCTATTTCCATTTCATTCCTACGCACAAAAGACTTGACATCTCAGGACAGGCTGTTTTTATTTTCCCAGTATGACAAAGACCCAGGAACTTCAGTGCACTAACATATGAGACCACATTTTAAAGACCAGCGTGGGATCCAATTCCTATAAAAACCAGACCCTATGGGACACTGGGGATTCAGAAAAAACTGCAAAAAAAAAAAAATCCAAACTCTTCTATTTTTTTC
>VXBR01008504.1:376414-408753 GCA_013400215.1 Cisticola juncidis
GTTTTTTTTTTTTTTGATTTGGGGGGGGGGGTGGCAGGAGAGGGTGGATGTGAAATCTAAGTAAAATGGGAGATATCAGTGATGATCTAATCCAAAAAAGCAAGCAAATCTGCTTGTTTTCAGAACAGTCAGTTTGCACTTTACCAGAAGGGAAAGGTGCAATCAGATCCATGCACCAAAAGTCTTGGATTGAGCTGGGAGCCAGCTGTAGGATGGCTGCACTCCATGGCAAAGGCAGACAGCAAACCTGGCCTTAACCTGGCCTTAACCTGGCCTTAACCTGCCTTTAACCTGGCCTTAACCTGCCCTTAACCTGCCCTTAACCTGCCCTTAACCNTGTCCCTCTGCCTGTCCCCTGCCTGTGCCCTGCCTGTCCCCCTGCCTGTCCCCCTGCCTGTCCCCTGCCTGTCCCTCTGCCTGTCCCCTGCCTGTGCCCTGCCTGTCCCCCTGCCTGTCCCCCTGCCTGTCCCCTGCCTGTCCCTCTGCCTGTCCCCTGCCTGTGCCCTGCCTGTCCCCCTGCCTGTCCCCCTGCCTGTCCCCTGCCTGTCCCTCTGCCTGTCCCCTGCCTGTGCCCTGCCTGTCCCCCTGCCTGTCCCCTGCTGTCTCCCTGCCTGTCCCCTGGCCACCCCATACCTTTGGCTGCTGGTAGTGCTCCATGGCCATGGTGATGACATTGAGGCCGATGACGCCGGTGATGAACAGGTCCAGGTAGTGGCTGGGGCACATCTGGTGGATCAGGAGGCGGAAGCGGGAGTAATCCGAGTAGTAGGGCTTACACTGAGCTTCTGCAGCAGGGAGGAGAGCGAGAGCAGATCAAGGGATTTCTCTGCATCTTTCTCAAGTCAGCACACCCTCACTCTCCAGCTCCAGGGGTAAATTGTGGACCAATCACAGCAACATGCTGTCTTTTTTATTTTCTTTTTTCCTTGCTGGCATGTTAGCATTTTCAACACACAGCAGGGCTCCCATCATCTTACATCCACTAAATATCTTCAGTGGGACATGCTCTGTACTCAGCCTTGTGGCATCAGGGATGAGGTGAGCTGGGACTAGTGTGCTGCTAAAAATAATTTTGTTCTGTAGGAAAATTTAAGTTAAATTCAAATTAAAACAACAATTTTTTTTCTGCTGATCTTAAAAGTCCCCAGAGCATCTGAAAACCCAATTAATGGTCAGATACTGGGGACAGATTTTACTAACAATTGCCTAAATGCACAGGTCATTGAGTTTGTAGTGGTTGTTGTAAGAGTGCAAACACATTGTGTTCTTTGCAATGAACTGTAGAGACAGCAGAATTCAACTGTCAGAAAAATGGTCTGTAAAGATACCAAGGAAAACTGATCAATGAGCCTGAGTGACCAGAAGAGAACAATCCTCCATTTAGACAAGACTGTCAACGTGCAGATCTCACTGTCCAACTCAGTCCCATGCTCAGTTCCTCAGGGTTGATACATGGACTTTAGACCCCAAATGTTCCTAGAGATAAACTCATTTACTCACCTAATCTCTAATGGGGAAATGCCAAGGCTGAGTGTATAATTCAGTACAATTTTCAAGAAGGCATTAGAATGCAGATGGAAGTGGAAAGGGCTATCTTGAAGGTGTCAGAGTATAATATTACCCTCATAATTAGATGATCAATTGGTTATGAAAATTATTGAGCTGTAAGAATTGCACATTCTATCTAACCTATGCAACCTATCTAAAGGTTAATATTTAGTGCTCCAGAGCAAATGTACAGTTTGACAAATTAGTCCAAGAAAAAATGTTGGGCAAGAATGATGCCAGAAGCACAGGTTTGGGTTTCCCTAGGGGAAAACTCATTTTAGAAGATTATATTTTGCCTGGAAATAGAGATCACATTGTCAATAGCCAATGACATTGCAATCAAATCCATAGATTGAATGGTTTCATGTCCTCCCTGCTTCATAGCAGGATCCTGAAAAATCAGTTTTGTTTATTTTCCGTGGAGACAGACCTTTCCCTTCCAGCCCAGGGACCAAAGGGAAAAAACACTCAGCAGTTTTATTCTGTAGGGATTTGGAAGGCCCAAAATTCTGTTTCGGTGTCATCAAATGAAAGGCAGAATTAATATTCACTTTCTGATCTGCAGTAGGCTTTAGGTGATCTGCACCTGAGTGCTAAAGCACAGTATTGATGAAAAGGTCTATAAAATTAATTTTCATGCTGAATCTATTGAGTGCTTATGAAAAAAAGCAGACTAGTAGATGCTGACTCACTCATAAGACTTTGTCAGATATCTCAGAATCTGCATAAATCTCCATAAACTCAAGATATCTCGATCACATTATGCTAAATTATGAGTAGCAAATTAACTAAAATGTTTGAATACAATTAGGTTAGGAATAGGACCTATTTTAATGAACCAGCTTATCACCTCAGAAAGAAACACCATCGTAATTGGATCACTTACTTATTCTACATTTATGTAGAATTCACATTCAAAAAGAAAAATGTCAACGTTTCTACCTTTTCCTACAATGGATTTACTTATGAATAATTACATTGGAATTCATTTTTTTTCCTCAGCTTTGACTGACAGGTAATTCCAAATCCTACAGAATAGCACCAATGCTGTTAGAACAGAGAGAGGATTTAGAGGGAGTTGTAAATGTTCCCTGTGCAGGGCTCCTGCACCTGGATTAGCCAGTGCATGACCTTATAAGCAGGGTTGCTAACTGTTCAGATATCTGCAAAGGCTTTTCCTCCATGCACCCCTCCCTCCCAAATCTCCTGTTCACCTTTCCCAGCACCCAGGTTCCCACAGCCAAACCTCTCTGGGTGCTGCTCTCACAGATGCCCTTTGAAAATTCCCAGTGATGAATGTCCCCTCCTTCCCCGTTAACTTTTTCAAGAGGGGATTTGGCAACCCCTGCTTACAGACCATGTCACCACTCCCTTCCCCGGTGTCCCCATGCCAGCCATGCACCTTGGTGCCATATGGATGCTCCCGTGGGATGACCCCACACACAGGCTAACATGCTGCCTGAGGGCGAGGGATAAATCCCCACTGTGTCTAGGTGGGCAGGGAACTTTCTGAGCAGATAAATCAGTTTTTACCATTGTGAAAATACCAATTTCTTACTCGACCCCGCAGAGAATTTAGGGATAGATCCAGTCTAATTCCCCCTGTGCAAAGCCCGTGCCCCCTATCACACAGTGCCATTTGTAATTATAGCAATAAAGAACTTAACAATACCAACATCTTGGGAAATACAGACATCTGTTAACTCCAGGTGGTGAACTTCACAACTAACACAACACCACATTACTGTACTGTTACAATACACTGTGTCAAGAACAACAAGAGCTCTGGGTTAGTCTTGGTTATTACTGGAGAGGTTAATGTGGCTTCCAGGCACACATGGTGTTAAAGAAAGGAGGAGAAGAGCAAACCAACAAAGAGGAATTGGCAGAATGAGAAAAGATGAGGAAATACAGCAAAAGCCCACTACGAGATATCCGGCTGGTAAACTGGGTGTAAATCAAGCTGCTTCACCAGGGCTGGGGCCAAGACAGAGGGAGGAGTGGGTCAGATCTGGAGATCATTACACAGGATAAACTTGGCTCAGACAGGGGATCCTGAGGAATCTCCTCCTAACCCAGCAGGAGGGGGATGCTGCAGCCAGCTGGGAGGGGGCCTAAGCAAGTCCCACCTGCCCCTCCATCCTGGTGATGGTGGCCCAAGGGGACACACTGTGCTGGCACAGGGAGCAGTGGCTGCACCAGGGTTGGCACTTGGCTTTAGCTCATCATTTCTATGGGCTCTCAACTCAGGTTGCATCCCAAGCTTGAGTACTCAACTCTTGGCATCAAGCTGTAGGATTGTAACTGATCCCCTTGATGAGGGATGGGAACTCAGCACAGTTCTCTCCTGTTTGGTTGGAAAGGAAATGACTATTGCTGCTGCAGGATAAACATTTCCCATTCCTAACCCTAACTTTTCCCAGGCCAGGTGCCCTTGGGGTTCAGTGATCCCAGACTGGGTTTGGGACACTGAAGCCTTTCCTGCACTGGTCTAGTGGCTGTGGGATGTCACCTGTGAAACACCAGCAGTGTGGCAGAGCAGCACTGGGACACCCCTGCTCTTGCTGGGCAGTGCCACTCCCAGCTCCCAGAGCCTCTCAGGGCCAGGCTGGTCTCTGCAGCACAGCAGAGAGTGGGACTGGGGCCACTTTCTTCCCATTAACTGCATTTTTTGGGGGGGAATCAAGCTGGGCATGCAGTCCAAAATATCTCCGAGGAGCATCTGCCTCTGAATATAGCCCTGTCAAGAGAGAAATTGCCACTTTCCCCAAGGTAACTTTGAGCCAGAGGTGCGTGGGCACAGGAAATTGGAATTCACAAGAGTGGGACAATTCCATTACTGTCTCCTTCAGCCTCTTCCTTCTCCTATAATAAGGGAATTAACTCCTCTGCAAATTTGAGTATCTGGAGGACAGCGGCAAACCAGTGAGCAATGAGCCCATGATGCAGCTGGATTTACAAAACGTATCAAGAATATTATTAGGTTAAAAAGTAGTTTGCACTGAAGGAACTTGTTTTATTTAAACACAGAGTTTTACTTGGCTTTTATTGTACTGAATGGATTTATTAAAAAAAAAAGTGAAATGGAAAATGATAATTTCCACTGTGAAGATTCCTGTTGTGATAGAATGTAGACTTGGAGAAAAAAAAAGAAAAAATAAAATTATAAAATATTTAATTAACCACCAGGTAGCACACACACACACACACCACACACACACACACACAATTCCACCTTGTCTTCACAGAAAGAGAAAAGAAGACCTCTGAAAGTGCAGAGATGTGGGCGAGCTTTGGGTCACAACTCCCCACTGAACCACAGAAATTCATCTTCTGCACCCAGGGACTGATTCCCTAAATTCCCAACAGCCAGGTTCAGAAATAAAACCTTTCTATTTATTCATGTTGGTGCCTGAAGAGCAGCATGGCACATTCACTACCACTGGATCCAAAGAAAAGACAAGAAAAGGAAACACAAAGCACAGACCTGACAATTGTGCACATTTTAAGGGCAAACGCTAAGGGACCTTCTGAGCCTGCACGGGATAACAGAGGGGTTTGGAATGAGTTCAGGGCCTTAAAAATAACATAAAATAAGACAGCCTTGATGCAACTCTGCAGGACCAGGAGAGGAGTCACAATCAGACAAAAAGAAGAAAAAATAACCAGATCACCAAACCCAGTGAGAGCCCCTCCCTCGCCCTGCCCCCCTTTCACAGGAGAGGCCAGGAGGCCCAGCAAGAGCAGCAAGAAAGACAGCAAAGAAATATAAATATCAGGAATAGCAGTAGGAAGGAGATTCAGGATTTATTAAAGCATGTTGGGATAACTTCCAATAAGGCTTTAGAAATACAAGGTAGAACCTCTGTCTCCTTGAGTTATCTCTGCAGTGAAAGACAATTTTTATTTAATCAAAGCTCCCTGCAATCTAAGAGAGATGGATGGAGCCCTGCTCCCATCTCAAGCAGTGGGAGCCTGTGCACAGGTTAGAGTTTTAACAGTACAATTTTAGTAGAGTATTATTTTTGTCGAAAATTACAGCTATATTTATTTCTATGTTGATGCCTCTTTAAATATTCAGGCTAATTTTCTTAAGTTATGAATCAAACAAAACGCTTGCCAGATCAAAGCTTCTCCTAAAAATAAAAAGAGCAAGGGATGGATTTGCAGCCCTGAGCATCATCCTGAGCAGGGGGGCTGGGAAAGGGAGGTGTGAGTGAGCTGTGGGTCAAAAGGGACAGCTCAGACCTGATCAGAGCTGAGTCCAACTGGTCCAGCAGGGCCTGGAAAGGCTTTGAGGTGGTATCTTTATTTCTTTTAATTTACAAGATGCTTCATGGATTGAGCAACTCTTAATGAACACTCAGAATTACACACTGGCAGCACAATGACTCAATCCCATGTCCACACTGGGGTTGAGCTCCCTGCTGAAGCACTGAGCCTCTGCCCTACACTGATTTTTACCCTGCTGAAAAAAAACCACTCCCTGGAGCACAGTGCTTGTGGAGCAATAGGCAAGGACTGAAGAAATAATGAAATATCCTCCCTAAGCCTTCCAAAGACACACAGCCACAAATTATTCAGGCTCCTAAGCTGGTGGTTGGAAAGCTAAAGTCAACAGCAGAGGACCCATTTCACAGTCCAGTCATTACTCTCCTCAGAAAAAAAAAAATGCTAAAAGAACCAAAAAAAAAGGAGAAAAAAAAAGCCATGAAAAGTCCGACAGTGTCTTAATGAAAACCAAAGGAAAAAAACCAAACTGAATAACGTAAGATGACTGAGAGTAAACCAAAGGTTTGGAAGTGGCGGTGCTGGGCAGGCCCGCAGGCCTGCGGGGGGGGGGGCGCTGCGCCATGAGGGAAGCGGAGGAGCCTTGCAGCACACACAGGTTTAGTGGGACGCTGTTAGTGACACAGCACTGCCATTCAGCACCGCACGGGCTTCCCAGTACCTTGCACTGCACTGGCTGAGCTCTCCATTAACACATCATCCAGCATTAGATCTAAAAGAACAAACGGCGTTAATCACCCGGCAGGACACACGGCAAGAGCACCCAGCCCCTCCGAGCTCCCTGCGCCTCTCAGGTGTGGGGGCCTCATTTACTAAGCCTTGGAATTGCTGGCGGAGAGTTTTCAGCAGTTTGTTCTTTCTCAGGCAGCTTTGTGTAAATAACTTTTCTTCCCGTAACATTTCTGGACACAACAACCTCTTCCCACAACAACCTCTCTCCCAGGTGTTGTTTGTGTTACTTCACCAGTGGAGGGAGGTGTCCATCCTGTGGACCAGTGGTGTCTGTTTAGCACGGCAGGCTATAAACAGAAAGGAACTGCAATAAAGTTTTTAGCCTTCTGATGTTTTCTACCTGCTGGAGTCAAACACCTTTATTTTCGTGTCCAATGTGACACTCAGGCTCTCCGCTGCCTCTTTCAGGAATTTATTTCCTTGTGCCTCGTGGAGGGTGGGCTCAGGCACTGAAGGGCTCTTGTGCCTCTCCCAGGGGAAGCCCAGGACATCCCCAAGAAGCCCCTCAGTGATGATGAGGAAGGCACTGCTGAAGGACAATCTGGGACCCCTCCTGCCTCACAGGGACCACTCCTGCTCCTCCTGCCCACACCTCAGATCTAACACGCTGCCCTGGTCTTCAGATTCCTGACTGGATGGATGCATTGGGAGAATCGATTGGATGGATGCATTGGGAGAATCTACAGCCAAAACTGCCCGTGCCACCAGTCAGGTGTCACTGTCTGTATCTGGCATCCCTAAGCTGGTTTGGGCATCTGGGGTCACTCAGGAAGCCCAGCTGGAAGAAACCCCCATGCAGGTGCTGGCACAATTCCAGCCCTGGTCTTGGTTTCCTCTGCAAGTTCCCACTGTGCAGAACAAAGTTAAACAATGACATCTGTTGCCTTGGAGGGCAAAGCTGGACACGGTCAATTAAAACCAATTTCGCTGAGCACGGATTGGGAAAACTGTTCTGCAGAGATTTGGAGGACTTCATACTTTGCTCTTTAAAGGTTTTTATGGCAATTGAATACTCAGCAATATTTGATCCTCAGTAAAATAGCTGTTTATTGCCTCTTTAATTAGGCATTTCATAGCACTGAATGAATAACTGTATCTCCAAGGATGGTTTGTGATTCCTTCCTACTGGGAAATTGCCCAGACTTACATCTTTTCTTCATCTAGTTCCTCTAGCATTATAAATACAGTAATTAATAATAACAAAACATCTATTTTTCTTCTACAGAAATGTCTGCATTCCAAACCTGCAGCTTTAAATAGCAATCATTCTATCCAGTCTTCAACATCCTTTTCTAACTCATCAGTCTGAAAGTGTGCTCGGGAACTCGGACTAAGCAAAAGAGCTTTCTAGGCATTTTCTTGAGGGAAAAAAAAAACCAAAAAAAACCCCAGCAACAAAAAAACCCCTGTTTCCATCTGTATCTCACTTAACTAAGAACAGTCTAATGTGTTCTCCAGTGCTTTTGAGGGAAGCTTCCTACTTTACACTGGCCAGGGAAGGAACCAGGCTCTCAGCACAAACCCAAGTTTGATGGCCAGGGCCTGATGTGACACATCCCAGTGCTTACAAAATCTGTGAAGCTCAGGAGACTGCAAGATGTGACCAAAGGAGATGGCTGGGTAAATGCTGAACTGAGAGAGGCAGAGGCAGCACTGTGGTAACGTGGTTCCATGGTTAAGCCTGTAACAGCTATTAAACACCTCTTAGGCTGTTAGAAAATAAAACAGGTTTATTATCACTAGCTTTGGGAACAAGCACCTGATCAGACAGCCTCTTAAACAGTCCTGAAGTCTGTCAAAGATAGAGAAGTGAAATGGGACAGGGAGAGAGCAGGAGGACTGATCAGGGAGAGAAAGTGCAAGGTCATGGACAGGAAGGGCAGGAGAAAGTTCAGTCAGGAGAGAGAGCATGCAAGAAGAAGAGCACCTCCAACCTATGGCCTCTGGCTAACTTATTTTTGACTTATGCAGCTTTTGAAAATGAAAAGAGACTAAGAGACACGTGTCAGATTGGAGACCTTTGGCAGAGTGGGGTCTTTCCTTGTTTCACCTGCAGAGTGTCCTCTAGGCAGGGCTGCACACTTGCATGTCTAGTTGGGACCTGGGTTCAATTTGCACCAGCACTGTTTTGTCTAGTTAGTTACTCTCCTTGTCTGCTTGGGTTTTTTTCTTCTAATCTGTATTTCTCAAGAAAATACATTGATATGTTTCTCTAAGGAGTTCTAAAGCATTACTAGAATGAGATAGCTCCATTATTTTATTACATTCTTGAATAGCAGTGGTGCTACTGTGCCAATAAATAAACCTGCTTGATAAATGGGACAGGTAACATCACTGTGGCATTACAAGACTGTAATAAACCAAATAGTGAATCCAGTTATCAGCAGCAGTGCTCATGACTGAGATTTATGATGCCATCCAGCACTACTGATCTTTGCATTTGTCACTATTTGTGTAACACTGAGCTCTACTATCCAAGAAACTCCAGGCCTGATTGTTGTTATTTTTTAATTTAAATAACCCCCAATGGAAAGGTCATTGCAAATCATGCAGCCATTAAAAAGGCTTTCCTGGCTCCTCGTTCAGCCTGAAAATGACATTATTTCCTTCATGCAAATCTTATAGCTGGACATGCTTTTGGGAGAAGAATTATCACCAGGCGGGAGGCAGGGAGGGGAGGAAGGAGGGGATGGTGTGGAAGGTCAAGCAGGACTCAGAAAGATGAGGAAAGACTACCGACCAGCCATCTGTTTCTCCTTACTCCTTCTCTTTTTCTCCAGCCGGCGGAGCCTCTTCTCCTCGCGCCTCTTGGCCTCTTCCTCCTCCTGGTGCTGCCGACATTTGTGAAAATTCTCCACCACCACCCCCACAAACATGTTGAGGACGAAGAAGGCCACGATCAGCAAGAAGGAAATGAAGTAGAGGAGCATCCATGGGTTGTAGTTCATGACTGGCTGCAAAGTGGAGGAAGGCAAATTTCAGCTGAACCTCAGAAAGAAGAATGGTGACAAATTGATACAGCTGTGCCATCCACAGAACTCACAGCCCACTCAGGCAGCTCAGGCTGCTCTGCTCCTCCTGAAAATTAGAGCTTTCTGAGACATTTTAACTGAATACTCCTAAAATGTGTGTTGGGGACAGAAGCACCACCTGTCTTCTGCGAAAAGGACAGCAGCATCCTTTGCAGATACTGCAAGTCCCTCACCACAAACCTCTACGTACACAAAGCCTTTCTTTTCTCCTGAAATGACCAAGCTGCTCAAAAAGCCAAACCATCCTTTGATAGGTGCACTTCTAACAAGAGTTACACCAGTCATGTTGCAAGATCTGTAGGGAAGGTGCTGAGTACAAATACAGACTTACTGAACCAATCACATCCCAAAATTTGAATTAAACGCCCCCCCTGGATTCCAATCCCAATAACCCCACAGTAGTTTGCACAACAAGAGCTCAGAAGTGTGACCTTTGACAGGTGATCAGCACCAGCTCTGCTGTACCTGCTGGTCGACTCCCACGGCATCCAAGCCATCGTACATGATGTCCACCCACCCGTCCTTGGAGGCCAGCACAAAGAGAGACATCAGGGCCTGCAAGTGCATGGGAAAAAGTTAGGCACAGTTGCACTAAACCTCTTCTACTTCTATCATCTTACTCCTCTTTGCCCTTTCCTGCCTGAGGAATGTCATTACCTGCCTGATAATGGGACCCTTTGATGACCAAGATTTCTCTTGGCAGCAAAACCCATCAATGCCAATGCCTGGGTCAGCAACCAGCAGTGATTCAGAGACCACAGTGCTGAAGACAAAAGTGGTTTCATTTCCACCCTCTGGGTCTCTACTGCTCCCAACTAATTAGTTCTTACCACACTGCTAAAAAAAGCCGGCGTTGCAGAGATGGCTGAAAATGTCCAGCTCTATTAGACAAGCCCTTCTGCAAGATATATTTGGTTTGTTATGTAGCAGTGAAGCAATTAAGTGCTCCACAAAGCCACATGTGCTTGTTCTGTTCTGAAAAGAAGTGTATGCCTGCTTGGAAACACTGCCTTTGGGATTTACAGAGACAGAAGGCTGTGTGTGTGAACTGAATATTTACTGTGGCTGCCAGTGCCCTGTAAGAAAATCCCATGGGATAATAAGCCACAGGTTTTAAGTCAAGGAGGTAAAGGAGTAAAGAAGCAGATTACCATTCTATTAATACCTGGCCGAGATTATCAAAATTATACTTGTGCCGGACCCATTTGTAGCTTGCTTCTGTACAATCCGATTTATTTGTGATGTTCCTGGTGTCCTCCCCCTGGCAGACGAAAAACTTGCCTTTGAAAAGCTGCAAAACACGCAAAGAAGAGAGGAAGTGTCCACAGGATTTCTGTGCAGGTGGTGGGCATTTCTCTGGGGCTCTCTGCACAGCCCACGCCAGCCAGAGCTGTTGAGGGAACTGACCTCGTTCGTGCAGTTCATTAAGAGTGAGCAGCCTGTATAATATGCACCTAATGAGCAAATGCTTGATTTCACATCGTTTAGGACACCCACCTCATGCATTAAGCTGTCTGGTTCAGTGATCTGAGGCTTGCCTAAAGGCTCCTGAGTTGTCAGCTCAGGAGTAGCCCCAGCCAATAGCCCAGAGCAGGTAATGGCTTCTTACCACACATGGAACAGCTCTGGGACTCTCAGCCCAGCTAACAACACATGGAGTGCAACAGGGGCCCTCTGTCAGCAGAGAAAAGGTGGCAGTGAAGAGGCCCAGGCATGGACTAATCTCTGCTCACAGAGGTCACAAGGGGACACTTCAGAGGGGAGAGGAGCCCTGGGGGTGAGGTTTGTGTTGAACCAAGACTGCTTCAGTCCTGCTCTGCTCTCTGCTCCTGGGTGCTGTGCCACAGCAGTCACAAAGCTCTGCAGTCTGCGGGGCACTGAAACTATTCCCTGTGCACATCTTAGGGAGCCAAGCCCAGCCGGTGCTGTGTACCTGATCCTGAGCTTATTTTCTTTGGTTTAAGCCTGGGGAGATGCAATTCCTGGAGAGTCAGCCCCTGATTTACACCTGCAGGAGGAACAGGAGCCTCCACGTGCTTAATTCCAGACCTGGTGCTTCCCACGCATGGAACAGAAAGTGGCAGGGGATGATTACTGCTTCAGAGAGGGTGATTGATGCTAGCAGGATGGATGGTATCAAAGCCCAGCAGACAGCCAACAAATCTACTTCTATTTGCTGACAGAAGCTATTGACATTACTGTTGGCAAGGGGGGAAATGGCAACCTGCTCTCTAGGCTCCTTAAAACACTACCTGGGTATACCAAGAAGAGATACTGAGGGGATTTGGTCTGTTGTTCTAGACAAATAACAGTAGAAATAATAGTGAACAAGATAAACCCACACATTACTCCATGGGTTTCCTTCAGAAATCAACAGCAGGAAGATGTTCTCCAGGCATGCAAAATTAATCACTGCACAATGCAATCATAGAATTTTTGGATGCAAGAAGTATTCCCTGATCTTTCCATGGAGAAACACTATCTGTGGTAAGGCAGACTGGGGAGATATAGTCTTCACAGGGAAAAGTTTTAATTAAGCAGGAAGGTAAATAACTGGTTTCAGTATATTGTCTGTAAATAAACTTCTCCAGGAGCTGGACTGTAATGCCATTCAGGGGGGAGCAGTAACAGTGCTTCTGACAGAGTTTGGAAATACAAAGCCCAATTTGCAAAAACACTGATCCCTGTCAGTACTTCACCGTGTGGTACTTCTGAAAAGACCCAGTGTTTCCTACTGGACTTGCTTTATCCACCTATTTCTTATATCTTATTAATGACAAATCACACATGGGCAGCTCTATAAACAAAAGTTTTGCAAAGAAGACACGCTGTTAGGAACTTCAATGTCTGAATTTTAATAGCATTAAAAACCTCTAGTTTGATCCCCAGCTTATATTTAAATGAAAAAATGAACTGTAACTTTGAGAGATCATCCTTTTATAGAAATGAAAATAAATAAATAAATCTCTCTGGCCTCATCTTACACCTAATTAGACATAAATATTAATTGAGAGTTTTGCATCCTGAATACAGGATCAGTCTTGCTTGTATCTACCACTGAATCACATCAATAGTCATGACAACTTAAAGTAAAGCTGCAAGTCACCAGGGAAAGCACTGCAATTAGCAGGGATGAAATTCAAAGAGCATACTGCAAGTTTTGTTGTCTGGCATAAATTTTCTCATGTCTGAGTGTTAGATTGTTTTATGGGATATACTAAGTTTTATGAATCTGTTTAATATAATGGATGGATGCTGTTATGCTGTAATGCTAAACCAATCTAGCTGCTGAGGTGGTTATGGATGGCATGATTTTCTTCCCTGTTTATTTTCAATGTTGTATTTATTATTCAAGCAGTATGTTAGTGTAAAATATTATATAGGACACTTTCCAAAACACAGCCAAATAGGGTTGCTTTCCACTAGACGGCTCTGACAGATCAGATAAACTTCAGAAAGAAGTAAGTGTTATGTCAGAATATTTATATGAAGCAATCTCTTCTTCTCAGGTAATGAGAAACCAATTGCATTGGAAACTGCCACTTTTCCCTTGGGCTCCTGAACTCCTGGGACTGAGGAGATTGCCAGCAGAGCCGACAGGAAACAGACTCAGAAGTCTTTGTTCCTGCAAGCTTCCAGTTACACAAACTGTCAGAATCTGAGTGGATCTCCAGTTCAAGGTCTCTCTGGAGTTTACACATCAATGATTTCAGCTTTGAGTTTCTATTTCCCCATCAGTTTGTAACTAGAAGAAAAAAAGTGGAGGGGAGACCACAGAATCACGGAATGGGTTGGATTGAAAGGGACCTTTATAGGTGACCTAGTGCAGCTCCCTGCAGTGATCAGGGACACTCATCCACCCTGACAGCAGCTGGGGTTCAGAAAGGCTTGCACTGTGCCATGTGCACAGAGAGGCTGACCTGGGGCAATCTGGGGCTTGTTGTGCTTTCAGGTAAAGAGCTGAGGCTTACAGAGGACTCACCTGGACTCCCAAGATCCCAAAGATTATGAAAAAGGCACAGCAGATGACCACAATGTTCCCAATGGGTTTCAAGGATGACATGAGAGTCTCCACCACCAGCTTCAGTCCTTGGGCTCGACTAATAACTCTGTAGGGACAAGTAATTACAAAAGCTGTTAGTCCTGATCCTGCCCAGTTTTGCCTCCTATCAAGACAGAAGATATGAGGACCATAGAATTAGAATTTTTTTTAGAATGACAAGTTACTCAAAAATCATGATGGAAAAAGCACTTCTGGAAGACTGACCTGTAAAGTTATGGAGGTCTTGGAGGGAAGGGTCTCTGCCTAACACATGCAGCTTTGCATAAATAAAGAGGAGGAGGAGAAAACATGAAAAGCCAAGGCAGAAAATTCAGCTGTTTTGCTTGGGCCATCCACAGACAGACTTTGATGCCTGTAGCCTGTCTAGGATACAAAGAGAGGGCCTCCCACTGGCCCTTCCTACACAGATTTAGGCAAGACACCTGATTTCCCTGTCTCAGTCCATGAAATGGAGCTGCCACTCTTACACATCTGCCTGCACCTCTGTAGCAATTACAGAATCACAGAATGGTTTGGGCTGGAAGGGACCTTTAAAGGTCACCTATTCCAACCCCCTGCAATGAGCAGAGACACCTTCCATGAGATCAGGTTGCTCAGTAGCCCCTGATATTTCCAAGGATGGGACATCTGTCACCTCTCTGGGCAACCTGTGCCAGTGTTTACACCACTCTCATCTTAAAAAATAATCTTTTATGTCCTTATAGTGCTGCTGTGTACAGAGACCTGAGCCACCCCTCAGACCATCACAATTTCTGCTGCACTGTACAGCTCAGCTCTAAAACAGTGCTGTCCTCCAGATGAAACTTCACTGGCAGGACCAGAAGCATCAAACCTAATTTCTGTAGCTCCTCTCTGTCTGGTATCACACAGAATTTCATAACAGAAGATTATATCACATCAGAAAGTTGAAGAAGAATAATGTGGACTTCATGACTGAAGAAATAAAAAAGAAAAAAAACCCTAGAAACTGTACTATACTCTCAAGGTTAATGTTGTAAAGAAAGGACAAGTCTTGTGTGATTTAGAGAAACCATCTCACCATGCTGGGAAAGATGAACGAGGTATTCAGCCTCACCGACCTGGAGGTGGGACCAAGAAAGGCTTTTGAAGAAGTTACATCCCTCCCTCCTCCTGATGCCAACTGGAATTAAGCATTTCACCAGCTCTGTAAATCAGTTTGTACTGATGCCATAGAAACTGCTTTCACGAGTCAGAAGCAGTTAAATGCTGAGAAAGTCAGGGGAGGAAGTGCCTGTGTGTTTCTGGGTGTTGCTGGTGACTCCTTTGAACAATTGGCTCTCAAATGTGCCCCAAACCTCCCCACATTCCAGTTTCTGCCTGAGTCTCTCTTTTACCACAGGAGCCATCTCACCACCTCTCCCATTTCTCCCCAAATCTGGCTCCACCACCTGTAGCACTGTTGGAGTTCTGCTGCCTGGACAGGGTCCAAATTCTGCTCCACTCCTTTTCCCAGGCATGGTGCTCACAGCAGAGATCCCCATGGACACATTCACACTGATCATGCATCCCTCATCTGGGACCACAGCCAAGCTGCACCACCCCTCTCCTGCCCCAGGGCCTGCAAGCTGAGTGACCTGCAGGGCTCAATGCAGGGCCACCAGCTCTTACCAAAACTGTTGGGTTTAATCCATACCCTGAAAAGCCCAAGCTAATTTCCATTTTTTTCACTTAAATATTTACTCAAAATGTCAAGGGTAACTCATCAGTTATCACTTTCAGAAAGGAACAGATGGTGGTATTTTTATCTGCTCTCCTACCAGTGAAACACAAAGAGCAGATGCTGCTATTCCTCACACTGGGCATCTCTGCCAGGTGGGTGCTGTGGTTCCCATTTCAGACACCTCCGTTTTCCTGACACTCAGATCTGGATATTTTAGGGAAGGAGCTGGAGGGTGAGCTGGCTGAAGGAGCAGAAGGCTGCACACCCCATGAGAGGAGTGGGGCTGGTCAGTGTGGGCTGCCAAAGCTGCCCACAGGGCTTAGCCCAGCCTGGAGACCTTGCTGCTGCTGTGGGGCTGAGAGCTGAGCCCAGCCCAGCAAGGAGGGGCTGAGGAGCAGCTCAGTGTGCCCAGCTCCAGGTGATGCAGCCTAACAGGCCAAATCTGAGTCACAGAGTGAGCCTTGGGCCGGGCAGGCTGAGCCTGAACAGCTCCTGAGATGCACTAAAGACCTCCCCACCCCTCACACTCCTCACACAATCCTGGGTGAAACACCTGCCAAACCACAGGTGGGAAACTGAGGCATGGGAAGGGGGCAAGCCACGTCTCAGAGGCAGGAAGGCAACTCAATTCCAATTATTTCAATGAAAATTAGGTCCTCTGCTGCCTTTAGAGTCCTGACTTTGGGGATCATGGACTTCTGTCCACTGCAGGATGGAACCAAAGTCAAGTCTTCTAAATTGAAAGTCTATGATCTGAACTACTGGAGCATCCTTAAGGTTTGGGGAACAAGGAAGGAATTTAGTCTCCAGAGTTTAAAGTTGGTAATATTCTCCAACAGTTATTACAAAATGCTGTTCTAGAAATAATAAAGTGATTTCCCCTGTGAGGTACTATTGTGTATCCAGCTGAGAGGGAAAATAGGAGGTTACTTGTCTGACTTTGCAAAATCATGTGCATGTTGAGGAAAAAAGGGCTGAAAACCAGCAGCATTTGGCTGCTTTAAGCATTTTGATCAACCAGGGAATTCCTCAAATTAGAAAGCATTAGGGTAAAAGTTGCCACCAGTTTAGCTCCATGCCAGTGTTGTTTTCAGCACTACAGGGAGAAAAGACTGAAAAGATTTTGAAAATAATAGCTTTTACTAATGGAAACCTTCAGACCTTGGAGCTGCCTCAGACTAAGGGCACGATCCAACACTCAGGCAAGTCCATGTGAAGACTCCTGATATTCTCATAGGAGTCTGATAATTCTCTGAGAGGTGTCAATGATATTCTCAACTTTTCCAGATTATTAGTGCCACCTCCAATATGTCAACATAGGGCATCCCCACACCTCATCAGTATTGCCAATTCCTTGCTGCTATAAGGCTTGAAAAATCTTATTATCTGACCCACACCCCTGCAATTTATGGCTGAAGGATGCTGCCAACTGGGAGCCCTGCAGTTGTGCAAGAAAAGGAGACCTGATGAGGTTCCGTTCAGCACAATTCCAGTCTGCATTACACATATGACAAATAGGGAAATTGAAATGAGACATTCTCTTTGTTTTGATGTGAAGAAATGTTAATCTCTCCAATTCCCCCTGGTTCTTCTGGTCTGAGGATTCCCAGTGCTGTTGAACCCCTGGTGTGAGATGCTTCAAACCCACTGCCAACATCATCCCAGTTGGATCCATTACCAGCATTAAGCCTTCCTGATGAGAACTCTCAGAAGAAGGAGCAGCACTTAGATGAAGCAAGAGATAACAGTAATGAAGACCTTCCTCCACAGATTAAAAGAAAATTAGCAAAGGTGATAATATGATAGAAGAGAGTTATGAAATGAATATTAGACCACGATAGTATAAAAGTGAATAATTTATCTGTGTGCTTTAGAAGTCAAAGCCCAGGCTCTGCAGAGAGTAAAACAGCCCAGAAGTCCACCCACATTAAATCTGAATACATTTTCAGTTTTGATTTCTCTTGTATCTTAAGCTGCAACACTTGATCCCAACAACAGCAGGTTGAACACATTAGGAAGGAATGTTGTTGTATAAGCAATGCCTTTACTGGCTGAAACATCAGAGGGTCATGGAAACATCTTTAAATGTCATTGCAATTTATTTTTGGAATTCTGGTCATAAAGCTGGGCTTGAATCTTCAGGATTCAGTTTGGAGGCTGATAATCAAACATGCAATCAAACCCCTGTGATTTGCATGCAGGTGGTTTTAATGCCTAGGCAGAATTGTGTGGGGTTTTGTGTGTTGCATAAAGTAATGGGGTGAGAAAATCAGAGACTGAATGAGGGAGATCTTTAGCAGAATCCCCCTTCCAGGCTATCCAGTGGGAAAACCAACACAGAGGTGAGGAGGGTTGTCCCTGCCCTCCAGCTGAGTGTGACACTCACAGCTGTGGCTTGGATTCTCACTGAGGGTGTCCTCCTGCACCCCTGCCCTGGAGTGTGCCCTGAAAGGGAGGACAGAAGGAGCCAGGTTTGCTCTTCTGTGGTGTGAGTGGAGCATCTGCTTTGGTCTCTGCCTTCCTGAAGAGGAAAAACTGCCCCAGTCTCCATGAGAGGCTTCACCCAGACACAATGACTGAAGGCACGGAGTGCAGAGAGCTCAGGTCACTGTTTCTGGAGTCCAGAGCAACCCTCTGATCACCCTGGAGGGTCTGGGACCCTGGCAGAAGGGGCTGGGACTCGAGCAGGAGGTTTGGAACCTGTACAGGGGGGTTTGGAGTCTGTACAGGGGGTTTGGAAACCTTGGCACAGAGCCCAGGAGGAATTACAAGTCTCAAGAGTGTGAAGTGAGTAGTAGTTAGTTTGTCACAGGGCGAAAAAATGGAATTTGGATTTTTTGGAATGGAGGCTGAAGAGCCAAGATGGAGGAATCAGGGCATGGATCTGTTCTTCTTCCTTCCTGTTCTTGCCCTCCATCTTCTGCAGTGCTGGGTCACAAGGGATTGGTTCAGAGTAGCTATGACTGTCTAGCATAGTGGTAGGCATTGGTAATCAATTGTAAATAACAGACACATAACATGCAGTATAAGAAGTCAAGACCCTCCCAGTCAGGAGGAGTCACCACAAGTTCTCTGCTGCAGCAGGAACCTTGGTGGGGCACAGACAGAACTGTGAGATAAGAAAGAAAAAACAACCTTGGGAAAGCTGAGACGGCGACTCCTGACTCTTCTGCTGCTTCTGACACGAAGCGTTTCAGAGGGCAAAGGACACTTTATCACCAAAATTTGGGGATAAGAACCTGGGAACCTGTCCCTGTTCTGTCACCCCTCGCTGGTGCAGCTGCACATCTGGGCTGTGCAGGGAGGGTGTGAGCCCAGGGCAGCTGTGGGCAGAGGCAGCCCAGATGTGCAGCTCTGAGGCAGATGGGCTCCCACAGGCAGAGAATTATCACTCACTGAAAAGCCCCCAGTCTGAGGGCTGCTTTTTCATTCCCTACAAATCTCATAATTCGAGAACAGAACTGATTCTGAACATATTTAGGGAATGGGCTCGGTGCTGTCTTTTTTTACATTTCCTCCGTAGTAGAAAGCAGTGTGTTGGCTGAAAACTCTCTTGAGAAAACAAATCAAATACCAACAGAAATGCAATAGCAGTGGAAGAGCCTAATCCCACACATGCTTCAGAGGGCAGCTCTCCCTTCAGCCTGCAGTTACTGAGTGGATTATTCCCTATATCTGCAGATTGTTCATGCCCATAGGTGACTGCAGAGGAAGGCTCCAGTTAAAAAAAGACCCAAGTTCTTGCCAGACAGTCCTACAGACCTACAAAGAATACAGGGCTTTGACCAGGTCAGACAGGTGACTCCAGCAGAGATCAGCACAACCCAAATGTCTCTCTTTAAATTTGATTAACCATGGAACATCAAAAGAGAAGTTTGGATTCCACAGTTCAGAGAAGAAAAATCAATCAATCCTTCTTTTACCCTGAGCCATCTAGATTATTTTATAGGTTTTCTTAACATAGGTCAAAAATCAGCAGAAAGAGAGGAGTAGAGCAAATCTACCCAACCAAAAACTGGGCAGAAACTACCCCAGAAACTGCAGGAGATACCAGGGAATACACACAAAGAGAGAAGAGCCTGAATTGGAGTCACATAGGAACACAGTCCACTTACATGGTGAGGCAGCTGAACTACCCCAGTGGTACCAGCTGTCCAGATAAAAATGATTAAAAGCAGTTCACATCCTAAAACTCACCAGGCACAACACACATACATGAACCAATTGAACAGAATGTCCTTAATAGCTGCTGAGAATATTTGAAAGATATGTATAGGCATTGTTATTTAGACTTATAATTCACACAGGGGTAGTAAAACAACATCTGTCAGAAGCAGGGTCCTATTTTTCTGTTCTGAAAGAGAAAAATCCTGACTCAAAGTGAACCTTTTTATGGAGAAAGCAGCAGTGAGCTATGACAGGCACACAAAGATGCTTTGAGCAGGAAGGTTTATTAGCTGCTGCATAACAGGAGCAGCAACAATGGTATTAAAGAGGAACTGCATTTAGCATGAAGAGAAACGTTCATGCCTTGGGGTACAGGTCACAAACAGATGCCTGTTTGGAAGAGGTTGGTCCTTGGGCAGGTTCTTACCAGAGTGGAGCCTGTCCCTGGAGCATGGAGCTGCCCTGCTGGCAGAGTTGGGGGGCCAAGTCAGTAGAACAATTGTTTTCATCTCGTCTGGGTCATTTTCAAAGTAAATGTCTCTCTAAAATTAATGGGGAGCTGGGGAAAAAACCCTTCTTCGCATTTTACTTTAAGCAACAGTTGGGTCTCTGCTTCCTTAAAACTGATCTACCACCTGCTACTGATTTCCTTCTTTGTTACGAAACTGCCATTGACTGCCTGAAGGAAAGGGGGGAAGAAGCTGTTAAGCTGCACTTTACACAGAGCAAGTGAGAACACAAATAGCAGGGGATGTGTGTTTTAATGAGCAAAGGAGGCATTGATCAGTCTCCTGTTGCACTTGGGGCTGGTCCCAGAACACAGCAAGGACGCAGAGCTCTGGCAGCTCAGCAGGACCTGGGGACTGTCAGGAGCTGCAGGAGGCTGGGATGGCACCCCTGACAGAGCTGGACCCTGCTCTCATCTGCCCCTTCCTTGCATGAATGCTCAGCCCTGCCTTTGGCACACACACCCCACATCCCTTAGCTCTTCCCTGCTCACCTCAAGGGCCGCAGTGTCCTCAGCAGCCTCAGCACCCGCAGCATCCCCAGGATCTTCGTGCCGCTGTCTGACACCATCGAGACCAGGATGTCGATGACAGAGATGAGCACCAGGACCCCATCCAGCACATTCCAGCTGCTCTTCAGGTAGGCTTTCTCCCCAAAACACAAGCCTAGTGCCACCACCTGCCCAGACACCAAGTTACAACAGATTATGGCTGTGGCATCCAACGTGTTTGTTGCAGTTAGCACCTGCTGAGAACGTGTTATTTACAGACACCAGTCTGTGCTTCTGCCTGCTTCCCAGTACAGAAGCCTAATTAGACAAACCAGCAAAGTGTTCTATTGGAAGAGTTATGAAAATGCTGCTGCAGAAACATCCCAGGTTGTCCCTTACAGCTGATGTACTTTTTAATGCAGATAAACCTACCTGCAGAAAACTGTTCCTAACATTTTTAGCTTTGGCATTAAAAAAAAAAAAATTGATCATATTTTATTCCTGTAGACTGCAGGAGAGAAGGTGTAGAGTGGCTGACTCAAGCAATCATGTACACAAGCTTTGCAAATAAAGAAACTAGAAAAACTTTCCAAAGAAACAGCAATTGTTCAGTGAGGTGATTATGAATTACACAGGAGATTTGCAGCCATGGGTCTCTGAGCCTCCTGCCTCAAATCCAGCAAAGTGTTTGAATGTGCTTAAGTCTCTCCATCCTCAGGAAAGCACACAGCAGCTTAGGTTGTTGAGGACAACTGGTTGTTGAAGACAATGGGACTTACATGCATGGCTGAAGTTAAGCATGTGCTCAAGAGCTTTGCTGAATAGGGCAGGATTGCTGAATTCAAGGATCCCATTGCTCCTATAACGGTGTAAATCAACAGCAGCTTCAGTGAAATTGTTCTGATGTAAAACATGGTCAGAATAAGGCATGTGGTGGCCATCTCAGGATGATTCAGAAGAGGAAAATACACTGCACTCACAGCTGGTAGACCTAAGGGGTTTGTAAGCCCATCGTAATAAAAAACAACTAATATAATACAGGCACACTTCTCCTCCACCTCATTTACCTTAACTGTCATCTCAGTCAGGAAGATGACTGTAAAGATGTAGTTGGAGAGTGTTAGGAAAATCCGTTCCTATGGAAAAGAAAAGAAGAGACAATGTTTTACAGGCTGCTCTGTGCAGCTGTGCATCCCCCCGTGCATATTTGGGTGGTTGAAAACTGTCCTCACGCTTCTGTGCTGAAACAAGCCTCTGACTGTTTGCTTGCAAAGAAGAGAAAATCCAAATATTTAGATAGTAACAGCGTGTGGTTCAGCCCTGCCGGTACACGGCTCTGTGTCAGCACCATGGACAGGGACAGCCGCCAGCACCTTACCCCCAAACCCTCCCTTTTTTCTCCAAATCCTCCCTAATTTCCCCCAAATCAGCCTCCCCCCGTAGCGGAAACAGGGAGATGTGCCCTCCTTGAAACGTGCTTGACAAATCTCTACCTGCCTCTCACCTGCAGACATCACTGCATCGTGTAAATATCACTGAACTCCCAATTCTCCTAGAAATTAAGTCAATATTGGTGACAGGGCTGAGAGGCAGCAGGACCCGTGGGATGCTGAAGCGCAGCTGGCATGAGTTGTCACAGCTCCAGCGAAGCCAGCAAAGCCCTGGGGCTTTATGCCAGCTGAGACCTGCCCCCAAAAGGTCAGTTCTGTTGCCCAGAGCCACGGGCTGCACCTCTTGTGAAGCCCAACAGCCTCATTTCCCAGTCCCTGCACTACCCACCAGACCGTGCCCTCCTCGGTGCCACCACTCAGCAAGAGCAGCCAGTGATTACAGATGAGCCCATGACTGGTTCCCTATCTATAGCTAGCAGAAACCTTTCGTTTTAATGATGATTATTAAATAAATTACACTTTTCCCTAATCCCCAGACAGCTTCTGATTCCCTGCACTGAGAAATGGACAACAGAAGGCGGAGGCTGGAGGAAGGATGATGCGTGTGCACGTACGTATGAGCACATATAATTGGCCCCAGTCCTGCTTTTAACAATTTTGGATTTATTTCTGCCTCTCCCTACAGAGCAGTCCCATAAGATATGCAGATCTCTCACTCAAAATGAGATGCAATTTCAACAAGACAAAACACCTTGGCAACTCTCTCGCTTGCGAAATCATGATTTACTGGAAGTGACTCAGGAACCACAAAGTCGCTTGTTTCCATACAGGGTCCATAATTAATGAGGTCCTAGACCTGTACTGTGATTGCATGAGCTGTGATAGGAAATATCTCCATTGTTAGCTGGCTGCCACACAAAAGGCTGCTGTAGGGGGGCAGGCACTGGGCAGGAGGGAGAGGACAGGGACCTGCTTGTGCAGCTGGAGATAAAACAGCAGCAGCACGGAGGTGAGGCTGAGGATATTGCATTCCTGCCTGGCAAGCACGTGGCTGTTTGGAAGGATAATCTCCCTGGTCCATGTCGTGCACTCTGCAGTGGGGAGTGCAACAGCAGCCCCTGTCCTGATAAGCCAGCTGAAACTGGGACAGGGACACAGAACTCACTCGAAGCAGTCAGAAAATCCACAGCTCAGGGAAGCTAAGAACAATTATTTTAAACAACTCAACCTAAACTAAACTAAACTCTCTGGGTTTCCAGGTGAGAGCTCCACCTGCACAGGCAGGGCCCATGCACTCCCCATGGATCCCCTGCCCCTCTGCTCAGCATTCCCCTTCTCTGCAGCTCCCTTGTCATAACCTAGTGGTGATGAACCTCACACCAGTCCCTGTCTCCTTTCCTCCTAGCACTCTCCCAGTGCCAGGGGACAGCACAGCTCCTCCTCTTCTGTATCAAACACGGGGTTTGTGTGCCACAGCTCTCTGCTGTGGACTCCTCCAGCTCAAATGTGGCACCCATTTCCCTTCTCTGTGTACCTGCAGCTCCTTTCAGAGCCACTCTTGGGGAGTGGTGACTCTCAGAGGACACAGCAAGGGCTTATTTAGGATTTTAAGGGAGGTTCTCAGGGTGCCCCATTTGGGGATAAGCAGGGGGATCTCCTGCTACATCAGCTGGCAGGGAGCCCTGCTCTCTTCTCACAGCTGCGAGTTGGTGCATGACTGCATGGGAACCGGAAAAATATGGATTTAGGGAAAGGACTGCTGGGCAAACTGTTAGAGTAAGAAGGACTACTAGGAAATGCTTAAAATAGGCAGGGAACAGCCTAGACTCCAGTTTTAAGGTCTTACATTGAAAATCCACAAAAATGAACAGCCTGACACGCCTACATCAACACAACAGGATTCTATATGATTGTGATATGAGCAGTCTTGGGCGATAAATCAGCAGGAACCCAGAGCAGCTCAGCCCCAATCTATGCTAAAATAAAAGAGCAGCAGGATGATTCTGCCCCTCTGAGTGCTGGATGCTGTGAGGGTCTAGTCTGAGGAATCCTTACACAGAGCATTAGAACAAAGAGGTTCCAAGAACTGGCATGGCAGTGCCTGCATCACCTCAGTTGTTCTGGTGTCACAACAAAGCTGATACACAAAGGGGAGAGAATGAAATGAACAGTTTCCCCATTGCATTCGCACCACACATACCCGCCTGTGGGGAACAGATGGGAGAAGTGAACATTGTGTTGGGAGAGGAAAAGTGTTTGAAGGTTTCTCAGGGAAGGAAACTGAGACAGATGTCATGCTATGTCATGTGTTAAAACCTTGATGGTGCTTCCAGAAATGAGACACTGCATAAATTGCAGGCCATGATCTGTGCTCTTGTGCTTTGAAGGGAGACTGGGTAGGGGCCAGGAGAGTTCCTGCACCTAATTCAAAGGATGCTCAGGGGGTGTTGGCACCTTCCCATTTTAAAAAGAGAAAGAAAACAAGACTGAGTGCACAGCAGTGGGCTCTGAGCCACAGGTGCTTGCTCCACGAGGAGCACAGGAAAACCTCAGGAACTCACAGCGCTGTGAGGCTCAATTTTGGGTCGTTCCATGGCAATGGTAATGCAGTTCAGGAAAATGATCACCAAGACGACGTGATCAAACATCTTGTGAGTGATGATTTTATTGCACATCAGACGGAATCTGTCAAGAGAAGAAAAAAAAAAAAGAGTAGACACAGACTAGCTATTAATGCTCATCTGGCTGGGGGAACACACAGCAGCTCAGAGCAGAGCAGGGGAATTGAGCACTCTGCCTGCAAAGCAGATGAGCTCCAATCTCCCAATCCCCTCCCTGGCAGAGCTGCACACTGAGGGCAGATTGGGTTATGAACAGAAAGGGATCTGAGCTACAGACCTGAGCCACAAATTCCAAGCCCTGGGAATGTTCACAGAGAGCTTTGGTCACTTGGAATGGGGCAGCTGCTCCCGTGGCTCAGACACACGGCCAGGTTTGGATCTGCACCCCTACCTGGTTCCTGGTGCTCAGGTTTAGCTTAAATAAAGGGAGAAATACTCCCAGTGAGCATGTAAGGGCTGAGCACACACGGAACCAGGGGACAGAAGCTATTTATTGTGACAGATGGCCGTACACTGACTCAGGATTTATAATACCGTATTACATTTCCCAAAGTCTGTTTCTGAAAATCTCTCTAATCTTTGTATGAATGAACCTGAACGCTGTCCAGGGCCCTCAGCCCCAGCAGGGAAACCCTCGGGTGCGTGTCCAGAGGAACGAGCACGGAGCTGAGCTGGGCTGAGCCAGGCTGTGGGAAGGGCAGAGCCAGGGGCCCTCAGCACAGGAGAGGCTGTTCTCTGGGAGAAAGGGAAGAGGGAGGACAGGCAAGTTCAGCTGAGGAGGCTGAGGAGGTCAGGGAGTCCTTTGCTGTGCTCTAAGTATGTGGTGGGGCAAATTCAGATTTTTCTGCTTGATGCTGCACCTCTCCCCATTGCTACAAGCTCATCACACTCCATCAAGTGAAAAGCTTGCAGAGCACTGGCATCACCGCCAAAGGAAATGAGGAACCTGATGAAGCTGCAGCCATGCCCTGGCCTGTGGGTCTTGGCTGCACACTCCTGTGCTCTCTGCAGCCAGGAACTGTTTGCTATTCAACTCTGATGTCACGCTGGGGCAGGGGAAGGGCTGGGAGCTTTGTGGGCTGACATACAGAGACCCATCTGGGATAACCAGGCCATTGTAATGAGGACATGCATGGTTACCATCCATCCCAGCACACTGCCCCTGCCTTACCTGGAGTGGGGGGCAAAGATGTAGATGGACCAGGAGTCCCTCTCCTTGCAGCAGGTGGGCAGCCGTGCCCGCAGCCAGGCCTTCATGCGGTCCCTTTTGCTCTGCAGGGAAAATGTACAGAGCAGGGGTCTTGGAATTTCCCTTCCAAGATCCCCTAATTAGGGGCATTCTCTTCTGAAAGTCCTGTACCAGGGTTTGAGAGGATGGACAGAACTTGCAGCTTTGGTGTTCTGAGGTGTTTATTCAGTTTAACTCAAGGTCTGCAGCCGATTGCCACAAGCTGAACTCGCTGAAGAAACACCTCTGGCAAACCCCCCTGACAGAAAACCCAAGGTCTTTAAAGGTCTCTGGTCCAATTAGCTCTTAAAACATACTGTATTTACAATTTTTTGCCAATAATCACTGCCTGTTCTAGACACACAATTTCTGCCTCAAACCCATTCCACCAATGTCTCTGTGCCACCGTCACAGCAAAGGATGGAGGCGAGGAAGAAGATGAGACACCACCCAAAATTCTCCACCTTGCCCTCATCAACTTCCACTCTAAAAACCCCAAACTACACATTTTCACCCTGTGACAAACTAAACTCCTATTTATTTCAAATCCTGGTTGTTCATGGTTCATCTCTGAGTGTTGGAGGTTTGTCCCATGGACTGAGGTCAAAGGCAGCTCCTTCCTGGGGTCCCAGCAGGGTCTCAGACCCCCGGGGCAGCCTGAGGGGTTCTCCACATGCCCTGGACTCCAACACAGGAGAAAAATACAGAACTGTCAACATAACAACCCCCCAAAGCCTCCATATGAAGGAGTTGGTGCAGCTTTTCACTAAAAACTTATCTTCCAGGGCTCAGTGAAGCTGAAATAAAATAATGTCCCTGAAGAAGACCCTGCTGGGGAGGGGAAGGAGCTCTGTGCCAGTCCTGTGAGCTCACAGTGCTCGGTTTTGCTTCTTTCTCTGCACTGTGACTGCATCTGGCACACAAAGAGGACAAACATGATAAATAAAACCCTTGCCCAAAGGAATGATAACCACTCAGTCCCTCCAAATACTCATCAGGTGCTTGCTTGGGTCTTCTAAGGTATTTTGGGGAAAATTTGTGGGGTATTTTTGTTTGGGTTTTTTGAAACAGTATGGAATGCTTATGTCAGAGGTTAAAAAGGGAGCAGAGGGAGGGATTCCTGCTGCTTGCTGGGCCAAGCCCTGTGTCAATGCACCACTGGAAGGCTGAGGAAATCATTTGAGGCCCAAGTTTTGGTCCAGGAACACAATGGTGATCATCTGCTTCTCATTCAGCATGAGAAGATTAGATGGGAGAGTATAAAGCCAGGAGGGAGCACCCTGCAGCCTGATCTGCATGAACATGGGCCATCCAATTCCTGCAAATTAATTCCTACTTGAAACCACAGCACATCCTCAGCCATGCACACTTATGCTATAGACTATCTGCAAGGTCATTGCAGGTCAGGAGGGCAGACTGCAAGAGCCTGAGCCACCCTGTCAACCAAAGACACCAAAAATTGGATGCTGAGGGGAAACCTCATCCTGGCTGCTATAATTTCTACCTGAAGTTTATCACCTTCTCATTCACAGACCTCCAAAGGAAAATCAGCATCTTCAGTCTCACTGGCAAAGCAGAGCACCCATGGAGAACCATTAAAAGCCAGGCCAACATCTTGTTCACCACACCAGGGATTCCCCAGCCCTTCCACATCAAAGCATTAGAAAATAAACACAGATTGGTGTGTGCACTGTCCCCAGAGTGCTTCACAGGTAAATAAAAACCAACTCCTGCTCTTTCCTAAGCCTTATTTCTCTGCTGCCACCTGAGCTTGGATGGGCAGACCTGGAAATGTGAGTGTGTGAGCTCCTGGAAGGTTCTTCTAGAGATTTCAGGGCCATGAGGACACAGAGGGGTGTGAAGGACGGTGCAGGAACCACCCTCACACCCCAGGAGCACCTGTGCTCCAGGACTAAGGCACTTCTATTTATTTCACCTTGGAAACAGGGAGGGAGGGTTCATTTGGAGGCAAACTGGTACCACTTGAAGTACTCTGGACTGTAAAAATGGGATTTGTTAGGGTAATTGAGTGGAGTGGAGGAAGTGCTTTCTCTTCCTACAGACACCCAGCCTGGGGTCTCATTAGTGATGGGGAATAATTGGTGTAGTGCTTGTTTTAATGAAAGCCCTTGATGACAACCTGGACCCTTCAGAAAATGAAAATGACCTGAAGAAAAGTTAAGAAAAGTTAAGAAGAAAAGTTTGAATAACAGAAAGAAAAGTTAGAGCTTTGTACCCTGCTCCTTCAGCCATCCATCCTTCCCTCAATTCCTGCACACACAGACCATGCACTGCACACCAGTGAGTTTTGGTTGTCTGGGATGTTCTCACATCTCTTTTGCAGCTCCAGGCAAGGAGTCAAGACTGCTCCCTTCTCTCTAAACTGTATTTAGTAGAGCAACCTTGGGGTTGTGTTATCCCTTCAAGCAGCCTGGTTAATCTAACTAGATTTAACAAAGGTAAAGAAATGGATAAAAATTGGATAAAATGGATAAAAAAATGGATAAAAACTGCTCAGAGCTGTAGTGAGAGCAGAGATTGCTGCCCTGGCCTCTGGACAGGGAGTAACAGAACTCAGCCCAGTTCACTCAGTGGGCTGGAAGGTTTCCAGAGGTATCTGTTCTTCAGAGCAGTTCTGGTATTTATCAAGGGGATTTGCAGTGAATGGAAATGCGTCAGCAGCAGGAGTGCTTCTTTATATTCCTTTTGTCCAATTTTAATGTCAAAGATATTTTGGGGGTTGTCTAATTGTTGCAGCTTGCAGTTCATGGGCTAAATCAGACAACAGAGTCACAAAGTGATCTTCCCTCATGTCCCTCTGTTCAGAGGGTTACAGGTGAGCACCAGGGCTCAGCCAGGGCTGCAGGGCAAAGTACATCCCCAGAAACCTAAACTCAGAGGAATTACTCCGTATTTCCAGCAGTGGAGCAGCACAGCTCAGCTAATCTGAGCCAAGGTAAGGTATTTATGAAATAAACCCCGAGTGTTTCCAGCCTCAGCCCCATCCAAGGCTTCCCCAGAGAGGTCCAGGCAGGCTCCAAGTGCTGACAATGGGGCTGATTGCTGCTCAAGCCTGCATTGTGCTCAAAGGGAAAAATCAATTATGTGGCTTAAATCACATCTATTTGTTCATAAACCACACCTGGACAGGATGAATAAAGATGTGGGAAGGGGAGAAGAAAATTGATCTTTAATTCAGCTGCCAGTGGCTTGGACAAAACCTCTCTGGGGCCCATCCAAACCCTCCCCAGAGGCAGCAGGAGCCAGGGCTGGGGAGGTGCTGGGTGCCCACAGGCAGAAAGGGAAAGGAGCCCCTCAACCTCACACCAATGAGAGCTGCTGATAAAAAGCTGCTTTTTGAATTATTATTATTATTATTAGGAATTTCAGCTATTAATGCACTTCCGAGGGTAGGATGAAGGCAGCTGGCAATAAAAGATGACTGATGCACTCCTCAGAGTAAGGGAGAGGCTTAGATTTATAAAAGATTTATTATAAGGGCAGAGAAGTGTTGAAAAATGCTCTGTGAGCAGCAGAGGACCTCCAGGCAAGCTGGAAGCTGCACAGAAATGCTCAGGACTTGATTATTTAATTTAAATATGCAACAGGGACAGGCTGAGAGGGTTTTCAAATGGCTGGACCATACACCACAGAGAAAAAGTGGAATATGCAAAGGGAAAGGAGCTGCAATAGTAAAATGCAGTGAGGTTTTGGGGAGGAGGGGACACATTGGTCACACATTCAATATTTCCTTTATTTTCTGCTGTGAGCACTGAGCAATTTGGGTAGAAAGTGTCCAAAAGTGTCTAAAATCCAGCAGCTGGGAACGACAAAGACCTGGCAGCAGATCCCTGATCCCAGTCACAGGAACCCAGGAAAGCTGTGGATCACTCCCTCTGTGAGAGACTCCTTGTCTGCAGTGATGCAATAAAGAACAGATTTCAGCCCCCTGCTTTCCCAGTTCTGGGGAGAGAAGCTGTCAGGGGTCTAATTCCAGCCCCTCAGAGGGATGGAAATTCAAAATAAACTCATCAAAGGCAGCAGAGCTGCACTAATACCGGGGTAGCCTGGGAAATCCAGATGAAGCCTTCGCTCCTCCTTTAATTTCTGCACAGAGACAATCAAATCCAGGCAGCAAGGAGGAATGCAAAGCTTTGATGCAGAAAAGCATATTTAGGATTACTTTGATCTGAGTAATAGTCAAGTTCTTCTCTTCTTTTGTTGACAGGGAGTTTTGTATTTCATTTTTTTCCATTTAAAATGCAATTTTTCCCCCCGCTGACTTTGTCAAGGCTAATTTAGGAGCAAAGTTTCTCCCCAAATGTGAAGCCCTGCAACCTGAGGGCTCATTTGGCTAATCTAAGCAATATTTTTTATCCATCTGGTTCAGTGATTTGCAGTGAAGACACATTTCAGAGCATGGGGAAAGGCACCAGCCAGGAGCAGGTATCCCACTTGTGGCTACCCCAATGGGCTGGGATGCAATTTATTTCCCTTATTCTGTCAATTCTTCCCTTTGGCATTTGATTCTGACCATTCCATGGGGAGGTATTGAGGTGATCACACCCTCCATGGCCAAACCTCAGTGCACAGAGGTGATGGTTTGTTTATTCTAAAAGCAGATGATAAAAATTAGAAATCTTATTCAACAGTTCCCTGTCAGCACTGGCTGGGAGAGGAGGGACACATCTCATCACACCCAGTGCAAGGGGGACTGGTGGCTTTTGATCCTGGGAAGGAAAACAGAAAACTGGTGGGATGATTGGAGCAGGTGAGCTGGAAAAGCAGCAGATGTTGGAGCATGAGAAAAAAATCCCCAGCCAGCAATAAAGAGAATGGTCTCTTCAACACTTTTAATAGTGGGGATTTTTTCCAAAAAGAATTACTGCTCCTTTTCTTTAAAAATTCAATTTATTTTATGGAAGTAAAAAAGCAGGTTAAGACAATGAGTGAAAATCCCAGGCTGAGGATCCATGCTGGAGATGGGATAATGGCTTTTGCAGAGGCTGAGTGCATTCTGAGCACTGACTCTCCTCCTCCTGTAAGGAGCAGAGGACTCTGCAGTCATCCCTCCACGTGATCCCAATTTCATTTTCATTCAATAAACTCAGTGAAAAAGAGTAAAATCACGTCCACAATCTGCAGCTTTCCTGTTCTCTGCTACTATCACATCTCTACCCAAACCCCACCAGAGGAACAGTCACCCCTGGGGTGACACATCAGACACCACACTTGAATCTGGGAACAAGGTACAATCAAACTAAGAGATAACCTGGGAAGAGCAGGAAACACTCCAAAACTGTCCCAAATGCACGTGTGACAGCTGGAACTGCAACACCCTCATGCCCAGCTCAAGCCCCACTCTGCCAGTTGTCCAAACAACTTTGGAAAATCAGCCAGATTCCCTCATTTTCCCTTTAAGATACAAACATCCCTGTGAAACAAGGACCAGGAACCCTCATCCCTTCCCTGCACTTGCAGTCTTTTCAGATTATATTTCCTAAATGACACTTCCAGCACTGAAAGAGACACTCATCACTGAAATGCCTCTTCAGATGGAAATTAATGCAGAGCCTGTGAAATTACCACCATCTCCATGGGACTAATGCTGCCATGGGAATGGGGGACCAAGCCGTGCTCTTTCTTTGCCTGTGGAAGTTTTCTGCTGCTGGTGTGGGGGCAGAAAATTGAATAATAGTTGGAAAGCAGGGAGACTTGTTTTGCTTAAAAACAAACAACAACAACAACAACAAACCAATCAAACAAACAAAAACACCCACAGCCCATAAAAGCAGATATTCCTAGAGCCTTCACTCTGCATGATTCAGTAGAACCTGGGCAGTTCTGCCCTGGTGTCTCCATCCTGAGCCGTCTGACTCTGCACTGCAATATTTACTTGGGTACCAAGCCCATCCCTGAGAGCATCCACTGCCCTGAGACCTTCTGGGTGACTCAGGTCTGGTGTTGATGGTGAGAATGGTGAGACCTCATCCCTTCTGCACCCACTTGTGCACTCCCGAGACGGTGACAAGCTTTGGACAAGTCACAAAGCCCCAAACGAGCACGTGGCGCTTCCTTACCATGTTCCCTTCATCATCGCCGTCATCCCCATCCTGGTGGGGCTCGTCCAGCTGGAGCTGGTGCAGCAGCAGGCCCGGGGAAGTCCTCCCGTTGCAGTCCTGGTGCTCGGACACAGAGGTCCTGGCGCTGTGCATGCTGCTGGTCCGGTACAGGGACGGCACCTGCAGGGTGTCCTGCAGGTCGAAGGAGCCTTTTGTTTCCAGCGACTCCATGCGGTGCGGCAGGGAGCCATTGAAGCTGCCGGCGCGGCTGGAGCGCTCCTCGTCCGAGCTGTCGCCGTCCTCGGAGCTCTCCTGGCCCTCCCCGGACAGCAGCGAGCGGCGCTCGCCGCTCTGCCCGCGCCGCTTCAGGCTGGGGGCCCGGCCCAGGCTGTTCCAGCTGGAGCGGCGGCTGTTCCAGGAGCTGCTGGAGCGCCAGGGGCTGTGCGGGGAGCTGCGGGCGCTGGGCTGCGGGGACAGCGACAGGGACAGGGATGGGACAGGGATGGGACAGACAGGGACAGGGACAG
>VXBR01008504.1:409309-421214 GCA_013400215.1 Cisticola juncidis
CGAACGCGGCGCTCTTGGGCATGGGCATGGGCGTGGCGGCCGTGTGGATGATGAGCGGCGGGGGCAGGCTCTTCTTCAGCTCCGGAGGGTCGCTCAGGGCCATCACTGCAAGACACGGGCGGGGTTTAGGGGTCACTCCTCAAGGGGATCACCCACAGCTATGGTGGGCAGACAAAGGCACCGCACAGGGAGTGGCTGCTCCGAGCATCAGCGAGGTGTGAGCCGAAAGCCCTTGTGGAGAATTTGGGTGGTTCAGCCCAGCACGGGGGGTCAAACAGGAATGGGATAGGGGGTCTATGGGATCGAGGTGTCAATGGCAGGGGAGAGCACACCCAAAATGTCACCTGCTGCCCTTCAACCTCTAACCAACACCCACCAGCTCCAGCCCTGGGTGCTTCCTGCCCACCCCCTCCATCCTCCTCCAAACTGCTCCAGCCCGGACCTCGGGCTTGATGGGGACATTCCCAGTTTGGATGCAATCACGTCTCTCCCTGCCTGCATCCCCGTGCATTGCCCACAGTCCCACCCCAAGGCTGCTGCAAAGTCAAGCATGACACAACTGGGACTCCAGCATTCCCTCTAGGAGGGTTTTTTCCCTTTTGGACGCACTGTTTTCACAGCAAAGCAAGGTTTCTGTGGAAGGGCCTGTCCTCCCAGGGTTGTTACTCACAGGCTGGATTTGACAAGTTTTTCTTCAGTTCTCCCTCCTCTTCCAGGCTGCGGGGGAAGAGATCCCCCTCGGAATCAGACTTGGAAGCGTCACCCTGGAGCAAAACAGGAGGTTTCAGCGAGGGGGCTGAGGGGCCACGGCACATGGACAGCCCTCTGCAAATACGGATTCCCGTGTCCAACACCACACCTGACAGATCCACTGAACTGGAAACCACGATGCAACACCACCTTCCACAACATGAGGCATGCACAGGTTTATACCACAGACTAATTAACCTCCTACCAGGAAGAAGGATTGCCTCTGGCTCCAAACACAGTCCCAGAAAGGGATCAGGACAAAAACCAAACTATTGGTTCATTTTTGCTGCTGGAATTGGATAAGTGGCAGATGTTGGGGAAGGACCGATATTGATGAGCCATTTGAGGACAAAAGATGATCCTGCTAATCTCTCTGGATTTATGCACCTAAAACTCCCTGGGTGTGGCCCTTTCTAGTGATGCTTTGATGGAGCAATCCAGGGTTCAGGGAGGGCACAGCAGACCCCGAATTTCCGACGTGGCAAATGTGACGTGTCCATGGATGCCCCATCAGCACAGAGAGGATCCAGGTGGCAGAACCCAACATCCTCTGCCACCAGGGACCCTTTCCCTCCCAGCTGCCACACACAGGAGGAGCAGGAGCTTTGGGGATTTATGCTGGATCATTTGGGGGTGTAAATTCTGCTGTGTCATTTCGAACGTCGGCAGCTGAGCAAGGCCTGCCTGCTCTGACAGGTGCCCATCCTCAGGCAGAGGAAGATGATGCTGACCCTTGTTCTCTGTGTGCTGCCTGGATTCCTCTTGTGGCACAGAGCCTGATTCTGTCCACTGGCACTGCAGAAAGGTGCTTAGGGTGTGGTATAGTCAGGATACACCTAAGAGGGGCAGAGGTGCTCGCCAGAACCATCGATACCCATCCAAAAAGAGGAGGATTCACGGCTGAAACCACTGCTCTGGCAAAGGGCACCAAGCCCTGTCACAATGGAGAAGAGGTGGGAAGGGGGGAAGATGCTGGGATGGGAAAAGCCAAGCAGATCCTTACTTTAGCAGTGAGAGCCCAGGAGCCCCAGAAAACCCCACCAAGGCTAAGCTGCGTCCACAGGAGCCCTGGCCAGCACTGCTGAGGTTTGGTGCTGGGGTACCCATTGATGGTAAAATCTTGGAAGGACCCCAGCATGGGACAGGAGGAAGAGTCAAATCCAACCCAGGTCAGTGCCCCACACCTCATTATTAAGCAAAGCTCTAGAGGGACGAGCCCTAATATTCCCCCCCCTATTTAGTGTGGGGTCACTAAACTATTACAGATATTTTTTCCAGGCAGGCTGGACACTCAGAGATATTTTTAAGGCAAAAGAGAGTGTGACGTGAAGTGTTGACTCAAAATTTCCCCTCGTGGGGATCCAGGACTTCTGTGCTTTTCAGGGAAGCTCCTCCTGCAGGACACAGTCTGAGAAGGTCAGGAATGCACCTTCCAAGGGGGAGCAGTAAAGTCAGGCTGGCCTGAGCTTTGCTGGAGTCTGACCAGTCTCTGTGTGACCAGGGGCTCCAGCTGGCTCCAGGTACGCTCCCCACAGAGGTTCCCAGCTCAGCCTGTCAGTGGGCCTGCCAGGAATTACTCACTCTCCCTAATGGGTTATTAAAAAGAAATAAATACTGGGAAGAATTTGACGTGATTTGTATTCCTGGAGTGCTCTTCAACAGCCCTAAGGAAAGTTTTAAGGGGGCACAATGAGATCTGTGCCAGGAGGGAAAAGCAGAGCTGTGTGGGGACTTCCCACCCCCTTCCCCAGCACCAAACCCAGGTCTGGAGGGCCGTGAGCATCCCCTCCCAAACACCACGAGCAGACTCAGGACGCTGCAGGCAAACATCTCGCAGCCAGCGCTGCTGCCCGTTACCTGTTCTTGCACTCCCAGCTTGCCTTTCTGGATAGAAAAGGGGTTATGAGAGAACAGGGAGTTAAAATCCTCTTGGGAAACGAGGGTAGGTCAAGCTGGACCAGGCAGAACAATGGCTAAACCAACCTGTATCAAAAGGGACTGACACACTGGGGTAAAAGGCTTCTGGGCTGGAGGGAAGGCCAGGCTTCTTGGAAAGGACAGAAAGGGGAGTGAGTGGTAAAGAGAGAGATGGGTTTGGCAGAAGGGTGAGGTTTGTGCTGTGCTGTGCTTCGGAGATCCACGGCTTCCTCAGACCTGAACTGCTTCCCATCCAGTTATGTGGCACAACCTCAGCGTCCCCAGCAGCTTCCAGGGACACCCTGAGCTGCTGCTGTCCCCCTGTCCTGCAGAGCACAGGGCTCACACACATCAGCACACACACACCATCACAACAGGTTTGATTCCAGGTCCCTTCGCTCCCGGGATCCTCCCCCGCCTGCAGGAGGGAGCCTGGCCCTGCAATCAGCATCACCCCCACATCCCCAGGGAGCCCTGGGATGTGGCTGTGCCATGGGGAGGCTGTGCCAGCCCCTCGGGGAGCCTCCCCAGGGCAGGCAGCCAGAGAGGAGCCAGTGACAGCTCTGGCTGGACCCACATCAGCCACTTGGAAGCACCCACCTCAATTTAGCTGGGTCCCTCAAAGAAGGAAGGGACTTAAAATCAGGGCTAACTCAACAATGAGGGCGACAAAAAGGAAAGAAAAAACCAAAAAAACACTTCCAAAACACCCAAACAGACCCCGAAAGGATGACAGCTATCATGATGAGGACAGTGTGAGCAGGCAGCACGAGTGAGACAGGCAGGGTGGGTGTGCTGTACGTACCCCCGACGAGTTGACAGGCAGCTGAATACAGCTTAACTGCCCACTCGCTTCTTCCCGCTTGGAGATCTCCTGAAGGAGAAACGGGGGCAGGGGAGAGGGAGGAAGGGGAAGGTGGGGTTCAGTTTTCAGTTTCAACAGCAGGATTGAGTGGGGAAATCCAAAAACAGGGGAGAAGAAGAGGCAGGGCAGCAGAGGGGAAGGGGAAGGAGGGCAGTGTGTGGCCACAGTGAGAGCCAAGCACTGGATCCTTTCCACTCAGCACAGGGAGAGAGTGGGGAATCTCAGGTAGGAAGGAGCCCTTTGAAGGGACCAGCCTTACACCCTTTAAATTAAGTGTTTCCAACAGAGCTTGCTTTAGCTCCTAAGTGATAATTGTGCTAATGAAACGCCAGCTAATTATTGAAAACATGTTGGGTTTTTTTTTGCAGCTGTATAATAGCATCTTTATTTATTACACCTTCATTAAGCAGCAATGGAGGCTTTTAATGAATGTTTGATTAACACAATATCAGTGCTCTGGCAAGTGAAATACCTAATTTAAAGAGAGACACAGTGTGCTGTGAGTTCAGATCCCTGCTCAGCCCTGTTAGTGGAGACACCCATTTAAATCAGCAGTTTAAATCAGGGGTCTGCAGCCAGGGGGGCACAGTGCCATAATGGGAAATTTTGCCACACCCCAACATTTCACAGCACCAGAACCCTGCCCACTTGGAAAACAGACATCATTTTTCACCTTGTTGTGCTTCCCCTCGCTCAGGGGTGCCTCTCCCAGGATTTCTCAGCATTTTTCAGCAGTGTGGCAGTGCCTGTTCCTGTCCCATGGGCAGCAGGAGGTTCCATGCTGCAGCAGCAGGGCACAGATTATCCCACCAGCTGAATTTCTAGCCTGCAGGACAAGGGATCTTTCCTCTGGTTGCTAAATGGTTACAAAACTCATCCCAGCCTAAGCTGGGATGAAGAGTTTAAGGACTTGCCAGCAGTGTGATGGACACTTAACTTAAAGTCTTTCCTTGTAACAGAGAGAGAGATGGAAAAGCCATCAAAAGGGAAAGGATGGAAACTTTTCCTTTCACAAGGAAAATCCCACTGAAGCCCATAGGAATGCAATAGGCAAGGGATGCAAGAAAAACACCATCCACAGTCTCCCCTGCAGGAGGGACTGTTCCCTCTGGTGAAAGCCCAGGAGAAGCTGAACATCCACATTTCCCCAAGGATGCTCCCTCTAGAGAGCCAGCAGTGTCCTGCAGAGAAAAGGATGGAGAGGCTGGAGGAGGACCTGGGGTGCCAAGGAGGGAGCAGGGCACAAAGGAGAGAAAGGATCAAACCCACAAGTGAGGACAGATGGGGACAACAGCTCAAACTGGGAGGATTACCAACGGAAGAATGGGAGATAACACTATTGGGAATTCCATCCAGAGAGGAGCTTTATGCCTGACTAAGAGGAGCCATTCCTTGCTTCAGAGAGGAGTCCCCAAGGCAGGCACCTGAGTGGTCAGGCAGCAATTTCCAGTTAGCAGCTCAGTCAAACAGAGTCCCCTGCTCACCTTCCCCAGACCAGCACCAGGCTCCAACTCAATCAGGGAATGTGCAGCCAAAAATAACCACAAGATAATAAGTCCTGCCTGTGCCTTTTGCATGAGAGGAGCTGGTTACCAAATTAAAGGAAAAAACCTCCACCTCAATCCTGCAAAATATATTGCTCTGTATTTAAAGTTTGGAAGAGGCCCTTTTAGTTTTTCAGCTGCTTAAAGTCATCTGCTACCTGGCAACTGGGGCTGCAAAGCCACGGACTAAAATTAACCAGATGCTTGTGGATTGAGGAAAGGCACTCAAGGACCAGAGAGATAAAGGCAGCAGCCCCAGGATTGTGTTTCAGCCCAGAAATCTGAAGGAGAATGGAAAAAAAACCCCAATAAACTCAACTCAGAAGAGTCAAATGCAGACACAGGCAGCAGACGCCGGGGTTTGTTTACAGCGAGAGATGATCTCTCTATTAATTCTGCTTAGGAGAGGATCCTCTCTGTGCAGCCTTGCAAAAACCAGAACGTGATCTGTTTGCAAAGCTGAATAAACATAAACCAGCAAGGCCAGAGCTGGGCCTGACCTCCAGAGAGGTCCCAGGCTGCTGCAGGGTTGAGCCAAGGGATCTCTTGGTGCTGTTGCACCTCACTGGAAGGATGGAGAGAGCTCAGCGTAACCAGGAGGTGGAAGGAAGGTTATTGTGAAAAAGCTATCATGAGAGCCTATATGGATATAAAATAGCAGTGTAATAGAGTCACAAAGTACAGAAATATGGTGTGAGTTTGTTAAAATTGTCCTGGCTGTGCAGGACTGACAGCCTGGGTTTGGTCTTTGGGGGCTGCACTGGTCGATGTGCTCGCCTCAATATTGGCATGAACATCACTGGCCTCAGGCTGTCCCAGTGCTGCCCCAAATCCGAGGTTCCTCTCTGCTTTACACAGCACTCAAAGCCCATTTCAGCTTCCACAGACATCCTGGGGCTGGCTTGGACTAGCACTGACCTGGCAGAGGAGGTGTGGGGCAGCTGATGGGGCAGTCCTGCTGCAGCAAACAGCCAAGAGCAAATCTGAGGAGAGCTGCCAGCATTTCCTGACCCCAGGGGAGCCCTCAAGGACATCACTACTGGGATAAAACCACCACACATGAAGCCAGGACACGATTTTACAGGAAGCTGCACCATGGCACATCTGGCCACAAGGCAGGAGATCATTTCCTGCCCATCCTGCAGTGGAGGAGCAGGAGCATCCTCCAGGGTGGTGAAGCAGGCTGAGCCAAGGGGCAGAGGGGGCAGCCTCCCTTAAGGGCCAGGGGCTGGCAAATGGGCTGCTGCATTTAAAGGCTGCATCCTTTTTTCCTGCAGGGTGCCCCAGGTGATCTCCTATGCTGGTGACCTTTAAAGATCAATTTGCCAGACTGAACAAAGGTTGGGTTTCGAAGCTGTCGAACAGGAACAGAGAAGGAGCTTTGTACCTCTTCTCACTCAGGCAAGGGAACATTTTTGCTGTTTGAGAGAACATTTTGCTCTTCGAGACAACCCAGCAGCAATTGTCCCTTTGGCTGAATGGTGGGGGGCATTTACAGACAGAAACAGCTACATAAATAACAATTAAAAAAGAAAAGCACCAACATGGAGAGAGAGACAATACAAAAAAATATCTTCTTGCTATGTCCTGGTATGACTCCATTAATTTAACTTCAAACTTCAAAAATAGTAATGACAATAAAACCAGTTCTGTTTGTAGGGTGGTAGGATATTATAATACACCTGCAACAAATCTAAAGTGATATTTATTCACCCCAGAATTCTTTAAAAATCAGAGATATTGTGTAGAAGCACAGCCCGTAGAAGCAGACCCCACTGAGGAGTTTTAGGTTGTATTTACCTCTCCAACCAAACCCCTGCCAATCCCCTTATGGGATTTTTTGAACAGCTGGAAAACTTTTTTAAGGAGTGGGTGGGCATCACAGGTCCCCACTCTGAGGGGGACTGGGTGACATGCACACCACCCCAAATTGGACAGCTGCATTGGCAGTGGGATGGAAAAAAGGCTGGGCTGAAGCCTGTGTGCCCCTCAGAGCCCCCAGCCCTGCAGGATCTCCCCTGGCAGCTCCCACTGCAGATGGCAGAGAGCAGGAATCCTGTGCTTCAAAATGCACTGAGCATTGCAGGGCTGGAAACTGGGAGAGCTCCACGGATGCATACCATGAAAAAGATAATGGTGGCACTAATCTCTCAGCAGCCTGTGTAAGTTTTCAGGAGGGGCCTTTAATCTGGGTGACAAACACGGTGCAAACTGTTTCAAAGAGGCTGTCACAGCAGCGATCCCATCCGCAGTGCCTGACTCACCCCTCCATTCCCACTCCTGCATTAATGCTAACAATGCTTTCCATTTAAGCCCTTCATTTAGAGCGTTTGCAGGATTAAATTGCACCATGGCTACGGAAACAAAAAAAAAAAAAAGAAGGGAAAAAAAAGACTTCTTTTATATTTTATATTTAATATTTTACCCCACTTTTTTCCCCATACCACTTCTGTCAAGGTATTGCTGTCCACCTCAGAAATCAGATTCCGGGATCTGGAGGCCCTAAAGCTTGAGAAGAAAGCAAAGGCACGAGCATAAGGACATTACCTCTGTCTGGAAACCCTCCACCAGGATGGCCACCAGCAGATTAAAGAGAACGTAATTCCCAAACGTCATGAGAGCGATGAAGTAGAGAGCAGCCCAGGAGGAGGTGGAGGCCATGCCATTGTAAAGGACCTTGTTCCAGTCTTCCTGAGTCAAAATCTGCAGAGGAAGAGGATCAGGGCTGTGGAGATACTGGAGAATAGCACACTGAGAATCCACACTCTGGGTAGGACAGACAAGTACCCTGCTCTGAGGGTATCCACTGTAGAGGATAAATCCCTTCTGAGCCAGAGAAGAGACAGGAGCAGAGTGACTGTGATTCCCAAGCACCAGCAGGGACCGCGTGCAAACTGCCCTGTCCCCACATCCAGGGACAGCCATGAGGGAGGGTAACATCACACTGGTCAGACCTTTCCTTTGGTCAGCCAGAATGACTTCAAGTCCTTCACAGCTCCCAGGGTTACAGGGCCCAGAGCTGCTAGAACAAAAACCTGCACCTATCAGCTATAAACCAGATTCCATTATTTGTGGAAACACCACTGCCAATGGCCCTGACCTCCTCCTTTCCATCCTTTCCCTCCACATTCACTTTCACCTACCCATCCATACCCTGTGAACACAAGAGCCTCCTGCCTTGGCAGCCCCTCCTCACCAGGGTTCTGATTTAGTCTGGAGAACATTCTGAAAAAAACCCATAAACCTGCACTTGTGATTTTGGGCCATCTCCTTTCCATGGCACAGAGCTTCACTAAGCTCTGCCAGATGCACTGGAAGCCAACCCCTGTCTCTGCAGTCCCCAAACCCCCTCCAGATGTGGCATTTTCCCTTTTGTACCTGGAAGACAGTGACGATGGCCCAGAGCAAGGAGTCAAAGTTCTTCCTGTCGGGCAGGGTGTCCCCGTCCCGCTCCGAAGCGAACTTGCAGCCAAAGAGGTGCATGCCCAGGATGCTGCAAAAAGGAGGCAGGGGCTCAACAACGGGACCACCACACAAATCAGTGATCATACAGCAGGGAGACCCTCTTCTCATTTCACCTGGGCCATTCCTTTTTATGTTTTCTTTAAAAAGACAGATCTTTTGTTCACTGAAAAACGTGCCTTGAGATCACGCGAATCAGTCGTGAATTTAGGGCAAATCTGACAAGGAGCTTCAACCCAAAAGTATGTCTGCTCCTTGTTTTTCTTCTGCTTCATTTTTTGCAAGTCAAAACATTGTCTTTCAACATTTTCTAAACAAAATGTTTTGACTTTGTGTTTTGCAATGACACATTTTCAGCAAAATATGCTTCAACTGAATTAGGAAGACAAAAAGGGTTTCTGTGAAATGCCTGAATAAGACATATCAGGGGACTCAGAACAGCTTTTTCAATTTTGACAGAAGAACAGAATACCTTTCATTATGGATAGATACTGAAGGAATAATCTGCTTTTCCCTGCTCTCTGCTAGTAACCTGAATAATCAAATTATTTACAGCTCTACTGAGCACCACAGCTGCAAATGGCAGTTTTGGAGCCTCAGTGGAAGAAGGGACATTATTCCCTGGTAGACACTGTCTCTCTTCAGCCTTCCCAGTGCCTGAGTTGCTCAAACACCACAGTTGGCTGCAGAAGGAGAAAGGCTCTTCTCAAAATCTAGACCAAAACCTAAAAATATAAGGCTATGCCAATCCTGTTTCTAACATTTCTATGTGTCTGAAGATGAGGCCATGCAAAAGCTGGAGCACCACCATGTCTGACATTTCTTTAGGAACATCATCCTCTTCTTGGCAATATTTTTAGCACCAGGCTTTCTGATAGTTGGTAGGTAATGGGATTGCTGCCTTGGGGTGATGTCAAGGAATCATCCAGCCCGAAAGATTTTCTTTGTAAACCATTTTGGAGAGGCAAACATCTCATTTGGCTAACTGAGAGAACTTAGGGCAGCAAACCCCAGCCTGCAATGCTGGGACCATTCAGCTCAGCTGTGTTCTGCTGTGGACTCCTGTCACAGATGACATGAAAACAACTGCAGGAGGACATGCTGGTGAGCACAGCAGGAAAAGGGGCGAGTTTATTTACAAAACTCAATTTTATACATTTCCTATGTGCCCGTGGATTGGAGATGGAATTCCACCTCTCAATCCACATTTGTCAAGCCAGCTGTCAATCAACTTTCTCCTCCCACCAAAAATATGTAAGCAATGAAGGACAGCAAAACGTGGCCATTGTTTATAGCACAAAGTGTGATAAAGTAAAAATTCTGACTCCAATATGAAGAACAATACAGAAGGCTTAGAAAAGCCTTCAAAACCAGAGCGAGAGACTCCATCACCTCCTCATCCCACCACGGGATCCCATCTGAACACCCAGAGCAAGCCCAGGACAGGGAACTGGGAACACCCACCTAAAGATGAAGATGAAGAGCATCAGCAGCATGCAGAAGGTGGCCACGTTGTCCATGGTCTTCATCAGCACCACGAGCTGGCGGCGCAGGGCGGGCATGAAGCGCACCAGCTTCAGCACCCGCATCAGGCGGAAGGTGCGCAGCACCGAGAGCCCCCCGCCCTGCTGGCCCACGATCTCCCACACGCTGGGGAAGACAAAAATGTCACTGCAAGGGGACAGAACACGGCCAAACTGCAAAGGGGGAGACACAACTCCCTGGGGGAGACGCAGCAAAGGGAAGGTGAAATTCAGAGAGGAGAGAGGTGGGAGGTGGAAGGGAGGCGCTGGCAGTGCCCGCGGTAATCTGGACTCCATCCAGGCTTGCAAAGAGCAGAGCCCCACTTGACTGTCAAAAATACACCTGGAAATCAGTGACTGCAGCTGCAGGGGCAATTACAGCCTTTGCTTGTGCCAAAAAACCAGAGATACTTAATGGGGCACTGGTTGTGCCATTTGGATCCCAGACTGTCCCAGGACATCAGGGCTGAGAGCTTTCTGCTAGGGCCTCTCTCCAAAATGACTGTAAAATAATCCCAGGATATGAATTAGCAATCATGCCTAAGTGCATTAATTACAGAGAGAAGTGTAAAGTGTCACAGGAAGGTATTTATGCCAGCTCTCCGTTACTTTCTGTTTAATTAAACAGCCAAATGAGGAGAAACACACATAAAGAAAGCTCAGGTTTGTACCTAATCACCACAATGATCCCATCAAAGATGTTGTACGGATTCTTAATGTAGCCAAAAGGACCATAAACAAGGACTTTCAGCAGCATCTCCAGGGCAAAGAGGCTGGTGAAGACGATGTTGCTGATCTCCAGGGCATTGGTGAGTTCCTCTGGCTGGGGAAAGAAGAGGAGGAAATTGAGGAAACAAACGGCCAGCTCCAAATCCAAAAATCAACGTGGAAACACAAGCCCCAGTACTGCAAGTGTGAGAATACTGATGTTACTGAGGGGGTGAGAAAATGGCAATAGCTCACTCAGAGCCCAGGAGATGGAAGGAAAATACTACCAGAGTGTTTAAGGTTTATAAGTCCCTTGTAAATTCAGCAGGTAAATCTGGACATGGACTTCACGTTAATCAGAGCTTTAGTGCCACCTCAGGAGGTTTAGGCAGAAGTGGCATGGGCTGAGCTCAATGCTTTGACATCCCCTGCACTGATTCTCCTTAGGCAGAAGGGAAAGTCGGGCCATTTTCTCACATAAATATCCCTTCAGGGCCTGTCCTTTTATTTAGTAGCTCATCAAAAGATTTGAGCTAAGATTTTTCAAAAGCAAAGATCTGAGGTGATATAACTAGGATGGCTCAAAAAAAAATCCCATTACTCAAAAAAATTCTCATTATCAGGCAGCCTCAAATCTACAGCTAAGGAAGGGCCTGATCCTGGCATTCCAGAGAGGCAATCTGAAAATAGAGGTATGAAAAAAACCCCAAAACATAACAAACAGACTCCTGGTAGTCTTAGACCTAAATTAATAGCTTTTAGGGTTTTTTTAGCGTGTTTCACAGAGGGTTCCCAACAATGCCTGCAGATGCCCAGTGCCTGCTTTCCCCGGCAGGTGGGCGGGCAGTATGGAAAACATATGGCAGAAGACAAAACCCGGAGGAGGAGCTGTGTGGGACCAGCCAGTGGCACAGACAGGATCCACACATCACATCCCTTCTCCCCATTTCACCCCAGCAGCCTTGCTGGGTGTTCCTGCTGAAAGGCTCCACCAAAATCAGGAGCTGACGTCCTCTGGCAGGCGGCAGTGGGGTGACAGCAGCAGGGCTGAGGTGGCAGGCGGCAGTGGGGTGACAGCAGCAGGGCTGAGGTGGCAGGCGGCAGTGGGGTGACAGCAGCAGGGCTGAGGTGGCAGG
>VXBR01008504.1:421269-442290 GCA_013400215.1 Cisticola juncidis
CGAAGTGGGGTGCCAGCGGCAGGGGTGAGGTGGCAGTGGGGTGACAGCAGCAGGGCTGAGGTGGCAGGGGGCAGGCACAGCTCACCAAACACCTCACACCATCCCCCTGGGGTGATTTGGCAGTGGCTGCTCCAAATCTGTATTTTTAACACCCACATGGATGTGCACACTCACAGCAGCCACGCCACGAGCAGAGAGAAGGTGCCACCCATGCAGCTGACTGCACCTTCCACTTGCAGGAAATGCATCCATGACTGCCCAAAAACCTCCTCTGACCAGGAGCTGCCTGTTGTTTTCTGTTCAATAGAGAGGGGGAAATGTGGGAAATGGATTTTTAGAGAATTCTCAAAGCCTGACAGAAGGCTGCCATAGTTTGTATCTGTGTGCAAACTCTGAGATAAAAAATGATGACTTAAAAATTTCATGGAATGGGACAGATGTTGTTGAGAGAGAAATGGAACTGGAAACAAGTTTCAAATGATGGCCTTGCAAATAAGACTAGATATTTTGGAGAAATAGGACTATGAAAAATGTTCTGTAGTAGGACCCACGAGGGATAATTTTAGATTATTGGCTTTAAGGCATTAACAGCATTGTGTGGCAAAGGCTGATAGGCCAAGAAACACTTATAATGTATTGTAATTAGGAAACAGTTTGGCTTCTGATTGTGATGGTGTGAATTGTAACATCTGCACTGTCTCACCCTTCCTGAAAATGGAATAGAAGTTTTTGAAACACCTCTTGGTTGCCCATCTCTGGGTCAGAGAGGGGGATAATCCAACACCACCCCACATCACAGGCTGCAGGGTTTGATGTGAGGCAACCCAATCCCAACACCACAGCAACCACGAGGGTGGAGACCTCAGGGGCAGGGGAGCCCTTGGTCAGCCATGCCTCAGAGCCTCAAAAAACTGCAGTGACCATGGGATTCATGGATACATGCAGGCAAAACCCAGATAAATCCATGCAGGCTTTCAGTTCTTTGTTTGCAAGGGTTAAACAGCCCATACCCAGCCTTTGCAGCTCAGGTTCCTCCAACCCAGCTAGAGAGTAAATGGGGACCCAAATTGGTGTGATGTTGTCTCAGTGTGGTAGTGAATCCCTAAGGACCTGCACAGGTATTGGCAGGAGCTTGTGATGACACAGGATAGCAAAGGAGGAAACAGCAGCATTTAGAAGAGAATGTAATAAAAAAGTAAAAAAAGAGGGTGTTGAACACCTCAAACATCCTCGCTGAATAACAGATCCCTTGGCTAGAGCTTGCCAAACACACCATGCACACAGCCCAAATCACCTGCTCACTGATCTGCAGTGAAATACAAATGCTGCAGCTCCCAATATTAAATTCAGCCATGGTTTAATGCCCTAATACCTGTGGGAACACTCAGACACAGGGTAATAAATAGGCCAGGAACTTATATGTCAAGCTGCACCTCAGGACAATTTGAAATAGCTACAATTCCACATTACTCACACAAAAATGCCAACTCATTCATGAGTGCCCCAGTGCCAAGGCAGGCTGTGCTGTTATCAGTGCCACAGTGATAGGGCTGGAGAGGAGATGTGTTCCTGGAAGCTTTTCCTCTCATCCATCAGCACCACTAACCTGCACCCTGCAGCCTGATTTCCACCCTCTGCTCCCAGTGGTCCTGCCAAATCCAACTGGCCCTGCAGGCACAGCCCAGTTAAACCCCACACCCAGCACCTCCTGCAGTCACAGCATCCCTTCCTCCTGGGGCTGACATGGAAAATCCAGCAGCCCTGGAAGGGGTGACGTGTTAATAGCATGGATTAATGAATCTTTGGACTTCATGGGCCCTATCTGGGCAGAGATGTTGTTGGAATGTGCAAATCTGGATGGGATGTGCTGGCAGGGCATAGCTGGGGGATGTGGGGAGGCAGAGGGGGAGCAACACTCACACTGCAACCCTCCCAGGGTCCTCAGCACACACTGGAAGGGCTGTGACCCCTCTGGCCCACGAAATTTCCCTCCCAGACCACCCAACTCAGGAGATTTCCAACACCAACCAGCCCTGGCACTGGTGAGGGCTGTGGATCAGCCAGTGCTGACACAGCAGCAACAAACCCCCCTGCCTCCCATTGCTTCACCCCAAAAATCTGCCTGCCCACCCCCCCTCCTCCACACACTTTTTTCCATTTCTCTTGCAGGAAACAATTTTTAATGTCTGAGACACTAGGCAGACATAATAAAAATGAAGAGTGGGAACTCCTGAACTGGAGGTGAGAATTAATATTCCAAAATCTAAGGCCAAACTCGATTGAAAGAAAAGGGGAAAAGTTTAATTTCATCCATCCAGGAGAAGAGAAGATCCAGAGCAGCCTGGAGCTCTGCTGAGCACCTGCTGGAAGCAAACCCCACTCTGAGCTGGCTGAAATGGGCTGAGTTATTTTGCTTTGGGAAATTACACATCCCTGAGCAGTTGAGATGGGGCAATATAAATTACCTGGGGGATTTCAGAGCCATCCCTGAAGCAGGGCATCCCCCAAGACCCTCAGTCCCACTCAGGGGTCCCCAGGGCAGCTCAACATCCCTTCCAAGGGACACAGGGCTGCAGCTGCTCCATGGGGCACCCCTGCCATGGGCACCACTGGGATTTATTTGTACCAAGAGAGGGGGGCTGTGATTGTGATCCTGCCCTGGGGAATCTCAGCCAGGCAGTGGGGACTCAGACCCTTCCAAGAATGCCAGCTATGGGATTTTCATTCAGCCACAGATGTAAATAGATAATAAGATTTTTCATAAGATGCTTCTACTCTAGAGAAATCACAAATATGTCTGAGACATCATTACAGCACAGCAGGAATGTAATTTTTCTCTCCCATGGGAATTGAAATGTCATCCCATCCCAAACAAAAATTCAGAATTTCAGACTTGGGAAACTAAAACACAGTGCACAATATCTTGGAGGTGGGGGGAATGTGGCTTTCCCTCTATTTCAGTCCCCATTCCTTCATCCCTTTGCTCTGGACTGTAAATCAACCAAAATTAAAAAAAAAACAAACCCAAATAAAAATCAGAATGAAAAAGAACATGGAACTTCTGTTCCCCAGCTGTCCAAATGGACATTTCAAACACCTCAGACAACGTATTCAAATGAAATTGGGGGGCATTTTGAGGCCACTTCATTAAAACTGCTCCTCTCCCCCAAACAGCTTCAAATGTGACAAAGTGCCATTTTCTGACAATAACTGTCTAATCAAAACACCATCGACCAGCTCTAGACACGATGTACCTGAGAGAGTCACTGACTCCTGGCACACAACCAGCTCCATGGATCTTCACAGGGCTGGGAGGAAAAGAGCTGCCAAAATCACTCAGATTTCCTCTCTGACGGCCACAACACAGCAGCTGGGGGAAGTAACATCCTTCAACTAAATGATATATTGTAGGGGAAAAAAAAAAGAACCTCCAGGACCACCCTAAAAAGGACATTATTCAGGAAGCAGAAACTGAGGTGCAAGCCTGGGGTTTCTCTGCAGCACAAAGCCTCTGCCCACCACCCCCATTACAGCACAGCTGCCACAGCCTCAGCTTCTCCATTAAAAGAAGAGGCTGCTAATTCTCTCATCAGTAGCAGCAGTGCGTAATTAAAAGGAAAGCATCCTATGATTAAACGAGCAACACCCAGAAAGAGCAGATCCAAGTGTAATTCAACAGTGGCACAAAACACCAGCTCTGCCCATGAGCCCTCAGTAAATACTGAATTTTGTTTCCAGGACATCTTGCCTTGCTGGACTCACGGATGTGTTGTCCTGGATAAATCATTCCCTGTTAACCTTGTGGCTGTGTGGTGTCGATTTGTTGATATTCCAAACACCACATTGAGGAGTTGTGGCAGTGCAAGAAATCAGAGGAGACAGGGCAGGGCAGCTCAGGGAACACTGAGAGGGGAAACAGGGGAGGATGCAAGCCCTGGGTGCCCACCCAGACCTGGCAAGGGGCAAGCAGGGCAGCCAGGAGGGCTCTCCACAGCCTGCCTGGAGGGGTCAGACAGGGCTCTCCAAGCCTGCCTGGAGGATCAGACAGGGCTCTCCAAGCCTGCCTGGAGGATTCAGACAGGGCTCTCCACAGCCTGCCTGGGGGATTCTGGCAGGGCTCTCTGGCACCAAGCAGGGCACTGCCAGGGGGATGGGAGGGGGCAAGGGAAGGTGTCCCCAGAGTGCCCCAGGAGGTGTCTCACAGCTGGACCAGCACCTTGCCCTTTTGGAGCATTCAGAAATAGACTGAAATGCATTTCTTTCCTTTTCCCCCCTATTTTTCAAGCTGAGGAGAAGCTCACAAGGGAGCTTTCTGATGGCAGAAGGAGCACACTCCAGTTCTGTGTGGGCACATGCCACACCTCCCTGACACGGGGCTCTGAGGGGCTCTGAGGTGTCTGCTGGGCAAAAGAGGCTGTGGGCACCGAGCAGGGAAGGAGGTCAGGACAGGAGCTGTGGCCATGGCAAGCCCTGGGGTCTGTGTTCCCCAGTTTCCTAAAAACAAGCCCTGCTTCTGGATGAAGTGCAACCAAGTGCCCCAACAGACAGTGCCCAGGGCTTACAAGGCTTCCAACTCCTGCCTTCCTCCAGCTGTGACCCATTTAGTGCCCAGGGTCTTCATCATCATCATCAGAGCTGCACCCAGTGCTGTGGGCATGGCTGGCACAGACCCACCCATCTCACACCCCCTGCCCAGACAGGCTGCAGCCAAGCCTGGTTTGTCCAGCCCCTGCACCTGGGATGCCAACACAAAAGAACAGAAGCACCCCAGGGTCCTTCCTCTCTATCTTGACAACAATAAAACAGAAAAATCCCTCACTCAGAATGAGGGGTGGGATGACCAGCCAGGAGGCAGATCCCCCCTGATCCCCATTGATATCTGTGGGATGCTGCTCTGTCTCTGTGAGAGGATCCAGAGGACCATGAAAACTTCTAACCCATTCAAACTGCTGCAGGAATGAGACCTTTCTGAAATCATTGCCATGGCAACGAGGAAAAATAACACAGAAAGAAAACAGCGACCTCAGCTATTTCACAGGAAACACCAACAACGTTTTACTGACTCATCACTCGCAGATTTCTAATATATAGAAATAAGAAAGAAAATCAAATGGGTCACACAAAGATAGGATTTTCAGCTTGACACTGCTGTGTTAAGACCCTCTCCACCCTCCATGTGGGTGCAGACACACACCAGGTCCACCTTGAAACAGGAGCCAGACCACGAGTCCTGGGGCAAAATGCAAGAAATTCTGACGAACAGAAGCAGCTCTTAATTAACAAGATGAGGTGCCCTTTCTGTGCCCTCTCCCACGCTCAGTTCCCCATGACTGAGAGCTCATGGCTGTGTCCTCACCCAACCCACCCAACCCACAAACCCTCTCCATGCACTGCCCCATTACATCCACGTTAATCCCCCTGTATCCCTGCACCCACTGAGCCATGACCATCCAAAATACCACTTTGGTTCCCTTCACTGAATACAGCTCCTGGTGGCTCCAGAGCTGCTTGGGACTTTATAAATAGAAACTCAATCCACACATGTTTTCAGAAGTGACATTCATTGTATTTGGGGCTCCTTAAAGGGTATCAGGCTTTCACTGTTGTCCTGTGTCCAGCAGAGCAAACCTGAGCCATGTTTAATCGGGGTCTGATAGGCTTCCCCTACTTGTCCTTCTCCAAATTGGTTAAAGAAAACAATTCAAAGAGTGGCAGGATTGCAGCAGGTTTTGCTCAGCTCCTCCTGGGGCTGGAGACATGGCAAAGGGCAGTGTGCTCACTGCTCAGTGGGCTGGAGGGAGACTGCTGGGATGTTGAGGATTTATAGGCATTTATTATAAGGAAATGACTTTGACACACAAGTGAACAAGTCCAGTTACATCCCCTCACTGCATGGGAAAGAAGGATTTTCTTACGGGCTGAATGGAGGCTGAATATTTCATGCCACAGCAAGTGATGCCATAAGAAAGGGAGGAAAGCAGCTTTAATTTAGGAGAAATCAGAGCTCTCTGCACAGGAGGGATTCCCCTTCTGCCACCTCTGCTAATCTCCCTTCTTCCCCCCAGCCCTCCCCATTCCAGTCAACACTTCCCACCCCACATCTGCAGAGACAAGGAGCTGATCCTGAGGACGTGGAACCTCTGGGTGCAAGACTTTCCTCTTCAGCACCTTTGTTCAGGAAAAACCTGAATTCCCTGGCCCCAGCTGCCCATCCAGGGCTGAGTCCCCAGCCACCTCCTGTCTGCCTTGAGAGTGGGGTGCAAATGAAGGGATGAGACCCAAATTTGAGGGGGAATTTCATCAACCCACCCTGAAGGGACCTGCCACAAGCCATGGCTGCCCAGACCCACCAACAGGACCTGCAGCCCACACCCTCCTCCACCAAGTCCTGCAGCTGGGCTCTCTTTATCACTCCCAGGAGGCACAGCAGATATTCTTGCCTGAACTCCTTATCTCTCTCTGCTTGAGATTTCTGGATGAATATTATCCCACAAAATGCAAGAAAAACATGAACCAGCTCATCCCTCTGCCCAGGTTTCGGAGGAGCTTAAGCTGAACAAAAGCTGCATTTCCACTTGGTCACACCTTGTAAGTACTTGAGATTTAAAGCCCTCTATTTCTGGTTAATCTAAACCAAGTTTGAAACTTATCTCCCCATTAGTACTTGAGAGGGGACCAGGGGGAGGGAGGAAATAAAAAGGGGGAAAGAAGAACAGTGTCACTGTAGAGTTCTGCTGAACCTGGGTTTCTGATGCTGGTAACACTATCTCTAATGCTGACAGACATCCACGGGGGAAAAGCCGCTCGTTTCATAACATCAGCAAAAAAACAATTATAACAAAGAGCTGAAATCCAGCAGAGATGAGGGAAAAGCACTTGGCTCCTGCCAAGGGGCTCTGTGAGGACAGGAGTTGCAGCAGGGCAGAGTCAGGGGTGCCAACAGCATCGGGACAAACCAGCAGGAAAACTGGGAAAAAATATGGACTGATCCCTGGGAAAACACCAACAACCAGAAGTGCTTATAGATGAAAGCATTTGTGCTGCAAGCTGAGGGTGCTCCAAGTGCTCTAGCTGAATTTCCTGGCTCCCACCCAAGGGGAACAACCACAAAAATCAAAGAAGGAACAGAAAGAAATGACTGCCTATCTGCAGAGAGCAGCGATTTTTCCTTCACACGGGGATGAAGCAAGTTTTGAAAGTGCACATCATTTTCCCATTTCACCAAGCTGGAATCTCTTCTCAATGCTGCCTGAGCAGAGATAACACGAGGACATGGATGGCAGCTGAAACAACAGCTGTAATGATAGGATCTAAGGCAGCCCGAGCATTTCCAGCCTCTGAACTAAATTAACAGGAAAGGATTGACACTTATAGTTCCCCAACCAGGGAGCTGAAGAAAACTTTAGCAGGTGTCAAGGAATCTATATAGGCTCATCCCTAAAGTGTGCAGAGAACTGATTAATCTGATAAAAAAAAAATAACCTTTCCAGTTGCGTGAAATCTCATTTAATTTTCAAATAACTCAGTCTCCAGAACCAGGATAAAGTCTGCTTTGTAGGCACAGCCCAATTTTTAATGACTAAGAGAACCGTGGCATTTTTTTCACCCCTGGAAGAGCTTCACAAGTGAGTCAATTAAAACATGTGAGCTCCTACAAGACCTCATAAACCCTTCCAATCCCCCAGAAGCAGAGGAACCCCCAAGGTCCATAAAAAGAATTATCCTCAATAACAAACAGAGGGCTGGTTTTGAAGTCGGTGATCCCAGCGATTAACAGCTCCGATGGCTTCCACCAGCCCTGACTCCTCCAGCCTCCAACAACAAGGCATTAATGAGAGCAATTTCTGTGTGAGCAGGAGCTAATTGGATACAGCACGTGTGAGCCCATAGGGCACCTCCCTTCCCTGCTGTGGGAGTGCCCCTTGCAGCTGCAGTGTCGAGGAATTGGGCTGGTAGGAGCTCCAAGCCCTGCGTTGGGCAGAGCCAGCAGGCTCTGAGGGAGGGGAAAGCCTCTCTGAGCTGCCAAGGCTTTGAGTGCTTGGCTGAGAGCAGCTGGCACGGGGCTGCAGAGATGTGATGGAGTCAAATAGAGATGTGGGATGGAGAGTGGAAGTGGAGATACCTCTAGGAAGAGAATGCAGTGCATGAGTGTGACCCTCATGAGCTCCTGGGAAGGGCCCAGGGCAGATGGAGGTTTTCCAGGGAAGGGCTGTTTCATTGGTTCAGGGAGGCACAGATCTCCATAAGTGCCCTTCTAAGACAAAGCCTAATGAATCAGACTCTTATGGGGAAGTGTCAAATAAGAAAATTCACCACAAGCTGGTCTGTGCCATTCAGCTGGAGTGAGACAGCTGGAGTACAGGGTTAAGGGGTTCAGCACCAGTTTGCACCAGTGTGTGATGCAGAGAGCCACTGGAGCAGCACCAGCTGCCGCCTGGACAGGTCTCTGAGTCCCTGCATTTGCAGGAAACAACCCAGAAGAGATGCAAGAGATACCAAAAATATTTTACAAAACAAAAGGATTCCCTTCCTTCTTGACCTGGAGACCTGACACAAATCCATGCACATCAAAGGAGCTAAAACAGGAGTGCCCTGGATTGACCATGGAGCACAGAGGCTGGAAGGGACATGGTGCTGTCCACGGCTGCCCTGTGCAGCCAGACAAGGGTGAGCTGCAACCAATCCCCAGATCTCCCACAGCCTCCTCAGGAGGTGAACGAGCACTGGGCAAGATCTCATTTTGGGACATAGGGATGGTCAAAGGAGCAGCCTCCACACACCTGACAAATCTGAAGCTGCCATCCACCAGTAGCAAAACATTCAACTGGGCTTCAAACTGGTGGGGATTGGGATGCTCTGGACCACCAAGTCCTGGGAGCAAAGTGCTTCTCATCCCAAAATGCCCCTATCTTTTGAGGCAGTGCTCATACAGAGGTCCAGACCTGCTACTCTCCAGTCTGCCCAGAACTTTGGACACCAAGCACCCTGAGACCCAGGCACCAACCTGTCACATCCCCACTGCCCAGTTCCCTCACACCCTCTCTCCAAGGAGCAATCCCATTTTCCTCCCACATGGAGAAATCAGTCAGTGGGTGTCATGACAGCTAATAATTTCCAGTTACCTTCTTCCCTGCACATTCAATTCAGGCAGAAGCAGAAGTACATAAATACCATTTGGTGGCTATTATTAATGCCTGAACCTGCAGCCTAATGGTTGCTCTATGCTGCCGGGTTTTCTAACCCTTCACCTCCCCTCTCCATCATCCTGGATACCTAAAAATTTCATGTTCTGTGATCCTGATAGAGACAACCCTCTTGTTCTCAAGCCTTGACTGTTTACATAAATAGACACTCTAATGCACTTTGCCAGCAAGGTTTCCTTTGACTCCTTGGCAGATGGTTGATGTTTCCATGCTGCAGCAGCTATTATATCGTAATGTTACCAGTGACAACTCCACATCATCTGTACCCTGCTCCCTCCCCTGCTGCAGGAGGTGCCAGGAATTCAGCTGGAGATACTGCCATGGGCTTAGGCTGCTCCTGTCTCCTGCAGAAGGTCTCTGCCCACCTTGGTGTGGGGAGCTGTGGCTTTGTGGATCCCACTGCTGTAGCTGGGGGTCCCACTGGCTGGAGTCATGCTGGGGGGATGTCAGGCATCTCCTGATCCCACTTCCTCAAAGAACTGCCTGCCATGGATAATGAGCTTTTCTCCTTGGGTGCTGTCCCAGAGAATCATTCGCCCTTGTCACCTCTCCAATTTGCTCTTAAAAATTAACAAAAGGCTCCCCACAGGTCTGAACCAATTCTTTCTTCCTTCCTTCAGAGACACCAGGGTTTTGGATCGATCTAGAGCCAAGTCCACACCAGATCCAGGCAGGGATTTGAACCCATTGCAGCTGTGGGGAGGCCAGTGAAGGACTCTCCAGTCTCTTTCTTGTTTTGTTAACAATGGCAAAACACCGCAGAGACGGCGGCTGAAATTCAAGTGCTATTTAAACAAATGAATATGTAAGATATAGTTCATACAATGCGAGTTCAGACAAGGAAACTCAGAACAGCCAGGAAGCTCAATATGAACCAGATTTTAAAAACAAAAACAAAACCCCAAAGCCCTTCCTCAAGGAAGCCCTTGCCGAATTCTTTCCCCTTCTGAGGAGTCCAACATCACGCCTCATACTAAAGCCTTTGCTTTTCACTCCAAGAAAGGACTTGGAGGAAAAAAAGGAAAATAAAAGCAGCACATTATGGAACAGAGCCTGGCTTACAGCCAGAGCTGGGGGGAAAGCAGCACAGAAACCCTCTGGTTTAACAGCACATTTTACTCCTGCTCTATGGCAGAAAAATCTTTTGCAAAGCCCCAGCTGTTTGAACCCGCAATGCTGCAGAGGCTCAGCTTCCCCAAGGCAAATCAGTCAATTGGTTCAACAGTGTATTTAAAATCCCTCCGAGTCTACCTTTAAATCACATTTATATTCCTCTACCCAAAGCTAATAGTTTCTACCTGCATTTTGCTTCATCTCTGTAGAAAAACAAGCTATTTAGCAGCCACATTAATAATACGTGGCAATCTGGTTGTCATTTCCCTGATGGAAAATTTCACACTGCTGCCCAGCAGCCGCAACGTGGCGAGGGCTGCAAGCACCTCTGCCTCCCTCCCACTGCCCCCCGAGCCAGGAGAGCAGCAGGAGCTGGGCCTGGATGGGTGGGGTGGGCAGGAAACACAGAATTACAGCCAGTCAGGTGTACCTGCAGCTCAGGCGTGTGCAGGAGCCACGTGGAAACAGGCTGGTGTTGAGTGAGAAAGTCAGCTCATGTCAGAAGGAGCTGAGGGGAAACCCAGCTCTTGATGGTAGTGTGATGGTAAAATGTGTGCTGGCAATTTACTGTGGAAGGTGGCCTATGCAAAAGAGCTTTGGGTGGAAGAGGAGCTCCATCCAGCAGCCCTGGCCATGGGTGCTCAGTCTGGCCAGGGTGACTGATGGGTGAATACAAATAAACAGCAGGAGGTGGGGGCCGGTGTTTTCAACTCCCTCCCAACTGCTACTCATTTGTATGTGCCTTCAGAGAACCACTGTCCTCCTAAATATCCCAGCCTGGCCTACTCTGGTTGCCACATCTGTTAAACAAGGAACTGAAATATTGATTCAGATCCCTCCAGGCTGCCTGTCCCAAGGTGAGATGTCAGATCTCCAGAGGGGCAAACTTTCCTCCCTGGCTGTTACGAGGATCTCAGCTCACCAGCTCCTGTCTTGAAGATGCCCTGGTGGTCCCAGAGCTGCTGAATCCCACCCAGCACTGCAGGGGGCAGATGGGTGAGCAGAAGCCTCTTCCTTCGTGAGTAACCTCCAGCCTGTCCTTCCTCCCTGCTCCCTCTGCCAAGGGGCCGCTGGACAACACAAGGTTTTGACATGACACCTTAAAATAGGCCCTTAAAATATTTACCCTAATATAGCCCACTGTGCCCAGGGCAGAATGTGGAAAGCCCAAGAGGTAAATGCTGTCTAAATAAGCAGAGAGCTTAATATAGAAAGTCATGGAGTCAAGTACTCTTCAAGCGCCCTCACGTCTTTGCAAACATCAGTCAGTAAAGATAAATTTGACACGGTTGATCACTCACACTTTTAGGAAAAGCTCTTCTAAAAGAAAAAAAATCACGTTTCAGTGTTTCTAATCTCTGCAGGAAGGCCTGGTCCAGCATTTTACCTCTCTAATTCCCGCTCTCATAACTGTCAGATTATGAAATTGCCAACTCTAAGCCTTCCGAGGTTACAAAGAAACACCTCTCTGTTCTCTGCCGCCATTTGGAGCAGATGAAGTAATAAAAACAACCTCTGCTATTCCCACTAAATGCCTGGGAGAAAGGAATCTGGAGCAGTAGTAGCTTTAAAATACCATTAAAGAAAGCAACCGCCTACAGTGTCTGGAGTCCCCCCACGCTAATCAGCTCTCTTCACCCTTGTTACCCAAAAACCACGCAAAAATCTGCCTCTTGTCATCCAGATGTTTGCTGGGAGTCACCACTGGCCAGGGCAAAAAGCAGAAACCCCACTTTTCCCAAGGCAAAGAATTAAGGATGTGTTGCACTTGGGGTTTGATGATGGGAGCTTGCTCAGCCACCCATCCCCAGCGGGGTGGTGCCCTTGGGTGGGAGCCCAAAAATGCTCCTGTTAAAGGGCAGCAAACTTTGACAATCCTCCCCTTGGTCAGTCACAGCAAAGACACCGTGGATCTGCTTCCACCCTTCAGCCAAGGGAGAAATAAGTGTTTATTGGTTTCTGTGAACCACCTCCTCCCAGCCCCTTTGGAGATGATCTTCCTGAGATTATTAAATAAAGGTGGAATCACTCACGCTTCCCCGCAGAGCTCCTAGCAAGGGCAGCAAATGAAGGTGAAACCAGCAGGATTTTGGAGTGCACCACTGTTTAATGTGTACTGAAAACAACTCTTAGCCAGCCAGACTGCATCAGGGCATCAGGGGGAAGGTGCTGCCTGGAAGGGACACATTGAGCACAGCCACGTCTCCCTGGCACTCGGTAACTGAGGAATCCGTGCTACGGGGTGACAGGGGATTGGGAATTGAACTGCAGCCACCACTGCTGCCACCGGGAGCTGGGGGAGAAACACCTCTGGGTACAGTCATGAGCAACTCAGCAAACATGAAACACGCCAGGAAGGGGAAAAGGGGAATCTAGGCTTGAGAGGCAATGAGCTCCCAGCCAGGACTGCTGTGGCACAGGGGTGGCTGTGCCTTTCTGGGAGCACAGAGCTCTGGCATCCAGGGAGGAGCAACACGATGGGAGCTCTCAGGACTGGGAGGGGTCATAGACAAGGTTTTGCAGCATCTCTGCATCCCCACTCATAAACTCTTCACCCCAAAGGAAGGATGCACCTGCAGCCCCAAGTCAAGTTGTGCTTGAGGCAGGACCAAGGGCACCAAGGCAAGGCCCCAGCAGCAGCCACAAAACCCACAAACCCCAGCAGCCACATGTGAGGCCACAGCACACAAAGCCTCCAAAAGCAGAGTCCTTGTCATCCTCATGGAGATGTTTGAAGTGAAACATGGCAGCTCCTGTTCCTAATGACTCTATCCAGGGAAAGCTCTGCTAGGTGACAAGCAGTGAGAGCCTGGAGCAGAGGCAGTCTCTTGCCTGCAAGGGCTTAGATAATTGAGCGAAGGAATAGCCAGAGATGAGTCTATTTTGAACTCATCATGCTGCTGCTGGAGCGTTCACTGAGGAAGCAAAGCCATTTGGTACCTCCTCTCCAAGGAGTTCAAATTCAATAGAGTTCCCTGCCTGCAGCTGCACTGACCCAGAGCCCACTGAGCCCACAGGTACCAGCACCTCAAGCACTGCCAGGCTCACACTGACCTGGAGGCAAAGGGCTCCTTCGTCCCCTTGGTCCCCTCACCAGAGACCCCAGGGGACAGTGGGCTCAGCATGGTGTGATCATCCCTGGCAGGGCTGGGATGCAGGAGCTCACACAGCCACGTACCAGTCAAGGTGACTGCTGCAACCTAGGAGCAGGCTCTGAGGGAAAAGCTGCTTTATTCCATTCTGGGACCCTTCCCAGAGCATTCCAAGGCCTCTCACCCCAAACCATCCTGCCAGCAGCTGAACTGGGACTCATAACCCCACCTGCAACCCCTGTGCAGCAGGAGCTGAGCACAGCACTCACCTGCTCGTGGTACTCGATGCCCATGCTGAGCGTGTTGATCAGGATGGCCACCATGATCCCACGGCCAAAATATTTGCTGTCCACGATCTTCCGGAAGGTCTCACACACCACGTGCCAGAAGGCCAGCACCAGGTGAGCCCTCCTGGCCTGGGCTCTGCCCCTCTGAGGGTCCCTCTGGTCACTGTAGTGGGCATCCTGTGTGAACTCGTAGACCCCCTCGCTGTCCGAGTCGGCCGAGTCCTGCTCCGACAGCTCGGGCTCGCCCGCCAGCGCTGCCAGGCAGTACGGGCAGCTCTCGGGGCTGCAGGAGCCACCATCCAGCTTGGTGCAGGGGCTGGAGATCCTGCAAGAGCTCTGGCAGGGACCTGAAATGCCAGCAGAGCAGGGAAAGAGCAGCTCATCACCTGGGACAGGGTGCTGTGGGAAGCAACCCTTGCTCCCTGTTAGCACCAAGCCTCTGCCCCTGAGATGACAGGCATTTCTCAATGGGAAAAGGGCTTTTCTGGGTTAAAACCTGGGCTCCCCAAGTGCCTTCTGTCTGTTCATGAAGCTCTCTTTGCTGCCCCAGACAGATACCACCCCAGCCATGGACCCTGAGCACAGCCCATTACATCTCCAGCCACTACAGGAAGGAGGAAGCCATCAGGTCCCCCAGTCCTGCCCTGCTCCTGGCTGTAATTAGCAGCAGGACTATTAGCAGCCTTCCTGCTCATTCCCTCTGCTGATGCTCCACCAGCTTCCCTCTCCACACCTTGGCCTCAGTGGCAGCAGCCAGCTGTGTCCCAGGTGAAATACCAGTGGGATATTCCCCAAAATTCCCACTAGCTGACTGCAAGGGGAAAGACAATGTGTGTGTCTGACTCCTGCAGGGCAGCACCAGCAGTGAGAATGCAAACCCTGTGCTAAACCAACTCAGAGCCCAGTTCTGTGTGTTTGGTCTCTGGGCAGTGCTGGGATGGGGGCAGGATTTGGTCTCTTCCCTGCACAGCTCCTGGCTGGAAAGGTCAATGTTATTGCAGTGGGGTGGGAAAGGCACTGACTGCCCAGGAAAGCTTGGCCAGAAACCTCTGGGAGGCTGAGAGTGTCTGGACTAGGCTGCCTGAACTCCCAAATTTCAAGATGTGGAGGGGAAAAGAGCATCTTGCAGCGGAGATAGGAAACCCCTGATCCATGAAAGATGCATTCAGTGTCTGACTCTTACAGGCTTCCTGAGCAAACCACAGATTTTTCATACTCGGCGCCTGTGATTGCCTTTGAGCACTCACACAGAGCAGACACTCAATCTCCCTGGGCCTTGTGTCCCACAGGAGCAGAGGCAGGCAGTGCTCAGGGATGTGATAGGACTCAGATCTGGAAGGTGTCCATCTGCAAACTGATTTTGGGAGTACAGGATTTGGGAAGTGTTCCCTATAAATGGTTTGGGAGCAGAGGGAAATCATGGAATTTTGTCCTGATATTTAATTTAAACCTACCCTCTGCAAAGTTTAAAGCCATTCCCTCCTTTCTGTCACTACATGTCCTTGTCAAAGTCCCTCTCCAGCTCTCTTGTACTTGTCTAATCTACAAGACGGGGATTGCAAAGAAAATGGATTCACTGAAAACCCTCATATCCCTTGGATTATTGCTGGTATGAAGTCTGGGAGGTTGAAACCTCTCTCCTAAATTTGGCTTTAAGAGGCATTAGGTAGATTGGAAGATTCCTGCTCATCTCACCTGGAAAGCCATCGCCTTTCTCCGTAACATGGACTGAAAAGAACCCTGCAAAAATTCAGAGAGACAAAAATAATTAGGAAAAAAATGGTATTTCTGGACAGCAGCCCCAGATGTAGCTCCAGCCCCAGCTTGCCTGTGCTCTGTGTCTCCAGCAGCTTGTGCATGGTGCTGTACGGCCCGGGGGGGATGTTGAGGCTCGTCAAGGTGCTGCTCCCAGCGCCCACCGCCGCCTCCCCCAGGTTCTTCTCCTTCAGCATCTCATGGGAGGTGCTGGAGTGCACCGTGGGGTACACCTTGCTGCCCACCATGCCCTTGGGGATGCCCTCTGGGCTGGGCAGGCCCAGGCTGGGCTGCGTCAGGGACGGGCGGCAGCGCACGGGCTCGAAGTGGCAGTCGGCGTGGTAGATGCTGTGCACGGACTCGGTGTTGCTGGGAGAGGCGCTGGGGGTGCCCAGGGAGTTGGGGGCCGAGGGGGGCAGCATCAGGCGGCTGCCGTTGTGCAGCGAGCCCGTCTCCACGTCGCTGATCTCCGGGCTGGCGTGGGGCGCCCGCAGGGTCCCGTTGCCCACGTGGTAGTGGTGGTGGTGGTGGTGGTGGTGGTGGATGAGGTGGTGCACCGAGGATCTCTTCCTGCTCCGCCTCTTCCTGGCGCGCCGCTCAGCCCCTGCTTTGCTGCTGGGGCTGCTGAGGAAGCCCATCCTCACTCCTGCTGCCTTGTAGGCCTTCACCAGCTGCTTGCTGCCCTTGCGGGCGATGTACACCAGGTACTTGAGGAGCTCGTCGTAGCAGCTGCCCGGCTCTGAGAAGCTGGCCAGGGTGCTGGCGTTGGACAGGTAGCGCACGCGCTGCTCCTTCATCAGCTGGCTCTCCCGCTGCTTGGTCTCCGAGAACTGCGTGGCTATCACCACCAGGCACAGGTTGATCATGAAGAAGGAGCCCACCTGAGGGGACAGGGGACATCAGCGTGGCCGTGGCACCCCAGAGATCTGCAGGGCATAGAGCAAACCCCAGCCAAGCCCACCGGCCATGGCCAGGCTGACTCACCCCCCGAGCTCCCACCCCAGGAACTCCCACGCCAGCCCTCCTGGAGAGCGTCAGAGATCAAAGACGAGAGAAGATTAGTGTGACAGAAATTCCTTGCTCTTTCAAGATGGTGTTTTTCTGTCTCCACAGACAGCGGTTGTAATTATCACAATTAGTGGCATTAGGATGAATGCACTGAGCCTTCCTGATAGGAGCATTTTCTCCTGCCAGTGTGTGGGCAGCCTCGAGCAGATCCCTTTCCCCTGCTAACGGGATTTGCGGGTGACTGTTACGCAAGGGCATCAGCAGCCTGTACCCACAGCTTGGAGATTTTCTTTCCAGCCAGGGTTTCATGAGGTTCTGCCTTCTGCAGAGCCCAGCCTGGATCACAGGGAATTACTGACGTGCTAATGGGCTGTCACACACTGCTAACATTACTAGCATGGCATCTGGAAAAGTACTAGTTGCTCTTCCTCTTCGTCATCTTGGGGAGGCTGAGAGCAAGGGTTTGTTTCTCTCTTGGGGAAGCTAACAGGAAAAACCAGCATTATGGACTGAACAACCATCTACTTTTTCATCAGGGTTTCAGTCCTGGTTTGGTGAGCAGCAGAAATCCCCACAATGACCTAACTGACAACGTGCAGCTATTTTTCTGGACTTAAACCAATTGTGTAGCAAGACAAGGACTCATCTCACTTAGCTACATCTGAGTGAGGCACCTAATGATCCTTTAGAGTCAAGAGAGAAAGAGGCGCATCAAGTCTGCAATGCATCTAATTTATTTTGGATGTCTACCTTCAGAGGAGATGAATCACCCCCTTAAAGCACCTATTTTTCTCCCTTGATGATAAAGGGAGTCTAGACAACGAGCTCAGCCACTCACTGTAGACAATTCTGCTTGCATAGATGAACCCCATCATGGAGCCCACCCCACAGAAACCCTTTGTTGGCTCCTTTGTGGGTGGGCTCAGATGATGTTGTGAAGCGTGGGTGGACTGTGGGCAGTAATCTCTTCCCTCCTTTCTAAACACGCTCTCTGAAGTTTGGGAATGTTTTCCCGAAACATCCCCGCCGCACCAAGGACTCAGCCAGTTGGATTCTTCCATGTGGAGGAATTTTTGGGCAGTCTCTTCCCTTTCTGGCACTCAGAAAATGACCAGGTGAATTTTGCCTACTTGGAAACTTAAATTCGAGGTGGCAAGCAAGAGAGAAAAATTTGGAGCGCACAGAGAGAAGTAGAAGAAACAGCAGCAACAACAGAAGCGCATCTACCCCTGCTTGAGCACATCTTTCTTTCCTTCCCCATGTTTGCAGCAAAATGCAGCTGCAGCACAATTCCATAGGGGAGCTGTGTTTCTCCCAGCTGGCTGGTTGCTACTTCAGCTTTTATATTCACTGCATCCTCTGCCCTGTTCCTCTAGGTGACTCCACTCTGCTCTCTCCAAATGCCAGGAGGACCTCCCTGCTCCCCTAAGGCCACTCACAATGATCAGGAGGATGAAGTAGATGAAGTTGTAGAAGGAGTGTGCATCCATGACAAAGTACATGATGTCCACCCAGCCTTCCAGCGTGATGACCTGGTGGAGACAGGAAGGGAAAACAAACTCCTCAAGGCTCAGTTACAACAAAGGTCACAGGGAATGTTTCCTCTGGGTGGGTCATGTCTGACACCCCACAGAAGGTCTTGGTGCAGAACAAGATGCTGAGGAGCCAACTCCTGCCCCTCCCAGTGCCAACTGCCCATTACCAGCTGCCCAGGCTGAATCCAGCCCCTTTCCAGCTGGCCTTAGGGGCCACCAGTGCATTTTGCAGACAGAAGAGCAGTCTCTGGGCTCTGCCCCACACCAGCATCATCATACTGCACACCCACAGGGTTTTGTCCATACATGTGAGGTGGAGACGTTCTCAGAACAAGCATCAAATTGTATCCCTAACACTTTGAGTGAAATATTAATCCCTCCTTCTATCCCCTTCAGGGGTGTAGACTAGCTCAGCCCAGGAGGAATATATTTCATGAGACAGAAATAGGATCCAAAAGACAGGCTCTCACCCTTAGCTGCAGTCAGATGTTTATTCCAGGTGTTCTCCAGGGGGGAAGAGGGAAAAAGAGGGCGTTCACAGAGGGACAGGGCCTTTTCTCTGATCTTGCCGGGGTGGAGAAGTTGGCACACAGCCAATGGGGTCAGAAAGGGAAGGAAGGGTCAACTACATGTCCTCGGCCCTAGGGGTTCTCTGGGGTGGGAGAAACCATTTCCCCAGAGGAATGTAACATTTGAGCACCTCTGCAATGCTATACACCTGCTCCCTGGTGCAAAACAGCCCCAGGAGTGCAATTACACAGCCCCTGGAACACGCCAGGGGCAGGACCTGCATCACCCTGCGACAGCCCAGGGCTCACCTGAAATATTGCAATCCAGGCATAGCCAATGTTATCGAAGTTGATGGCCCCTTTGAAGGGGTTGTGCTCCCCAGCAGAGCAGTTGGTGTAGTACTGGTTCCAGTTGACACAGGAGGTGTTGGTGGTGTCGTTGTAGGAGTAATAGTCCAGGGTGCACTCCAGGCCCTCCTCCCTGCGCGTGGGGATGCTGCGGCAGTAGCGCATCCCGTTCTCGCGGGGCTGCGAGCAGATGAAGGGGTTCTCATCCTCGTTCTCCGTCTGGTAGTACCGCTCCAGGTCCACCGTGTAGGGGCTGCAAGAGGCCAGACAGGGCTGGGGTTTGCACACTGAGCACAGGCAGCCTGGCAAGGAGATAGCTGCAGTAGCACTGATACCTGCTTTTGTGGATCTTAAAGCTGTTTTTGTGGAAGAAGGAATCCCCCTGGACTTACTGCAGCCCCACAGGGTGAGCTGATGTCCTTAACTGGGCTTTGAGAAACTGAGGCACTGCACTCAGCCCCCTTGGCAATCCCTCTGATGGTGTTATGGGAAGTTACTCCCTCTGGAAGTGCTCTGGCTTTGATGTTAGGAGACTAAGAGAAGGATTCAGCATGACAGGGCTGCTCTGAAATGTCTTTGCTGCAGTAAGATTGAAATCAGTCAATTTAAGCTCCTCTATGTCCTGTCCTTCTGGAGATGATGAGAATTGTTTAGGGAGACTCTACGTACAAGGACCTCCCAAGATTCCTAAAAATCAGAGACAGGGCCTTCATCTGCATTTCACCGTGTCAATTCAGCCCACAGATAAGCTCTAAATTCCCTCTGAGGGTGGCCTTGCCACAGCAAACCAGGCAAAAATACTCTTCAGGGAGATGAAACAAGCCATGGCCAGTCAGAAACTGGCTCCTTGCTCTGCACACACTATCTCCTTAATGCTGCCAGGACTCCCACTAAAGCTTGCGAAGATATTTTTAAGCCTAGTTCAGCCTGGTTAATTCCTGCAGAATTGCCTGTAATACCCTTCAAAGCCTATCTAAACCCCTGGAATTCTGGCTCAATTAAACAGCACCCAAACCTGCGGCTCTATTGGATTTACTCGGTGGTGAAGCCATCCCCCTGCTCTGCTGACATTTGCTTAACAGGGACCTGTCCTGGTAATGACACCTCCAACCACCCTGAGAGGGCATCACCTACCAGAGGGGTGGGAGTTGATTGGGAGGTGGCTGGGAGAGGTTGGTTGGTCCCCTCGTGCCAGCCTGGCCACAGCAGCAGCAGCAACATGGTCCTACTACAGGAAAGAAGTTTGGGCTTTTAGGGTTCCTCCATCCAGGTGTGAATCCAGCCAGAGCCACCCTGGTGAACCAGCAATCTCCTGAAAGGTGATGGGCCTGGCAGAACTTGGCAGAGCCATCAAGGGTTTGCAGCCACCTGCCTTTCTCCAAGCTTTTCAAGGGATGGAGGAGGTGGGAAAAAGCAGGTAGGTAGAACAGGGATGGAAATCTTGAAAGAGGCTGACAGCTGCCAGGTATTTCAACTACCATCCAAACAGTGCTGCATCACAAAACTGATCACAACAGTTCTTTTGGCCTTAAAATTCAGGGATCTGTGAAAATTAACACTTTGGAATAGGGACTATCTTTTGGTCTGAGACTGAAAATATCCAGCATCAAAAATGCACCTTAGTTCCATGAGCTTTTCCTGGGGTTTAGGTGGGACTAAAAAAGTTGTGGCAATAAACACCACCAGGCACTGGAGGGGATTCAGACCTGGGCTTCTCCACATAGAAAAGGTCAGACATTAATGATACGCTGAATTTAGAAAACCTGAATTCCCATTCTCAGGGGGCTTTTCTGGGAGGCTTTTAACAATCAGAGAGGTTCCCAAGTGGCAGCTGAGAGTTAAGGACAGCCTGCAAATGCAAATGACAAATGGTTCCAGCTCTCTGTGTCCCCACTGTGTGTGTCCGAGCAGGAGTGGTGGTGGCATTAAGGAGGAGGGAGCATTTACAGGAGAGGAGGAGGAGGAGGAGAGGAGGAGAGGAAGAGGAGGAGGAGGGCACCAAGAATGGATCCACTGGGCTTTGGCTGCCTTTGCTCATGCGCTGCCCAAGACTGAGAAGCACTGAAGGAGAATTTTTATGGATTCCCACATGAGAGCTCTGTGAGAGTTGGCTCAGAGCAGCTCCCTGAGCAAGGCACTGACACCACGGGGCTCCCTGGGGTGTCTGGGGA
>VXBR01008504.1:442471-493850 GCA_013400215.1 Cisticola juncidis
GAGGAGGAGGAGGAGGAGGAGGAGCTCCAGGAGGGACAGCCTCCCTCAGGCCGGGCACACACTGCTGCCCACACACACTCACATGCTGAAGTTCTCGGGGAGGAAGCAGCGGTTCCTGAGCAGCCCTGCCCACAGCTGGACCCCCACGATGCCGAAGATGAAGAAGACGAAGAAGCAGAGGAGGAGGACGTTCCCCAGCATGGGCAGCGTGTCCAGCAGCAGCGTCACCAGGATCCGCATGCCTGGGCAAAGGGAAAGCTCACACTGAGTTTCCTCGTTCCAGCCATGTCCTCCTGACCTTTTCCTTTCCACTGATGCTTTTCCACCTATGATTTCTTCTATTTTTTTTTCTTCTATCCCCATCACCCACATGTGGCTTGTGAACAGTCACAGCTTCCCACCCCCTTTGGCTTCCCCCCAGAGCCCCTGGAACTCTCCCCTTTATTCATGTCTTGCTCCTGGACACCAGACCTACCTTCCCTACTCCTCAAGTCTCCTCCCAAAGTTTTCCAGCAATTATGCTTCCTTTCTTCCCTCAGATTAAATTCTGATCTCCTCCTTTTCTCAATCATATTTCTTTCTCCACTCAGCATATTTCAAAATTCCCTTGCCTCCCTATTTCCCCTCATCTACCCTAAATGCCCTCTCTTCCTTAAAATACAGGACTCTCTCTGGCAGTTAATTCTCACAAGTTCAGGAACAGCCAGTTCTGTAACAAAGACAAATTGATGGTGACTTCAACTTGACATTTACACACAAGAATTGATTTCATCTGACATCTGTGTAATATTCTGCTCATCTCTCACTCTCCTTCTTTCCCATGTTCTGCATTCTCTCACTTGCTTGTATTGACTTTTATCTAAAGAAAGCTTTACTGTTGCGCCCTTTACTTTGATACTTCAGGAAGACTTTTTTCTCTTCTCCTGATGCTGTCACCTCCCCTCTCAGGATTTTTCTTCTACTCCTTTACTGGAGAGTAACCACCTTGCATCAACTCCTAATTAACTAAAATTATTTTCGGTGGTTATTGCATTGATCATCATACAAAGATCATTTTTTATTTTTCCCACCTTGCATTTCTATCCCACTGTAACTACATTGCAGAGAAGACAAGATAAATTACCCAGGATTTCAAACCACATTAAGTGAATTACATCTCCAGTTAGACAGTGGTGGATAAATTCAGCTGTCCACCAGTCCAGCAGTGGGGATAAAAAAAAAACAACATTGCAAACAGGATTCTGAAGCTTTTGTAATGATTGAAACATCAGCAGCAAAGCCAGATTAAGTTCAAGAGTCAGGAGCAGGAAAATAAATAAATCCCAGGCACTTCCAGCATCAGCAGAGAGAGCTGATGCTGATTAGTTCTCATCAAGGCATTGGGCCAGTTCAGAGAGGGGAGTGCAGACTTGGGTTTAATTTGGCTAAAACAGTGCTGGATTTGATGATCAGGGCTGCAGGACCAGGAAGAGGATGCTTGTGGTGCAGCTGTGGTTACACTTGATATTCCTGATCCACACAGCATCTGAGAGGGGCAGTGCTCAGTGAATGTCATGGAGCACTGGGATTTGCCCAGCATGGGGCAGTGGGAGGGTCCCCAGTGCCACCTGGGGCTGGCAGTGCCACCCTCTGCTGCCTAAAGCAGGGTGAGAGCCTTGTCCATGGCCTGATACACCAGGGCTGAAGAGCCCCTGCCCAGCCAGGTCTGCTCTGGAGGTGCTGCTGGGGCTTTGGGCTGTGTGGAGCAGCTCTGGGGCCCTCAGCACCTTCCAGGGGGGGATATCTCCAGGCACAACCAGACTTCCTCACCCCAATTTCTCCAGGAAGGGATGGGGTATCCCAGGGAGGGTGGGAGCAGCATGGCTCAGACCCCCCTGCCTGGACTGCCTGGCAAAGGCTGTTGTCTCAGTCAATCCCCATCCCCTGCAGCCCTTTACTGCCTCCTCTTCAGATGAACAAGGAAGGGTCTGGAGACAATCCTGGATCATTTATTGATTCATCTCTGGTGTCAAAATTAACACAGACAGTGCTGGTAGGACCCAGCACCGCTGGGCTTGGGCAACGTTTGAGCTGTGATGTCAGCTCAAAGCTCTGGGTTTGCCCTTCCATCTTTGGGGCCTGGATGGGGCCTGGCACACCCAGAGCTGTCCCCAGCGGGGAGGACAAGGCTGTGACTTACTGGGGACCCTGTTGATGGCCCTGAGCGGCCGCAGGACCCGCACGGTGCGCACGGCCGAGAAGCTGACGTTCTGCAGGTCCAGGGAGTACTCCAGCATCCTGGGGACAGAGCACAGTCAGGATCCAGGGACACATGTGGGGTTATCACACAGCACAAAGCAAACAGCAAATGCCAACTGCTCACAGAGGGACTTGGTACTGCGTCTCTCCCATCAGGAAAGTTTGCCAGAAGAATTAATTAGGGGTTGTTTGCGTGTCAGGGTAAAGTCAATGAGGGGGAATGTGACACACCAGTTCATGCAGACACAGAGCTCTCTCTTCTGCTTTGGTTACTGTTCTTGCACAGGGCCAGGCAGAAGCTTCTGAAAGTCCCTGCACACTCCAGAGAGGAAATTTCCAGGCATTGCCCTGTTTTTATCAATTTTTACCGATACTGTGGTGAATCTGAGCTTGTTGTGCTGAGCACCACCACAGTCCTGAGAGGAAGAATATCCTCCCCTCTGAGGGCCACAGGAGAGGAGCAGCACAGGACACTGAGCTCTGCTGCCTCTGCCCAGCAGAGACCCTTGGCACGTAGGACCAAAACTGGTGACACTTGCAGATAAAAAATGGGGCCAACGTGGGCCTGGGAACCTCCCAGTGTTCCCTCTGTCTGACAGGGTTATTTCCCTCCTCAGGACATAGAAGAGCAACATTGACAGGACTGAGGATGCACCTGGATGGCTGCAAGTCCCTGGGGTGCCCCAGCACCTCTTACTCTTCTCATGGCACCTTTGCTCAAGCACAACAGAGTCATCACTCACAGCACCTCCAAGACTTTGCTCTCTGGCTATTTGGGAAGATCCAAGAGCTCTGTCCCAAATATTCTTGAAGAGGCAGAGCCAGGAAAAGGTAAGGAGGACAACCCTGAGGCTCCCTGAACAGTCAGGCTTTCACTGCCACAGGCAACCACAGCATATTAATCTCTTCCAAAAATTACCAAGTTCCACCTCAAAACAAGCTGGGTGGTTCCCTCCCTCCGACCCTGATGGCTGGAATCCTAACTTCCAGCCTGAATTTATTCAGGACAAGCTCATATCCATTTGTTCTTACAGCAGCACTGTCTTTAAAGGAGCTTCTCTAGCTGTTATTTGTCCCTGATGTTTACCCACCCATGTATTTACAGACGACAAAGCACATCTCCCCTCAGCCTTTATTTTACAAAGTCAAACACACCAAGTTCTCCCAGCCCCATCTCACAGACAGGCTCTCTTCTTCTTCCTCCATGCTTGCCCCAGCCTGAATCAATCCCATCTGATCAGGCTTCAGGTTTCTGGAGGAGGTTTTGGTCACTCCTTGCATCAGTGCTGTTCCTTTCCTCCCTGCTGGAATCCCTCAGGATCCAGCAGTGCTGGGCTGGGTTTGCCATGGCTGCAGCCCACTGGAGCCTTCTCTTCTGCTGTGATCAGCCAGACCCACTGTCCTCCCTCCTGGCCTCCAACCCAGGGTGGAGAAGGTTCCCTTTCCAGCCCCCAGATAAACAACTCAGTGTTCTCTGCAGTGAGGCTTTACTTGAGAGGCTCTAATGAGGATACTGATGATGATCAAACCATATCTAAGATCAAAATAACCTCAGCACATTCCTCTCTGCTTAGCTGACCCTCACAGTAGGGGGACAGTCCCAGGAGATTGGACAGGCACAAATGGATAATACAAATTTATTCTCAGCTGCTGACCAGAAATGAGGGCAGGGTGCTCACAAAATCCCACCTGACCTGGGGGTAGAAAACCAGCCCCTCCCTCAGTGCACAGGGCTCCCTGCACTGGGCAAGCTTTGGCTAAGGTGAGGAGAGGGGCAGTGCTTTCCCTGCCTTTCACTGCATCAAGTTTCACTCGCTGTTCAAAACAATTTCTGTGTGGTTGGCAATATTCAGGTAAAAAAGCCCATATCAAACATACAGCTTTTCTTTCATCCATTATTAAAAAAGAGGCTGCCAGCAAAATTCAGAGCAGCATGTGGTTACATGCACCAAGACAAACCATTTTCTGATTAATGACAGCTCCAGATGCACTTCCAGAGATGTGAGTGCTTGTAAGCTGCAAAGGACGTGCTGTAAAATGCATTTTGATTTAACTTATTAAAGAACAATTATAATACCAAATTTAAAGGAACAAGCTTGACAACAACTCAGAGGCTTGAGCAAACACTTGAACACCAAGACCAGGGGAAAGAAGGTGATCTCCTGTCTCTGTGCTGGACACTGCTGCCAGAATTGGTGTTACAGCAGTGCAAATCTCAGTCCCAGAGAGACCACAGGGTCCACACCTTGCTGGTAACCAACAGCTCAAGTGCCTTGAGAGAACTGTTTAAATGTGTTTAAACAAAGACTGGATGTGGCACTGGTGCCATGGTTTAGTTGGGGTGTTAGGGCTGGGTTGGACTGGATGATCTTGGAGGTCTCTCCCAACCTGGTGATTCTGTGATTCTGTGAACTATCAGAGACAAAAAAAAGGTCAGTAAAGCTCAGTCACTAAAGAGCAAGTCCAGTGAGAACACCAGCAGTCCCCAGCTCTAAGGTCACTTCCCAAGGCAAGGGGAAGCACAGGAAGAATCAATCCACATCCTTGGCAAGGGAAGATGCTCAGGGAGAGCAAATGTCAGCGTGTCACCAGCTGGTGAGGTGACAGGTACATTTACCAGCACATTTCTGCATTGGGAATCTGCAGTGTAAAAGGCTCCTGACGAAGCTTCAATTCAAATGTCATCTCTGCTCAGAGGGAAGGCACGATGCCTGTCAGCGCCGCTGCCACCAGCCTGGTGCCCAGCCAAGGGAAAGGCTCAGAGAGAAACTCAGCATTAAATAGGACGGATTCACAGCTCGTCAGGGTGATCAGCAGCCCCCGATCACTGGAGTTATTCAGAAGGAAAGCGGAAATATTTAGGACTTTCTAAGAATAAAAGTGGAGCATCTGCAAAGCCAGACGTACAGCGGGCTGCTGGTGGGAGGCAGAGAGGGAGCTGATGCAAACCTTTGGCAAATGCTTCACCAAGCAGGAAAACTCCCTGAGCTCAGCTGACAGGCAGCAGGGATGCCTCAGGATGGACCAGGCAGGTGAAACTCATTCCTATTCCACCTGGAAACTGAGCTGGAGCTGGGGTTCCTCTCATGTAAAACCCAAGGCATGGGGAAGGATTGCCTGAGTGCAGTAACTGAGGCAAAGGGCTTTCTAAAGAGATGCTCAGGGTATCACAGGAGGGGTTCAAGGGGCTCTGCTCACCCCGAGAGGCTCTGACAGAGCACAGAAATTCCAGTGAAGTCCTTTCCACACAGAGCATTGGCTCTCAGCCCTGACTCTGCTCCCACCGCCGGGATCGCTGCTGCTCAGGGCGCCGAAGATGATGTGAAAACCAAGGAGAGTCACACAGAGAGTTTCTGCTGAGGACACTTCCCAAGGAAAACTTGACTTTTCCGTGTGCTGGGGATGCTGCCCAGCCAGGGGAGGTGGCCAGGGTCACAGGAAGAAGCGGTGGCAGAGCAGCAGTGGCTGCAGGCAGGGCCAGCCCCGAGAGCTGCACACCCAGAGCCCTGCACTGCCGGGGAGAGAGGCTGAGACTCACCCAGCTTTAAAAATCTCCCCAAACTGGGGATGCACACACCCCTTATCTACAAAGCACAGCCATCAGCGGGTGATATTGAGCCATCGGCGCTGGAAAAGACAAGGGGAAATGATTTAGGTGGCGTTGTATCTTCAGCAGGCTGGGATGAGCTCTCCCCCTCGGCTGCGCTCCGCTTTCACTCGGCGGCTGCGCTCCGAGCCTTGCGAGCCTCAGCGCACTCGTGGGTGTTGCCTAATTTTAAAAATACTCATTTCAATCAAGCTGAACAGAAGAAAAAGAATAGCACACAGAGAGCATGAACCCTCCAGCCTGCTGGATCTGGCTGCACCGTGTGTCCCAGCCAGGACACTTGACTAATGAGGCTTTTGAAGCAGCAGCAAGTTCAGCTGCAGAACTGAAAGAAACTGAAGAATTACCTTTTAAAAAAGTCCTAAAACTTAAAAAAAACCACCCTCCAGGCTTTTCACAGGTGGATTTGAGTCAGCTCAGCTGCGAGGGAGACTGCTGAGGGCTTTCTTTTACCCAGCAGGTTTCTGTGAGTCAGGGATGCAGCTTGTTCGGGATGCTCTGCTCCAAGGGCTGTGGGAAGGCAGCACGGAGCATCCACTGCCATGGATTTCATCTGTACCCAGCCTTTGGCTGCCCTTTATCCACCCAAAAGTAACTTAAAACATTAAATTGCACAGCTCAGCCCCAGATATCGAATTCCTGGAGGTTCATGATGACGAGTATTGGCTTGATGTTGTTCTGGCACTTCTGCTCAGAGCACAAAGCACCTAATTTGGGATTAGTCAGGACACAGTGGGGCCATGGAGGAGGCTCTCAGTTTCCAGGACACTCATACCCATCCTGGAGAGCCCTGAAGGGGGCCAGGCTCCTGGGAGCAGCTTTGGTGCAGCTTTCCCTGCGGCCCAGGGAGGCTGTGGCTGTGCAGTGGCTGCACATTGGGTAATTGCATGTGCAAATCTGCCTCTTGCACGGGCAATTACACCCCAGGGCTGCCTTGGGTGCCCAGGCAGCACACAGGGCACTGCTGCCACCTCCTCACGGGCTCCACAGAGGCAGGGGGGGTGAAAAAGCAACATCCATCCTGCCTCCCTGAGAGTTTTGTTTTTAAGAGATGAAGGGACTAATACAGGGGGAGGAACAGCCTCTGCAGGGGGAGGCTGCAGCAGGGGCTCCTGTAGCAGCCCCACACCAGCTCTTTCTTGCCTGTGTCTGAAGCAGGGAGCTGGAACAGCCCCTTGATCAGCCCTGTACAGCTCAGGTGCCCTCAGAGGAGCCCTGGCTGCCTGTGGAGCAGCCTGTGGGGTGAGGGGGACGTGCTGGGAGCTTCACCCAGAGCTCCCCGCAGGCTCCTGCTCTGGCTGTGCAGCCACGGGAGCACAGCTCCTGCAGAGAACCATCCTGCCAATTTCTGAGCTAAAGAGCTTTCCAGACCCCATCCAGATTTAGATGGAGTGGGGGATGTGGCATCCCTTTCTCTCCTGTCACCTCTGAGCACAGCAGGGTTTCCTGCAGCCTATTCCACCCCTGAAATTCAGCACCCAAAACCAGGAGGGAGACAGACATCCTTAGGGTTATTTAGGAAGGCTTCAGTGGAGCTCACTGTTTAATACAGCCTTCAACAGAGAGGGAAAAAATCATAACAAACATTAGAAATATTCAGGAAGCAAAGAGAGAAAGAAGTGGTGTCTGTTTCTGAATTAAGTAGCCTGCCAACCACCTCCAGCTCCAGCTCCTTTCCAATCATAAGCAAAATATTCCAGAAGTGTTTAACTTCCCTCCAAAGTCTTTGAAGAGGCTCCTTACCATTACAGTGAGCAAAGCACAAACAGGGCTCCTCAGTCCTGGCCAAGCAAGACTGAGCCTGGAGTAACCACAGAGCCCCACGGCTCAGACAGGGGAGGATGCACAGCCCTGAGTGGTGGGAGCAGGACGTGGGCACAGGAAGGCAGAGAGGAACCCCCTGAGCTCCTACAGCTCCAAATTATCCCCTGGTGTAAAGCTCTCTCACAGGAAAACAATAAACCATTAGGGATTTTTGTGGTTTGGGGGTTAGAGTTGTAGAATAAAATCATAAAATCTCCTGAGCTAAGAGGGAACCACAGAGATCAAAGCCTAGCTTCTGGCCCTGCCCAGGATAACTCCAAAATCACACCATGGGGCTTTTTGATGAGGATGGCTGAGAGCCCATTTTCATCCACATGGATGCAGGGGTTCATGGAAATCCTTATCTGAGCAAAGGCAGAACAAATATTCTGTGTTCCTGTAGCTGCTGGGCCTGCAGCACAGTGTGGGGCTGGCTGAGCTGAGCAGGAGGGAGAGCTCAGTCTGTGCCCACCCTGAGCAGAGAAGATCCTTCTCTGATTCTGAGCCTTCCTGGGGTGGCTGCTGGGTGCTGCAGTGACCAGGGACACACCAAATCAGGGTCCATCTCCATCCCACAGCTCTGCTCACCAGCACAAGCCCCAGCCATCATTAACCCAAAACCACTCTGCATATTTTGGGATGCAAGCAAGCCTCCATCCTCAGTGCATCTGTGTCTTAGGCTGGGAGAAGCCAAAATGACATCAAATCATTGTGAAAGGGCAAGAGCTGCTTGCAATGCCTGTTAACCTTCAAAGTGTTCTCTCACAAGCAAACTCCCCAAATCCCCTCCTCTAAAAATAATGTGACATAATGATGCCATTCATCACTTGGCTTTCCCCTCCCCTTTTTCCCCACGAAACTCTGTAACCTCCAGCCAGAGCCGTGTTTCCCTCAGCAGAGTTTTGATAATGCAGCTTTATTCTCATCTCCAGCAAGTCTCACTGTAATTACAGAGATGTGTTGCAGACATTACACACTCTGCAATTAGCACTAATTGCATTACATTGTCACAAAGAAGTCGTTTACTCTCCGTGAGTTCCTGGGATTGGTCTGGACAGTTTAACAGAGATGAGGAGCATTTAATGGCATCCCATGGAAGTGGCCAGCAGGAGCAAGGACAGCATCCAAAGGTTCTCCCAGATCTCCAAAAGGCAGAGCTGGGGCAAAAATACACAAAAAAGGCTTCTCCACAATGGTCTAGAAAGTTCTCAGAGAATGGGGAAGATGAAATGCTACAAGTTGTGACATTTGGGGGGGTGGAGGAGGCAGTGTGGGTTGAAGCCTGTTCTAAACTGGTGGTGGCTGGGAAGGATTTCTATGGATGCTGTGCCTGTGGGAGTGTACAGCCCCAGGATGAGATGCTTTCTCCACCTGATGCCCCACAAATGGAGTTTGCTGCTTCTCCTCTCCCCTGACATCCCTTTCTGCAGCCCATGAGAAGGGAAGGGGCAGGGAAGGCAGGGGAGATGGAGCTCAGGGTCCTGCTGGGTCCTGCTGGTTCATACTCTGCTGCTGCTTCCTCCTACCATGTCTTGCACATAAAGGGCAGAGAAAAAATGTGAAGGCAGAAGCAGAGTTGCTTCCTTGTGGTCACCAGGACCATGAGGAAACCTCAGTCTCCTCCCCTGGCATTTCAGAGGGGAGGCTGAGGCCCCTCTGTGAGAGCTCCACATAAACACATCACACTTTATCTGGTGTCTAAGCAAACCCAGCTGGGTTTAGAGGATTGCCTGGCACACCCATTCCAGGGCCCCACTTTGGCTCTGGCCTCTTTCCTGACACCTGCTCAGCTGCAGGATCCCTCCAAGCAGGGTCTGCTGTGAGCACCACGGGCTGGGGGCTCACTGGGGCTGCTTGCCCAACCTGGGAACCCAAGAGCTGCACTGAGGAATTTCCCTCTGTCTGCTGGGGATTTGACCCTGCAGCACATTCATCCCTTATCCCTTACAGTGCTTTTTTACCCTTATCTTACATTGCTAAGGGCTTGAGTCCTTTACTGTTTTCTCTGCTGCAGCAGTGGCACATCCCTGCAGCCCCCTTGGCTTCCCCTGGTGCTCAGCAGGGCCCCAGCACTGCAGCAACGCTCTGAGGAGGATGCAGCACTCCAGGATGGATGGGCTGGGCTTGGAGGAGAGCACAAGGGCACAAAAAGGAGCAGGGAAAGTAGGAAAAATGAAAGGAGGAGGAGAGGCTCTGCTTTGTGTTTAAATCCCGTTCGATCCTTTGCCAGCTGAATTGGTTTTGACAGGGCCCAGATGGGAGCAGCTCATGCACATGAGGGAAGGATCCATCACTCAGGGAGAGGCAAAGCTGACCTGGCAGAAGGCACGAGAGGGTCAGGCAGCAAAAAATGTCTCTGCATGGTGGGGATGGGGGAGCAGCTGCTCACGGGGGATCTGTGCCACGATGAGGCTCTGCCCAGGAAGGAGACAACTCTCACACCCCCAAACACCTGAGCAGGTGCAGCAGGAATGCAGAAGCTTCTTTGCTTAAGCAAAGATAAAAGTGATATTTTGGCATAGGAATGAGGATGGTCCCTGCTGCTGTCCCTTTAGAGTGAGGTCCTGTCATGGTGGGGTCCCCACAGAAGGACATCAGGGATAAGCCTGGCTCCAAAGGCTCTGCAAGATCAACAGGCAAAGCCAGGACCAGGCTGGGAGGGCAGGGTGGCAGCACCTTGGTACAGTGGAGCTGGGAACAGCCCATGCTTCCCCAGATGGGATGTGTGGCCTTGCTTGGGTTGGGCTCTTCATCACAATTAATTCCAGTCTAGGACATGATAAACAAGAAGAAATAAAGGTGTCTGAGCAAGCTCCAGCCCTTGGATGTGCTGCTGGTGTCTCCAACCCTACCAGCCCTGACTGGACCTGTGCTTCCCTCCTGTTCAGCATCCCCTCACTGCTGTCCCTAACACTGCCCTGACATTTCAGGAGCAAACCCTGAACCTTCCCCCAAACTGAGGAGCCAGAGGCTGCAGGGGCTGAAAGCAGGAGGCTGTGGCTTCCTGCCACAGGGAGACAGGGAGAGCTCCTGGGTCTGATGCTCACTGCATCTTTTCACCTCTGTAACAATGAATTTTTCTAGCCAGGGATGCACTGGGAGACCTGGCACCTCTGTTTTACTTCTCCCAGCTGACCAGCAGAGGCAGGGCCATGTCCCTGTGAGGCCAACAATGGACTGTAAAACTCATTTGGGTGTTGTCCCTGCTTGGGCCACACCAAATCCATGCCAGGCAAACAAGCTGGGAGGGGCCTCTGCCTCCTTCCAAGAAAATCCAGTAAATTTGATCTCTAGCTCAATCAAAAGAAGCAAAACCCCACTGTTTTCCCAAAAGTCCTGGGGCTCTTGGGGCAGGGAGGGGAGGCGAGGGCCAGCAAGAGATTTGTGTGTCAAAGAGACTCAGCTCACTGGCCAGTGGCCAAGGACTTTTCATGTGGATTTCCAGCCCCCACCAGGAGACTCTGGGATGCTGGAAAAGCCCTTAATTCAAACCAGGTGCCTCTGAAAGGAAAACACTCAGAAAGGCGAACTTGATCACTTTCCCTCAAGAAAAAAAAGATATAATAATGAGTGCACATTTCAGATCCTTCCTGGCACAGCCTCCATGCTCCCAGCTGCCCACTCCAGCCACGGAAACTGAAACCTCTGGTGGGGCTGGAGGGAGGAGAGCCAAGCCCAGTGCCCAGCAAAGGAGCCCCAAGGCATGGGCTGGTCAAAAATCCACAAACTTCTGTCTCCCTGACCTGCTGTGTCTGTGAGCTGAGCATCAGCTCTCCCTCGAGCTACTGACAGCACCAGAGGGGCAGCAGCAGCTCAGGAGTGATCCCTGCTGGGGAGCAGCGATGGAAAACACCAAAGGCACCAACACCAGCAGCCCCCAGCCTCCACTGCTGCCAACCAGCTGCTCCCCAAACCCAGGGCTTGCCAAGCAGAGCCACAAATAACAACAGAGACACTCAGCAAAGAGGAGACTGCCTCCTCAGACCTACCCTGCAATGACAATGAAGAAGTCCAGGCGGTTCCATGTGTCTCCCAGGTAGCATTTCTTCCCAAAAATCCCCAGCGCAATCATTTTGACGATCATTTCCACGGCAAAGAAGGCAAAGATGAAGTCATCAAAGCTCTGCAAAAGAAAGGAAGGGAGGAGGGATGCTCCTGCACACTTGCACCAAGGGAGGGAATTAGAAGCCTGAGTCCAGCAAGGTCTCCTCTTGCATCTCTAAAAGCTAAATCCCTGGGAAGAAGCTGTGCTGAGAGCAGCCCTGTGTCTTCCCCAGCCCAGGTGGTCCCACAGCATCCACAGTGCCAGGATAATGGGACAAATACATTTTGGGCTTTGCTTTCACTGACCACTAGATGGTTGGCCTTTCCCAAGCACTCCAAGAAAGGCCTGGCTAGGCTGGGGCTGGCCCACCCTGGCAGGGCTTTGCTGACAGCACCGTGTGCTCTCACCCGGGCACCAAACCCAGCATTTTCCAAGTGCTGACAGGACAGACAGAGCAGGCAGGACCTGCCATCCTGGGACACACCACCACTGTGGCTGCAGCTCAGCCTCTCCCTCTCCACACCCCCTGGGCTGTACCTGGAGGATCCTGCAGCGCGGCGAGTCGCAGGCGATGTCCTCGCAGGGGTGGAACATGCCCAGCGTCACGCAGTTGAGCAGGATCACCAGCATGCTGACCCTCTCAAACCACCTGCAGCAGGGTCAAGGAGGAAACACACCCAGGGGGGCACCCACGAGAAGCCACAACTGAATTGAAATGGTTTTCCTGGTCTTTAGGGCCAGGAGCAGAGCAGCTTCCCTACGTTAGTGGCTTAGGTTGTAATACATAACTAAAAATGGGTATTTTATTTGTCATCTGTTCAAACCAGTTGGGGAGGGGGTTTTCTTTTTCTCTTGTATAACCCATTCCTCATAACTCTGAGGCAGAGGGGGCAGGAGCCTTCTGTTAATGGGCCAGCTGTTAAAACCAGGGGAGCAATGTTCCTGATCTCTTCCACACCCATCCTCCCTCCAGGGAATATCTGCTGTTCATGGGCCATTGAGGCTCACCAGGACTGATAAAATTAAATAATTCCATTGTGAGATGCTCCACCCAGTGGGAGGAGCTAAGCATTCCTACCTGGGAAAACCTGAGATTCAGAACAGCAGAACATTTCCTCTTTTCCACTGGATTCTCAGAGGAAGACCGGACTCATCTCACCACTACTACAGGATCATCTCTACTCCAACAGAACCACATCTGTCACTGCAGGAGGATTTATTTGGACTGCTCCCAACACCCTGGCCAGAAGGGTGTCAGACTGTATCTCTGACTCCATCAGGGTGTTCTTGGACTTTTGTTTGTTTCCTTGCTTTTTTTTTTTTTTTTTTGCATTACTGCATTTGTATTTTTTAATATTCCTAGTAAAGAACTGTTATTCCTATTCCCATATTTTTTTGCCTGAAAGCTCCTAATTGCAAAATTGTAGTCATTTAGAGGGAGGGGATTTTACATTCTCCATTCCAAGGGAGACTCCAGTTTTCCCTGACAGACACCCATCTTTCCAAACCAGGACAGTTCAGCACTGTCTGGGCTGACAAGTTTAGATACCTGCACGTGTTCTCCCCATGCTGCCATCAGTGGCTACAGCTGATGAGAAAACCACTCTAAAATGGAAGCTGCATGGCAAGAGTGCTGAGTGCTGATGTGATGGATTAAAGCATTTAATTAAATGAGTGATATCAACTTTTAGAAAAAAAACCCTAAAAAACCCCACACCATTAACTTCCTCTCCCGGCTTTCTACAGAAAAGCACTTTAACAACATCACAATTTCTATTAGCCATGTCACACCTTATCCCAGGGGTGTTTCCCTGGAGCCACTGCTTGAACTTTCATTCCCAATCCAAATTAAAACCACCAAAACCATTAATGAACTGCCTAAAAGCCTTTAAGTGAGGACCAGCAGAGCCCATTCCCTACCCTGCCTCCTGCCTCTAGGAGCAATTTTTAAAGAGCTGAGCTGCTGGGACAGATGGTGGCTGCACTTTTGGGGCAGAATGAAGTGTGCTGCTACAGCACATGCCCATGGGGATGGTTCAAACCTGGCACCCAATTCCTGCATCCTTTTGGGGGCATTTCCAGGAGCACAGAGATGGGAAATCCAGGCTTGTGTTCAGTGTGGTGCTGGGGTTACCTTCCAGCCTGGCATGACAAACACCCTCCCCACTGCCAGAACCCACAGGCAGCAGGGCCACGCTCCTGCCTGAGTGCCAGCAGCAGCTTCTCTGCTGCAGGAAAATAAGCATGGCCCCTGTCAGACGAGAGATTTCAGTGCAACACAGCCCCGGGTGGTGTGGAGGAGCCGGTGCTGGAGCGTTATCTGCTTGGGAAGGGGAAGGGGAAGGTGAGGATGAATCAGCAGGTGCCTCCCCACTGAGCACACGGGGCTGGGGCTGGCTCCTGCCACCCATCCTGGGTGAATTCCTGGAGAGCCACACGGGGCTGAGTCACGGCTGGGCTGTCTGGATCTGTTAATCGGCAGGAATGTTTACAGGATGTTGGGACAGACACTCCAACTGTCAGGGTGGGGCTCTGGGCTGGGATATTTAGCCTAAATATAGTCCTGTGGGGGCAGGCGTGGAGGGCAGCCAGAAGAGGGGGCAGATACTGAAGGGAATCCCCAGCCTGGGGGGCTGGGAAGATCCTCCAGCAGCACCAGCCGTGTCCAGGGCTCTGCCATCAAGGAACTGCAGAGCCCTTGGGAACTTAAAGAATTAAAATCAACCAAATGGTGATCCCAAATGGGGTGGCAGAAGCAATGTCACCTACATGTGTCATGCAAGGTATGCAGCAGGGAAGTGAGGAGGTCCCAGGACAGCCAGGTTGGCTGGGTCAGAACCTGTGGGGACAGATGGACACGTCCCCAGACAGACAGAGATCCATTCAAACTCTTCTGTGGCAGTGGACAAGAGCCCTCACTGGATGTGGATCCCCTCCACACACTCCACCCCAGCTGGGGATGCTTTTGCCCCTGTGGGCAGCTGCTGCTGCTGGCTGGGGTCTGCAAACCCCTGGGCAAGCAGAGATGGGCACAGAACCATGGTGGGCATCAGCTTGGAGCCCCTCTGATCTCACCTCCTCCCTGTCCAAGCCCCAATGCTCACCCAGGACAGCTGAGCAGAGCCAAGCCCAGCCCAGCCCAGCCCCGTGTCCAGCATGGATGGATGAGCAAGGGCTGGAGTGGAAGAGCACAGGATGGCACCAAAGACACCCCCTGTCCTTCCCTGCAGGCCACAGTCTGCAAAGCCCCAGATGCCCCTCAGTCCTTATGACACTGCTGGCACTGGGTACCAGTGACTACTGCAAGTGCAGAGTGCAGCCCCACAGGATGCCACAACCTGCCACACACAGGGCACCAGCGTGGCCAGCAGGGAGGTCTGGCGACCAGCACCACATCTGGACCCCCACAAGGTCCCTGTGGTGCAGCCAGCAGCCCCCACCTGCCCAAAGATATCTGCCCCAGGGCAGCACCTCCCATCTGGGCACAGCCACAGCCTCCCCCGTGCTGCCCACCCTGCCTATGGTACAGGTACCCCTATCCCATCCCATCCCATCCCATGGATCCCATCCCTCCCCTCCCTCTCAGGGCTCCCCACATCCCAACCTGTCCTGGAGGAACAAACATCAGCAGGCACAAAAGCAGCCTGGGGAGGGAGGGGGACGCAGGCAGCAGGAGGGTGTTTATTTGCTGACAGCAGAGGTTCTTTACCCCAGATTTAACTGCAGACCCCCTATCAGCACACTGCTCCCTGCAGCACACACATTTCACTCCAATATAACACTTCACCCTGATGAAATATTCCCGGGACAGGCACCCCAGCAGTGCCGAGGGCAGTATGTTAATGTGCAGCTGATAGATCAGAAGGCTAGGGGGGTGTTATTTTTTTTTTTCCCCTCTTTTTTTTTATTTTCCTAGCTGAATGAAAATTCAAGCTCTTTCTTCTGCTAATGGGATTTTCAGAGGCACACAAAGTGCTGCTGGCTATGGCTTTGTACCGACCCTCCTTTGAGCCGAGAGGCTGACAAAGGGAAACTCTTCAATTAGCAAAAGCACAAGGTGCATTTTTGAATGCCTCTCACTGCTGCAGTGCAGGCAGGGAAGGGGCAAAGGGGCTCTGGGGAAGCACCAGAGACAGGGCAGGTGCCTTGCCAGTTCAGACAAGGAGGAGAATACTTGAAAGGACGGGCAGAGGTGGCACTGCCACCACCCCAAGGTCCTCACTGCATCAGGTAAATATTTGCTGGGAGCAGAGCTGGCCTGGAGGGTCCTGCCTCCTCCTCACACCAAGTAGGGCTGATATTTAAAAGAAAAAGGATTAATAATGGTGCTCATGCCCCCACAGCAGGTGATCACCCCATCCACCCCAGCCTGTGGGTGTCAGAAAGTCACCAGTTTTAATGGTCACCTGCTCATCCCAGCATATACTTAAAAATCCACATTTTTACCATCAGCGTACTCAAGGCAGGCAGCCAAAATTCTCACAGATTCTTTTCAACTAAAAAAATCCCCCTGTTTCTGCCACACAGAAATTCACAGTAACACTTCCGTAGTAACGTGACTCTTAAAATTCACAAGATAGAAAGAAGAAAAAAAAAAAGAAGGAAAATATCCAGAAGTCACTCACTTGTTACGAAAGGAGCCCTTTCAGAGTCCTCAGCCCCTTCCCACCACCTGCCTGCACTCCACAGCACTGACCTTTTGTAATTAAGAGGCAAGAGCCCCAGATTCAATTAGCCAGCACTGCCCAGGCTAACATAATTAAAAGAGGAAGATATTGCATTATGCTTGCTATGATTTGGTTGCAGGAGTTTGGATCCAACTCACCAGTGAGTGAATTAAACTGGGATCACCCCCGACAGCAGCAGTAAGCGGGTGAGGTGCTCTGTGGCACTGCATCCCGGGCTCTCTCTGAGGAGCTGGGGCACTTTCACTGTCCCTGGTGGGATTTTTGGGTGGGGGGAGTGGGACAGGCACCTCTGTGCCCCGGGGATGGGGGTCCCTTTCCCTGGGGGAAGCGCCACTGACTGAACCCAGTACAGAGGGCAGCGTTTGGTGACGCTCTCCAGGGACACACACCCTTCTATAGGATCAATATTTATTTCTTCCCTTAATTGCCATTCCCAGGTAGCTCCCACCATTCCTCCTCTGCTCCTTGCAGGCATCCCTGAGCCCTCCTCCCATGGGAAGCAGCAGCTCCATTGCTGGGACAGCCCTGGACACAGCACCAGGGGCTGCAGCTTTGCACACACAATGAAACTCAACCACAGGAGGGTATAAAACCCCCTGCATCCAGACAGGAGACCTTGAGCTCTCTTTGCTCCCTGTTTTTTAGGACAAGGAGTTGTCATTTGCACCCTGGGATCATATCCAGGACTGAGTCCCCCATCAGCACCCACAGCCGTCACTTCTGTGCCAGGAGAAGCCCTCACTCACTGGGACAGTGGCTGGGATTTGACAAATGTGTGGAAAGAACTGGCAAGGCCTGGAAATTTTTGTGCAAATGTGATGTGAAAATTGGGTTGAAATGACAGCCTTCCCCTGCAGTGTCACCGAGTCCCACCAGCTTAGGAGTGACACCGGGATAAGCTGCAGACGTTAATGAGAGTGGAGTTTTAGGCTTCATTCAGATGATCAATTCCAGAAATAGCCCCTTTGACAGGAGCATAATGGCACTTCCAGGGCCTGGCCTTTGGGGGGTGGGAGAAGGCAGGGACTAAAATCCTAAAACATTAATTTAGGCCATTTGCAAAGGAAGTTAAAAGTCCTCAGAATTAATCTGCCTCACAGATGGAAATAATAACCCCTTCCCAACTTTGCCTCTGACTGCACCAAGCCAACAGGAAAAGGCTCTTCATGTCACACCCAGTTAAAGGTTATAGGATTCCCATCACAGTCCTGGACATTTAATATGATTTTTTTTGTTGTTCCTACCACATTCTTTCGAAAGCAAGACTGGCCTCTGCATTTTGCTTTTAGCATTTGCAGGAAGCATTTCCACCTCAGTGCCCTCTGAGTGTCCCCACCCAGTGACTCCACTGCCCTGACTGCAGCCAGGCACTGGCAGGGATCTGTCCCCATCTCTAACACGGTCCCCACCCTACAGCTCTGCCCTCCCAGGTGCTTTTCCAGGCCTGTTCCCACCTGTCCCTCCAGGATCACAAGCCCTGGATGAAGCAGGGGAGCTGCTGCAGGTTCCAGCCCTCCCTGCAGCAGCAGCAGCAGCAGCAGCAGCAATGCTTTCCCTGGCAGGATGGAAAAGCCACTGCAGGCATGGCAGCCCTGGCACGCTGGTGGCACACGTGTGATGGAGCACTTTCCTCCTGCCCTGCAGCCCACAGGGATTTGTGCCAGGCCAGTCCCATCACCAGGGCATTCCTGGAAAGCAAAGAGCTGAGAGGCTCCTCCAGTGGGGCTGCTCAAAGGGGTTTAAAAATTCAAGCTCTGCTCAGAGAGCGTTTCCATTTCCACCACGTGCCCGTCTGCCCCATCCCGGGTCACTGCAGCTGGCAGGCTGAGGACACTGCCAGGAGCTGGCATGACCCCCTGGGACTGGCACCCATCTGCAGGATCTGAGCCAGGAGAGAGCCAGGCAGGAGCATCCCTGCCTCATCACTGCTCTGCAGCTCTCCAAAGCCGCTTCCCTCCCGGTGCAGACAGACCCAGGAGGTTCTTTTAATTCATGCAGCTTCACAATTAAACCTGGAAACCAAAACAGGGCAATTATTCACGGCAGTGTTTTTGGAAATGTCATCCCTAATTCATTTGGGCTTGCAGATGTTCAAAGGGATGCACTGCTGGCTGCTTCCCTCTGCCGTGACAGGCAGCACTCTGCTCCCATCCTGGTGGTACCACCGAGTCCCCAGTGGCCCTGTAACACAAAAAAAGGGACTGTAAAGCCCAAAAGGGAGGAAAAGGGGGATTTCAGGGAGCAATCATCCTGTCATTCTTCTCCCAAAGGCTTAGAATCAGCACTGTCAGCTGCAGGCAGAGATGCTCTCCTGTGCCTGTGCAGCCACCTCTGAAGGGAGAGGTGGGATTTGCTCAGCAGTGTGGAGGAGCCCTGTTCAGCCACCCAGGTGATGAGGAAAACAATGATGCTGCATTTAGAGGGAATGAAGAGTAACAAAAAAGGTTGTTCAGTTAAAAAAAAAAAAAATTGAAACCCTGATGAGGTTCTTATTTGTCTTACGGTATTGTTTCCTGGTAACCTTTTAGATTTCTACTTCGAGGGCTTTTATTTTTTCACAGCAACCAAAAGGGTTTAAAATCTTATTGCTTAAAGAGAGAGAGAGAAAAAAAAAGAAGATAAAAAAATCCAGCGAGCTGAGTGACTTGCATAATCTCCAAACTTCAGGAGCTGGAACTTTTAAGAAAAGCCCTACATATCACTTCCAATTAACTCCTGAGCTGGGAGGCTGCTGGCAACCCAACCCCGGGAGCAGCATCTGCAAGGATGGGTGCCTTAATAAAATAAATATAATATCATGTAAAGTAATAAAATGTCAAGCAAGAGCACTTTAGGCTAAATTTATTTTGGCTTCTGATCCCAGTTCTTGCCTCCTCCTCACGCCTGTCTCAGCACCAAGAGCAGGAAAAAGAACAGCCCAAAGTGACCTGGGCAGGGGGTCAGGGCATGGCCCCAGCAGGGTGGGGCAGGTGGGGGCCCCTGGAGGTCACAGCCAAAGCCACAGGCTGGGACTCCAACTCCACTGCCCTGCATGTCCTGGAGAGAAGAGCAGAGGAGGAGAAGGTGAAGCCTCACTCACCTAAACTGAGCCCTGCAGAAACTCCAACTTCCCCCAAACTCCCTCTCCCAGCAGTTTAGCACCCTCAGCCAGCTTTTGGGTGGCTCAGGGACAGGCACTCCTCCCATTTGTTGGAGTCCAGAACATCCCTGTGGCCACCCTGGAGGGTTTGGAGACCGGACAGGGGGTCTGGGATCTGTCCAGGGGGGTCANTGGTTGGGTCAGGGGTGCTGTACATGAGGTGTGGGGCTCTCTGAGCCGCCCAGTCCTGCTCTGCTGGGGATGCCCTGCAGAGCTGAGACAGAACTGAGATAATGCCCCTGCCAGGGAGGCCTGGCAGAGCTGAGACAGAACTGAGATAATGCCCCTGCCAGGGAGGCCTGGCAGAGCTGAGACAGAACTGAGATAATGCCCCTGCCAGGGAGGCCTGGCAGAGCTGAGACAGAACTGAGATAATGAAGAATAAACAACCTTGGAACAGGCACTGGCAGACTCAGTTTGTCGTCTCTACCTCTGGTGTGAAACACTTAGGGGCAAAGAGAAGATGAAAAACCTGATTACCTTGGGGAACAGCAACCCCGAGGAGAATCTCAGGGAAAAGCAACCCTGAGACCATTCACCCCAGCAGAGCGGGGCTGCAGAGGTGGGGCCTGTCCCCATCCCCTTCCCTGTCCCTCCCAGCTCAACCATCACCCCCTGTGAGCCAGGCTCACACATGGTGTGAACAAAGTTGTTGTCATGGACAGTGAAATCCTTCCTAATGGCCAGTTCTGGACTGGGGCTACCAGTTAAAATACTCTCAGTATGCCAAAGCCATTGCTGAGGCTCAATAACTTATTTAAGACCATTTCCCTCACCACACATTATAAAGTGCACAGTGGATGGACACTAAACCCCCAATATATATATTTAAACTCACTCACTGTAAACATCCCTTAAGAGCAGCTTCCCCCAAAGCTCAGCAGTGCCAGTTGCTGTCCAGGTCACATCCACAACACCCAGCATCCTCACAATGCACAGCCCAGGCACAGCCCAGGACATGGAAAACCCATGGAAAGCCATGGAAAAGCTGCAGAATGGGCAGTGCACCTTGCCCTGCTGCTCACACAGAGCTGCACCTCCTCAGAAGCATCTCCTCCTCACTAAGGGACTCTGATATTTGGGATACTATTAAGTTTCTGCCATTTGTGATTTCTGCTTCCTGCTACAGCCAAGACAAAAACTGTTATGCAAGGCTGCCTAAACAAGTGGCAGTGAAATCTTTGTAACATCCTACACCGACACATAGTTGGGATATGTCACATATTTGTCTTATTTTGTTCTTTCTTTGTCCTTTTTTTAGGCTCCTTCTACTTTTTCCCCCTTGGAAGTACGCTGGTTCCCATGGAAACAGTGATGTTATGGGTATGGACAGAGCTCCAGTGACGTCCACAAGTTCAGTATAAAAGCAGATTTATGTAACAGTTGGTGAAATGAAGGAATTGAAGGGATGGCTCTGCATGGCCACACATGTGGCACCAGGGCTGCCAGGCCAGGGAGGTTGTGCTGGTCAGACAAGTTCACACTGCAGGGGGAAAGAATGACAGGACAGGGAGGAGGAGTTCCCAGGCTCATGGAAAGATGGATGAGGATAAGCAAGGTCCCAAGCATATAGATCTTGATAAATTTTTAATCTATGTTTATTATTTATATTTTAATATTGATGTATTTCCTTCAAGAGCATCTCTCACCCTCTGCTGCTGGAGCAGAGGGTGGATGAGGCACAGGGGACTGACCCTGGGAACAGAAACTCTCCTGCCTGCACCTCTGGGAGCTGCAGGAGCACAGCCTGGTCCTTGCTGCTGCCCCAGCCCAGGATGGAGGCACTGCCTGGCAGTGCCTGGCAGTGCCTGATAGTGCCTGGCAGTGCCTGGCAGTGCCTGGCAGTTCCTGACTGTGCCTGACAGTGCCTGGCAGTGCCTGGCAGTGCCTGGCAGTGCCTGGCAGTGCCTGATAGTGCCTGGCAGTGCCTGACAGTGCCTGACAGTGCCTGACAGTGCCTGGCAGTGCCTGACAGTGCCTGATAGTGCCTGACAGTGCCTGACAGTGCCTGGCAGTGCCTGACTGTGCCTGGCAGTGCCTGGCAGTTCCTGACTGTGCCTGACAGTGCCTGGCAGTGCCTGGCAGTGCCTGGATCCCTGGCCAGGACAGGAGATCCCCTCTGAGCCAGACCTGCCTGAAGGGGAAAGGCACCTTCGTCAGGAAGCTCCTGCAGGCTTCAAAGCCTGAGCAAACCAGGCACATTTCCTCTTTTTTGCAAACCTGTGATTTAAATCCCTTCCTAGGGCAGTGCACAGATGGAGGGGATGTCTCTCCTCCTCCTCCTCCTCTGCCATCATTCCCCAAGGAAGGAGCCTGAACAGCTTCCAAAATGAGGCACTGCCGTGCCCAGAGACGCCACCTTGAGCCCCCGCTCCCCGCAGAGGCTTGGCTGGCAGGCACCACACTGCACAGAGCCAAACCCTCCAAAAATCAATGGATTAATAAAGCCAGGGAAGTGACAGGCTGATTACAGTCCCACTGCATCCCAGGGACATGCTGGGGAGAACAAGCCTGTGCTAATTGTCCTGGCAGCTCCTCTGCTTCCCTTATGATCCCTGACAGGCTCACTCTGCTGCCACCACCCCTGGGTTAACCCCCCTTGGCCAGGACAGCTCTGTGCCCACCCCTGCAGAGCCAAAATATCCCTTGTGGAGCTGAAGTGCTCCCTGTGAAGATCAGCACCCTGCCTGTCCCAGGGGAAACAGGCTCTGCCTCCCTCCACAGACCTCTCCCCTGGGGAACCCTCTTCCCCTCAGCCACATCTCACAGGGGGCTGCAGCCCCCCGAGCCCCCAAAATCCCACATGAGCTCAAACCAAACCCCAGCCTATTAAATTCACACAAAGTAAGTGCATGAAAGATTCCTCCAGGGCAGGGAATGTCATGGGGCAGTGCAGGAGATGGGATGGGTCTGCAGGTTCACCACCACCTCTGATTAATCCAGCTCATCTCTGATCACCCAGACACGTGGATGGCACCCAGGGAGGACCACAAAACCTGTGAACACGAGGAGAGACAGCAGCTACAGCTGGTCTGAATGTTTCCTGCAGCAATCCCAGCTGGATCTTGGGCAGAGGGAGAGGGAATTCCCTCTGCTGACTGAGGGCCAGGGGAAGCCTTGGAGGAAGAGCTCTTGGTGAGCAAGCTAAACAAACAATCCCATTTACATCCCAGACTCATGGCCTGGTTCCACCCTGCCCCAGCCTTCCCCTCAGCCCATCCCCATCCACCCAGAGACTGGGAAAGGGATGAGAGAGACAGGGAAACCATGGCAGGGGGCAGGAACCTGGGAGGAAACCCTCCCAGAGGGGCACAGCACCCACCCTGAACAGAGCACAGCCCTCACCAGCAGACCCACAGAGTCATCACCACAAAGTCCCAAAAGGTAAACAGGAATGGGGACATTCCACAGCACCCTCCATCCACCCTCTCACCAAGCAGGGAAACGTGTCCATTGCACTGGGGCAAACACCTCCCAAAGCCCCTAGGAAAGCTCAGGCTCTGGGGTTTGTCCATTTGCACTGGGGGGAGGAAAAAGGGAGCCAGGAGGAGAGGCAGAGTCCTGGCTGCAGTGGCTCCAAGAGGAGCCAAAAGCATCCAGCTCTTGGCCACATCTGCTGCAGCTGTGCCCTTCGTGTCCCCAGCACAGTGTTTGGATTGCAGAAGGGTACAAGCTCAAAGTCCCCGAGGAAACCTGGCCAAGCCTTACAAAGAGCTCAGAGGACACATCCAAGGACAAACCCAGAATCATTTTAAGCCTGTGGAACAAGCCAGGGCAGAAGGGCTGGGGGCCCCTTTCATCACCTCTGAAGGGTCCCAATGGCTCAAAGCAGAGTTGGGGGACACAGACCCCCTGTGCCCACACCTTCTCTTTTCCCCTTCACTGCTGCCCTGGCCTGGGCACCCTGGTCTAGGGGGTCCCCAAGAGCTTCTGGGGGCAATTCCTGACTTGCTGTGACTGGAAGGGAGGCTGGGGAAGAGCCTCTGAGGAAACCCTGAGAGCTGTGCCTGGCCAGGGGAGACCCAACCCTTCCCCCTTCCAGGCTGGCATCAGCCAATGCTGGGTCCAAGCTTCTGTTCAGAGTGTTGCTGGAGAAATGCAGCTTTGGGGGGACTCAAACCACCCACCAATTTTTGTGTATGTTTTCTTACCCGGCTGCAAGTGCAGGAAAAAGAATATTAAAGAAATTATGTTTACAAAGTCTGAACATGATGATGATTTTCCAAATGGCTTGCTAAAGCGTTTCATTTAGAAACTGAGCCAATGTTTCCGTTCTTAAAAAAAAAAAATCAATGTAAAATACAATATTTTGTTGCAGGTTAAGTACTAATTAGACTGGAACCATCTTACACACTTTGGGTTTTGAAGTCTACGATCAATAAAAAGAAGAAAAATAGCAGTTTTTAGTGAAAGCAACACAGAGCTTTCACAAGGGGGAGGAGTGGCAAGGAGGGCACTCTGCAGGCAGGGAAGTGGAGGTCAAGGCTGCCCCAGCTCCCAGTCCCTGCCTTTTCCCCTGCATGGAAGAGATGGAAGAGGCTGCAGCCAGGCTTGGCTGCACTGGGGGATGCTGGTGCACCTGACTCAGTTTCTGAGATGCCTACAAGGAACACTCATCTGTGGAATGGAAAAATCCTGACACCACATCAGAATCCCACAGTGACTGAAATCCATCCCAGGCTCCTGTGGAACGGGCAGGAGCAGGAGCTGCTCCCCCCAGGGCTGAGCCGAGCTGGGCAGGGCAGGGCTCAGCAGGGTTGGGTGTTTGGCCCAACTAAACCCTGCAGGCAAACCCACGGCAGGAACTCAGGGATTGGCATCTGGATGGCAGAGGAGGAGGAGGGAGGTGGTAGAGGAAGGAAGAAGCAGGAAAACAGGGTGGGGATGGTGCTCAGTGTGGGAGCCAGGCTCTGCATGGACACAGGGGATGCCACCCCAAAGCATCTCCCTGTCTCACACACCCCCACAGCTGCAGCCAGGGCAAACAGGGCAGGAGCAGCTCAAAAGCAGCATTCACCCCACAGGCTGCAGCCAAACCTTGGCCTGCACTCAGGCGTGGTGTCCAATACACGCCACACCCACTGCCCAAAAAACAAAGGCAGACGTGGAGGGAAGGTGTACAGCCCCAAGAACAGCAGGGGCTTCATTCAGGGCTTCATTAAATATCTCAAGTCTTAGATAAGATGACAAAAGCAGCTATTTTGTACAAGTTAAGGTCCATCCCATAGAATCTGCCTGCAGGAGTGGCACTGCCCCTGGTTCCCTGCCCCTGGTTTCCCCTCCCCAGGCAGGGACAGCAGCCAGAGAGGGGCACAGAGTGAGCCACATCCTCTGCTCCTGCAATGCCCCCCAGCAGCCTGCTTGTGAGATTCTGGTATTCCCAGGGGAAACAGCCCAGCCTGGCCTCCCCTCCAGGCAAGGAAGGCCAAGGGGGAGGGCAAGGCCTGGCTGGCAGTGGGGGCAGCTCCCACCCCCCCCCAGCAGCCAAGGCACAGGCAGAGCTGCAGAGCCTCCCGGGGGTTTGGGGCACAGCACCAGTTTGATGCTTTCAGCTCCCTGACAGGGTGTTGATGTCTCCTTGCAAAGATGGGAAGTGGGAACAGACAGGGAGTGGGGTGAGCACAGGGCTGGCTGCCTGGAGTGGCAGGAAAGGGGACAAGATGGGACATGGCAGCAGGGATGCTCATCCCGCTCCCAGCATCTGAAGAACCCTCTGGGTATCCCGAGGTGCTGCCACCACAGGGAAGGGGCTTTTCTTCCCAAGGATCAGGTAGAGAATCTTGCCAGGGTGCAGGGATATGCACCCATGTGCGGTGGCACCCACAGGACTGAGGGGTGCAGGACACTCTCAGGGAGAAGATTCCAGCAGTGCCACCCCGCAGTGGCACTGGCAGGGATCTGGCCAGAGCCCTCCTGCTGGCACGGCTCAAGTGGGAATTTATTAAACACAAAATACCCTATTTAATTAGTGTCAGGCTTCAGCAGCAGCTAACAATAGCCAGAAAGCTCTGTGAGAGGATGGCACATGATCTGGAATGCCTTGAAAGGATCTGGCAGCAGCCAGGGACCAGCCCTGACCCCCACAGCTCCACCTGTGCTGGCAGCAGTGACAGTGTGGTGCCAGTCAAACCTCTGCAAAGGGAGAGCAAAGACTGAGCCACTGCCACCTCCTAGAGCCTGTCACCTGTATCAAAACCTGGCATTTACAATGGATTTATTCCATCCATTCATTCATTCATTCCTGAAGAATCAGCCCCAGCGCCTGCTGGGTGCCCACTGCCCTGGGAGCTGCTTGGTGCTGGAGAGAAATCAGGCACAGAGACCCTGGCAGCTGCAAAGGCTCCATTTGCACATCCCCTCCTCAGCTCATCTTTACTGAGATAGGCAGGAACAAGGTCAGTCTGAGCACATTTAGGTGGAAATTGTTACTTTGAGGGTCTTTATCCTGCCAAGGGGGAGTGGGCACCTTGTCCTGACCCTCATCATCAGCAACTGCTGGGCTGTGACAGAGGTGAGAAACACTCCTGGCACTCAGCCAGCCCCCTGTAAAAGGCAATTCATCCTTTCCTCTCCAAAACCTTTACCCAGCTGCAGCAGCAGGGTCTGGCCCTGCCCACTGCTGTGTCCTGGAACAGCCTTGCCTAAGGCAATGGGTCACTTCAGGAGCCTGAACCCAAATGATTTCTAACACTTTTGATCTCCCAAAAACCTTCATGAAAAATGTACACAACTCCCCAGGTTCCCAATCTCCTGCACATCATTCGAGCCTCACTCACTTTGGCTTAGGAAAAGCAACAGGGACGACCTTTGGAATTCCAAAACATCCCTGGAGCTGCTCAGTCCCAGCCCATTCCACTGCCTCTCACTGGGAGCCCAAGGCCAGCACCAGTTGCTTTGGAGCTCAGTGGGGACCAACCCACAAGCAGCTAAAAGCCACAGAGAGTCCTGATATTCAGGCACTCACAGCCCAGTGTATAATCATGGGATCAACGTGAAAAAAATCTGCTCCAACCACCCACAAGGATTAGCAGGCAGGGGAGAGGACACAGCTCAGAGCCAGCCCTTTGGTTTGGCACACCACAAACACAATGGGCACTCCTAAGGCCAGGTCTGGACTCAACCCTCAGATTTCTTTTCCTTTTTCCTTTTCTGTTGCCCCCCTCTCTGCCTGTGACTCATCCCTGGGCAGCCCCTCCAGCCAGCACACAGCCCCTGATGAGCTGCTATTGATTCACTCCATGTGTGGACAGGCTGATGGGGAATAAGGGTGCCTTGTTCCCGTGCCAGGCCCGCCTGTCCCTGCACATGGAGTTCATTAAAAGGAGCTCTGGGTGCAGGCAAACCCCCCTCAAGCCCCTGCACCTACCCAGGGCACAGAGCCCACCCTTGGCACCTTCCACAGCCCTGCCCCAGCCTGTGGGTGACACTCAGCAGGAGTGGCAGGAGCTTGGGGTGACAGCCCCAGGGAAGGACCCTGCACCCCTGCCAAACATGGGCTCCCCCAAAACCTTCCACAGGGCAGCTCCTCCCAGGCAGCAGCTCTGGCAGGAGGCTGTAATGGGAGGAAAGCTCTTTAAAGTTTAATGTGGAACAAAAGAATTTCCACAAAATAAAAATTGCAGTTTCTCTTCCATTAATAAGATATTACAAGAGTTGCTAAAGAGGCTGCAGCCTTCAGCTCCTGCCCTTCGTTGTCCTGTCTCCCTCTCCATCACAGCCTCGTTGTCCACTCCCTGAGCACTTCCAGCTCCTGCTCTTCTTGGCAATTTCAAACTCTGAAATGGCCAAGAAAGCTCCACATTCCCCACCTCAGCCCATCGCTGGTGCCTCTCTGATCCCGGGTGATTTCATCATCTGCCCTCTAATGCAAAATGGATGTTCCAACTAACAAAGTGAAAAGCAACAAAAAAGCCAAAAATAAAGCCATCAAGCACGGGACCTGTGTATGTTTGTCTCTTTTCTAATCCCATTATTGCTTTGAAATGGGCTCTAGATATTACTGCTCCCTCATTAACAGCTGCTCTGCTTTCCCTCCCTTTCCAGAGGCTGGACCCTGATGAATTTTGCAGCCAGAAGTGTTTTTAACCACAACAACAGCAACACAGACAGAGACTCAGATCAGAGCATCTCAAAGTGCTAATATTTATCTTTTCTCTGAGCCTGCAAGGAGACAAGACATTTTGGCTGAGGAGAGGAGGTGCAGAAGAACTCTGGGCATGCATGGAGCCGAGTGGGACATGGATGCTTTCAGGCACAATCCATTTACACCTCATAAAATTCTCATTGCTTTTCCCTGTAACAAGCACAGTGACTGCACCAGCCCATCCTAAAAATTCTGGAATATTCCACTACTGGAATGCCTGAGCACAGCTCAGGTCTGGGGATGCTCAGAAGAGAAGCACGTGCTTGCAGCCTGGGGTATCAAATGCCTCATTTTACAGTGCAGGAGATTTTGGGGGAGATTTTGATCTCCTCTGCAGCACTGCAAAGTGCAACCCAATCGATTCCCTCAGGACTTTGCCCTTCCTGGTGTCCCAGCACAGGGCAGGGCTCTCGGATGTCTCCACTCTTCTTACCGAGTGCTGAGCCAGAGAAATGCAGCCCTGGGGCTTCTCAGGGAGTATTTGCAAGCAGGATGGACTGGGGAAATCACCCCAGCACCCAGCCCCAGAAGCACCCTGAGGGTGCTGAGGGACCCTGCAGGTGCTGAGGGTCCCTGCAGGTGCTGAGGGACCCTGCAGGTGCTGAGGGTCCCTGCAGGTGCTGAGGGACCCTGCTGCACTCAGGGGTTCAAGGTTTCCCTGCTGCATCCCCACCTCTGCCAGCTGAGGGGACACAGCAGAGCTCAGCACTTCATCTCCCCACAAGCCCCCCATCCCGAGGGGCTGGGGGCTCCAGTCCCCCCCAGCCCTCCCCAGCCCTGTGCCTGCCCTGACACTCCTGCTTTGGCTGTGAACTGCTGTCCTGACCCAGCTCAAACGCTGCGGGGACAGCGAGCGCTGCCAGCAAACACATTAGTGAGAAACAGCAGCAGAGGGAGGAGATCAGCCCTGTGCACCTTGGCAGGCTGCTTTCCTCCTGCCTCCCCTCTCAGCAGCTGGAAATAAGGAGAAATGAGCTGGATTAGAGGTTACTGTGCTGATCAAGGGGACTTCTGCATGTCCTAATTCATTGTCCCCTGGTCTGGTCTTCCCCAGCCTCGGTTCCTCCTGCCCCCCGTGCCAGCAGGGGCATTTCAGGCACTCTGAGCAGGAGACATCTCTGAGTGACAAGAAAGCAAAGGCAGCTGGGTTTTCCACCTGCAAGAGGCACCAGGCAGCCCTGCTGGCGATGCCCATGGCCCTGTGGCACAAAGGATCCTGTCCAGACTCAACAAAATGGGGTGGGAGCAAAAAAATCAGCCATGATCAGCAAGTAGAAAACAAAATGCAAAGCCTGGCTGCCTTTCCCCTGCCAGGGCTGCTGGGTGCCCAATGACCTGCTCCTGCTGAGGGCACTGTCCTGCACTGTGGGTCCCCAAGGTCCTGGCAGGACCAGAGGAGCTGGGTTTGTGCCTGAGCCCTGCCTGTCACACTGTGAGCTCCATCCTGCAGGTTTGGGATGGAGGAGCCCCAGGGGCACCTGACAGTTCAGGACATGCCCAGCCCAGCTATCCCTCTTCAGAGGGAGGTGATTTTGCAGGAGGAAAAATTAAAAATAAAGCAAGCTGTGGCATGCAGAGGAGAAGATTCAGGTGCTGGGGTTGGGACCAGCCCTTGGTCACAGGAAATATTGATTACAATTTTCACTCATCAGACAGACCTTGATCACAAAGAAGGAGTTGGTGTTGTACACACATTATGAAATTATAATTTGTTCTTGCATACAGAGAAATGCAAAGTGAACTCAGGGCTGTCCAAGGATGCAAAACACAAGGACAGGTATTTTGCCCTCTTCTCACATCACCACCCAGCCAGCATCTACCCAGGGATCTCCACTGCCCCTGCACCACAAGCTGTGGGAAGCATCCTCCCAGCTTGAGCAGGCATTTTGGGAACAGGTCACACTTCCCAGCACAGCCCACCAGCCCCATTTGTCCTCAGCCTGCTCAGCTTTAGGATCCCAGCTAAGCCCACCTCATTCCAAGCTCCACTTCTGCAAGCATTTCACTGCTCATTCCTGGTGAGATTGACCCTGGAGGCCCAGCAGACTGCTCAGCTGGGAAAGAGAGATCACATTTTCCTTTCAAGGGATTTTGGGTTATAATTGGGCAGCAGGAGCAGGATGGGAGCTGAGAGCAGCAGCCTCAGCCCCAGCACCACTGCAGAGGTGGGAAATGATCCATGCACTGCATTCCTGTGCAATCCCACACCAGGAGCAGCTCAGCTGCTCAGGATAGTGCAGGTCCTTCACTCATTTCCTTCTTGTCCTTCACCATCTGCATTTTTTATCACTAAATAAATGTCAGAGGTTGGGGTGTGATAACGTGGCTGAAAAGCCTGGATTGCTTCTGTTTCCCAGACCCAGAGGGATCCAGCCCCTGCCTCCAAGAGCCACCAAAGGATCTGAACTCACATGGCTACAACAAGGCTGCTCCAAAGAGAAATCCTCTGGTTTTCTTTGAAGTTCAAAGAAATTCAGACAGATTCCTGCTCATTAGTTTAATCTTACCCTAAATCTGAGCAAGGCTTGAGGTGACAGTGCCAAATTAAGGGAAGGAGGCTCTCTCCAGACCCAGGCCACCTTTGCAGGCCTGACTTGTTCCAGGTTCCACCCTGGAGACTTGACCAGCAGTCTATTAAAATCAGGTCATTTTTTTAGGTACTTAGATCTGGACTTCAAATAGCTAAAATTAGTCAGGAAAAGTTGCACTTTTCAGGCTTTCTCATCCCATGCCTCAGTTTCTAAAACCAGGGAAGAGAAGAACAATTATTTCTCTCCAACCCTTTCGAAAGCACTTGGAGATCTTCAGATGACAGCGCGATTTGGTGCAGACGTGTTCATTATTCTTTCCCTCCATGGAGCACTGTTAAATCTCTCTCCATATAAAGTCATTTTCTAAATTAGGTAAAGACGGTGAGTTTTGCACTGAGCACATGTGGATATTTTTATAAAATGTTTAAAACTTCTTGTCTGACTTTTCCTTCCCTTGAAGGACAACGTACCGAATTAAACCCTTCTGTGACCCCGTTTCATTTCACCCTCGAGGAGTTCTCAGCAAGACTTTGCCAAAAAGTAACATTAGCGAGTTCCCTTCCTCACAGATCACAAATGGCAAAGTTTGGCCTCGTGTGCTGTTTGGATTTAGTGGGAAGAAGGGCTGGTGATGCTCTGGGACAGCCCCAGCAGGGTTTAGCACATTGGTTTTGCTATCCAGAACCAGACAGGCGAGTCCACACCAATCCCACAGGAGCTGCTGTCACAAATGGAGCCTCCAGCTCATCCCTGTTCCCATCCCTGCCTTGTGCTCAGCTAGAAATGCTGCCAATCCTCCACTCCCCAAAATGTGCACCCTGATGGAATAACCTGTGGTGGGTCCCAGGCCTGAGAGGGGACACTGTCCTCACTCAGGTGGGCAGCACTGGGTGTCCTCCCCTGCCCTGGCTGCAGGGCTGGGGACAGGCACCCACCCTCCTGCTGTGATCTGAGATTAACCTTGGGAATTCTCTCCTGAAGAGGGATTTTTTTCCCTGCTAATAGAGGGTTGTGTTGCTGGTAGTGATGCAGAGATGGGATAGATCAGCCCTTTACATCTCATCCTTCCCTGGGAAATTCACCCCTACAGGGAGCCTGGTGGGGACACACTGGGGACACACTGAGGCACAGGCCAAGGGAGCCTGGCTGGGGACACACTGGGGACACACTGGGGACACACTGAGGCACAGGCCAAGGGAGCCTGGCTCCCCACACTGCTCTGCATCAGGAACACAGGCTGGGTCCAAGGAGACAGGACCAAAGCCAGGACAGAAATGAGAGGGGGAAGTGTCACCGCACCCACCAGGGAGCTGTTCCTGCTGGGTGCTCCCCACGGCCTGCTGGGGCTGCAGAGCACACACAGATCCTGAGCCCAGACAGCAAACATGGGAAAGGTCACCCCTGCTCAGCCCAGCAGGCTGGAGCAAAGCTGACACTGTGTCAACAGGGAAAAGGTTTGAGCTGAAGCAAAATAAAACATCCATGCCAAGGAACGTGCCTGCACAGGGGTTTGGGAAGGTTCAGTGTCTGGGCCAGCAGTGGGCTGGAAGGGAGGTCACACAGGACACTGTGTCACCAACCAGCTTCAGGCCTCAGGTGGCAAAACCCTTTGGCTCCCCCTGCTCAAGGATGCTGTGCCAGGAATGTGAAGAGCAGTATCTGCCTCCCACCCTGCATCCCAGCCCTGACTGGCAGAGAGAGGAGTTGGGAATGGCAGAGAAGACCCCAGGAAGGCTTTGGAAGGGCTCCTGCTGCCAGGAGTGGGGCACCAGGGCCTCCAGGTGTGTCTGGCTGGCAGTAGAGAGGTCAGAGCAGGGCAGGGAACCTCTCTGACCCCAGGGGAACAAACAGCTGCAGTGACAATAACCATGGCCTGGGAGGATGTGCAGGAGCTGTGACCACCCTGTCCCCTCCCCACATCCACCCAGCCCCTGACAGAACCTGAGTCTGCTCCCCCAGCACCAGCACTGGGCACAGCAGAGCTCTGGGGGCTCCCTGTGGTGCCCCCATCCTCCCTGGGAACAGAGATGGTTCCTGCACACACAGGACAGGATCCAAAGCCTTGGGATTGGGAAGGGACCACGAACCCCAAAGGACACAGCATGGGGACATCAGGGACACAGGATGGCCAGCACTAGCCCTGGCATCTGAATACCAAAGTAAAAGTTTCTAATCCTCCAAAACAACTTCCTGAGCTCAAATTTCTGTTATTTTTAACCTTGCTGCTGCATTATAAATAACCACTGGGTCCAGTGCTTGCCTCCCAAGCCAGCCGCTGCGGGTTCCTGCTCCAGCTGGGGCAAACTTTTATGGCTTTAGTTTTCCAAGAGCTCATCCAAACACTTGGAGGGGAGCCAGAGAAAGGCCTGACCTGCAGGGAGAGGCCAAGGGAACCAGAGCTGCCCTGTGGAGCTGCAGGGTCAGGAGGAGCTGGGACCATCCCTAGCAGGAGGGGAAGGGGTCACTGGGAATTATCTGTGTGTGGGTGGGGGTGGGTCCAGTGAGGGGATGTTTCCCAGGAAAGTCAGGCTTCTCCCACAGAGAGCATCCCAAAAAGCTCTCAATGCACAATTTGGTTTTTCTCGCTCAAATTTACCACCTTTCCATGTCCACCACCCAGTCACATCCTGGTGACAGGGAACAGCTTGGGTACAGCCCCAGACATTGGTGGTCTCCACTGTGAGTCTGTCACTGTCACAGCCCTGGCACAGCTCCTCAGGGTCACTGTGACCCAGGGCACCAGACCAGAGAGAGGGAGCAAGGGGGGAGCGTGAGAGATGCTCACCCCTGGGGACAGTCCCAGCCCCCCCAGGGGACACAGGGGACAGCACCTTTCCCAGAGCCTGCCAGCAGGCAGGGAGGGGTGGCAAGGGCTGCTCAGCTCTTGAGAGCCTCTTTCCCCTCCAGCAGCAGCAGCTTGGGGTGAGCAGAGCTCCCAGGGCAGGGCAGGGAGGCTGCAGGGGGGGCTGGTTCCCTCTGCCATCCTCCCATTCCCTATTTGTGCAGCAAAGGTCGCTCCAGCATCCTGGGCAATTGTTCTCACAGTCTGCAAGGAGGAGATTAAAACCTCCTCATTTGGCAGACACGAGCAGCAAAGGAATAATAAAAAAAGAAAGAAAAAAAACCCAAAACAACAACAACAAAAAATCCAACAAGAAGAAAATGTTCAAGCTGCTCCAAGGCATTAAGTCAGTCCAGCTCTCAGCACAGCCCTCATGGCACCGTGGCTGCATCCCTCCCTGTCCAGGGGGTCCCCACACAGGCAGTCTGGAGGACAGGCAGACCTTTTGTTGGCAGCTCAGAAACTTCTCCTAGTGGAAGGTTCCCCAAAGCTCTGGGAATTTCAGCCCTGAGCTGTTTACTTTCTGTATTTTTGCAGATTTCACTTGTGGTTCAGAGGAATTCAGGCACAACTGGAGCCACTGCCATTCACTTGCCAAAGCCCAGCACAGCCACACCAGGATTCTCTGCCCAGGGACACCTTCTGCAAAACCTCACAAAGGGCTCTGCCCTGCACCAGGGTGATGGCCAATGCCTAAGAGCTTCCAGGGAAATTCTTGTGGAAGACAGGCTCCCACTGCCAATCCCAGCTGCATATTCCAGAGCCATCCTGGCAGGGGGAACAACCTCCCATTCCTTCCAGATGCTTTCCTGCCCTGGGAGGATGAGGGTCAGATGAGGTGCTGTTGGATAAGAACCCCTCAGCAATCCCATCCTCTTCCAGCCCCTCCTCCCCTGCCAGAAGAGGAGCGTGCCCCATGCCAGGGCTCAGCAAGCAGCCTGGCTGCTTCACTCCCAGCTTGCAGGAGGGTTTTCCCCGCCTCTGGCACCTTTTCCTTCCACACTCTGTTCCCAGGAATGCCTTTGGAGGTGGCAGGACAGCTTGCACCTCCCACAGGGTGGAAGAGGCTGCTCCTCTCTGCAGACACCTGTGCTCTCAGCAGGGATTTTTAGAGGTGGCCTCAAACCTGAGGCTGGGATGCAGCATCCTCCCGAGTTCCTGCATTTTCTGCACCTCCTGCTCAGCCTGCAGCCCCTGCCCTGCACACCAGACCTGCACCAGGGATCTGCCCTGCAGTGCAGCCCAAAACAGCTCAGGGGACAGGTCCAGAACCTGGGCACTCTCCAGATACTGCACCCGAGTGGGGCAAAGCAGAACAGGACCCCAGAGGGCCTTGGGCTTCCTCTGGGAAGCCCTTCCTTCCTCCTCCACTTGAGCAAATCTCACTGGAGAGGATGGACCTGAACCCTAAGTTTTGGAAGAGGAGTCGAGGCTGGGGTGCCTGGGGTGCTTTGCAGCCCAGCAGGGCACGGCTGGACCCGAGTGAGGTTTTCAGAGCACCCAGTGTGGAGAGGAGCAGCCCAGCCCTGCCTCCCCTAGCAGAGAAGGGGAGAGCAGCAACCCCCAAAGCAGGCGGGGAGAGCCCGCCAGGAGCCTGCACCGCACTCCGGCCCCTCTGCCTGCTCTTCCCTCGCTTCCCACGGGATCCTCCCGTCTGCGGGAGCGGGAGCGCTGAGAAAAATCAGGGATCGGCTGCAGGAAACAAATAACGAATTCAAAAAGACTGCAGCTGCTCAGGGCCCTCCGAGCAGCATCCCACCCTGCCGGGGGTCAGCCTCCCCCGGAGAGAGCTACGTGCCCAAATCAAAGGCAGGCGCAGCCAGAGGGATGCGAGGAACGCAAATGGGCGATGTGCAAATAAACAGAGCGAGGCAGCGGAAACGGCGGGGAAGGAGCGCTCCCCGCTCCCGGGAGGATGGGATGTGCTGGTGGGCAGCCCAGCGAAGGAATGCTGTGACGTCTGTCCAGCTAATAAATTAGCCAGCTGAATAATTCAGGGTGGATTCTTGTGCCGGTTTTCCTTGCCCTGAGGAGGTGTTGAGGAGGGACAGGAGCCGGGAGCCAGGTGAGAGAACCGGGCATTTGTGCCAAATGATTCCAGGCATTTGTGCCAAATGATTCCAGGCAGGGCCCGTGTTCGGGTGGGTTTCACCCTGGTGGTGGAACAAGTGGGGAACAGCAGAGGCTGGGATGTCACACCAGGAGATGTGACAAGTGCTGGGGACCACACACGTGTTCTCATGGTGGGTGACAGCCCAGGGCACGGTTGGTCTGGTGGCAATGAAGGGACTGCCAGGGTGGGCACAGCACTCTGCACTCAGCCCCCAGGCCATACCTGCTGTGCCACTGCCTGCCTCTGCTGTCCCCAAAACGGGTCCTGCCCATTGGTGACACCCAGAACGGATCCACTGCGCATTTCCCAGGGCACCCTGCAGACCTGAACCCCCAGCCCTGCATGTCCATGGGGAGAAAGAGGAATCTGGGTCTCACATCCCCCTCACCCCACAGTCTGTCCTGTCCTGGATCAACCCATCACCCCACAGCTCATCACCTTCAAACTCAAACCAGAGCCACCCACGTGTGAGTGAACAGTGACACCCAAGACTCTGCAGGATCAGAGCAGGGTCCTATCCCGTGCAGTGAAATCTCCCCAAATCACTGGTCCCACTCCTGAACTGGGGAAATCCCTTGAGCACGTGTTGAGGGCAGTGGGGAGAGTGCAGGAAGCCCCTCCAGCCCCAGCCTGCAGTGCCCCAGTGCCAGCCCAGCCCCCGTGGGTCTCTTCCCTCTTTACCAAGCTGTCGCTCCCAGGGAGTGATTTCCTGAGCAGTGACGTGACCCTGCTCCCCAGAGAGGCAGGGATGGGGCTGGGATTCATTCTCAGGGTTATAAAACCCCACAGCCACCCCCAGGCTGGGTTTTCCCTCAGTGGGGCCATGCTGGGAATCCAAGAGCAGGGAGCAAAGGGCAGGAACTTCCCTATCAGGGCCCAGCATCCCCACAGGCTTTTCATTCCAGCAGTGATGAAGAGGAAGAGGAGAATAATGGTGATGTCCTGTGCCTTCAGCACAGCAGCAAAAGGCCATGTGGACATGGCAGAGGCTGCCCCATGGATGCTGGCAGGAGGATGAGGGTCCCAAAGCCATGGCAGAAGGCAGAGCGTGGGTGGTGTGGGGACAAACTGCAAAGTCCCTGTGAGGGTGCAGTGGCCACGCAATCCTTCTGCTCCACCATTCCTGAACCCCAGAGTGATGCCCTTGGCCAGTCCATGGACTGACCATGAGCCCACCCAGGTTATTTTTATTAGAAACCAGCAAGCCACTAAAATCCAAACCCAAAGCAGCAGCTCCTTTCTCAGGGACGCACTGGGGAAAACTTAAGAAGCCAGGACCAGCTCTGCCCTGCACCTTCAAACAACTCAACTGCACAAAGAACCCCCAGAAACTCCAGAGGGGAGCAGGGGAAGGTGACCCCCGAGGAGCCCATTCCCTCCCTGGCAGGGAGAGCTCAGAGGAGAGTGCAGCAGCAGCAGTGAGAACGCTGCCACGTGGGGCCAGAAACAACAGCCAGGTTTACGAGGCCCAAGGGACCAGGGAGGCTGTTCCATCACCAAATCTCCATTTTCCCAGGAAATAGCAGGTGCTGAGGAACAGTGGCTGCCAAGATACAGTATTTATATACGTGTATATGTATTTTAAGAAGTAAAATACAAAAATTGTCTGTGTGAGCAAGAGAAAGGCTGTGAGTGGTGGGAGAAAAGCCAGAGAGCTGCCAGTTCCCAAATATTCATTCCACTTCACTGGTTTGGAATGACACTCTCCCTGCAATTCCCGCATTGCTGATGGGGACAGGACAGATTTTGGGACTTCCTGAGCCCCCTGTGATCCCGAGTCCCCAGGACCTGCCAGTGCAGAGCTGAATCCCATGAGATCCCAGCCCCTTGTGCTGCTTGCACCAGGGAGGAATTGCAGCAGAGGGACAGGCCAGCAGAGCCTGCCACCCACTGCAGGGCTGCTGTCATGGGGGTCCCCAGCTGAGCTGCAGGGACCTTTGGGGGACCACGACAGCAGGAGGGGGACACAGAGCCACCCAACAGGGCTGGCTCAATCCCAAAGGGACCACCCCAGGGATGTCCCCCTCTCCCTGCTACCACCTCCAGGCAGGAGCAAGCACCCCGTGGGGCCCAGCACTGTCCTCTGTAACCCCCAGGAGGCAAAGCAGGAACCTCAGGCTCCTTGTCAGGGGTTTCCATCACACCCTCCCCTCCCTGGGTGGCAGAGGGACTCAGAGGCACATCCTCCCTGGAGCCACCATCCAGGAGGGGATTCCAGCACCAGCTGCTCCCCTAGGGAGGACAGGGAGAACTAGGACTAGGGAAGAAGAAGGCCATGCACAGAGGGAACAGCATGAGAAAACCAGCCCACTGTCAGTTGTGCCAAGTTGTGCAACACTTGAAATGTCACTGCGGGCTCCTCTTTTGTTCCCTCAGCCCCAAGCAGGAAAGCCAGACCCCCCTGCCAACGGGGCCCCCTGCCCTCTCCTCATTTCATTCCCAGCAAAGCCAAAGCCTCTCGGGTTTCCCCACAGCATCACCAGTTCAGGCAGCTGCTGCCAATGGTGCGTGTCAGCAAGAGCCAGCCCGAGCCAAGGCGGCCGTGCCCGGCCCTGGGGTCACGGCAGAGAGGAGCCATCATCCCCTCCGTGCTGCCGGCACTGCCTCCCTCCTCTCTCCAAGAAAAATACTCCAGCTTTCTCCTCCTTCCAGGCAGCAGCTCCTCTGTGTATTTCCAGGGTGAGCAGCAGCTCAGGCCGGCGGTGCTGGAGCAGCAGCAGCCTCATCCCGCACCCAGGGCAGCAGGGATGCTCCCCATGCCTTGGGCACATTCCCGGGTGTCCCTGTCTCAGCCCCAGCACTGAGCCAGCGTTAAAAAAGCTCCCAAAACCGGGGCAGACGAGGCGGTGAGCAGCAGCCCCAGCCCTCAGCAGCCCTCCTTGGAAAGCAAACCCAGCGGGAATCGAGCGCCAGCTTAATTAGAGGGGAGAGAGGCAAGTGGCTGCAGAGAGGAGAGGAGCCTCGTTAGAGGTTACACAACAACTCCTTAATCAATGGAGCTGCTCCGCAGAGGGCGGCGGGAGAGCCCGCTCGTGTTTGGCCAGGCTCAGGCTGCCGGCAGAGTGGGTGCAAGGCAGAGGGGGACACACAGCAAAATGACAGCATTTCCTCTCCACCCTCCAAAAACAGCCGTGCCAGGGGTCTCCACAGCCCACCAGCACCGGCTGCCCCGACCCAACGCTGGTGCCCCTCTGTCCATGGAAGATGCTGTGCCAGCAGCCTCTCCAGCAGCGAGGAGCTGCGGAGGAAATGGGGCACACAGCACCCTGCGAGCAGCTTCCCCAGCAGGGAGCCTGCCTCGGTAATTTTAGAACATGCCAATGTGCTCTCCGCACCTCCAGCAGCAGCCTGCAGGCTCCGTGTTCTCCCCAGCTTTTATTTGGGCAGGCGTGGGCCAGCCCCGAGGAGCGAGGAGTGCCCGGCGGTGCCAGCTGCTTCCCCGGCTGTCCCGGCAGCTGGAGTCGTGGGAACACAGCAGAAATCGCTAGAAAAGCATGAAAACATCGATCACACTTCTCATCTGCAGCTCAGGATGCGGCTGAAGGCAAAAAAAAAAAAAAAAATGCTGCTGTTTGTGCCCGTTCTAAACTGGTCGTGTCGGTGCTGGTTTCACTGAGTCCCCCCAACACCAAGGGAAGGAACAGCCGAGGGCAGGAGCTGGAGCACGGGGAAAACTTCCAGGAGCTCTGCTGGACTCCCAGGGACACAGCTGGAGCCCTGACACCCCTCCAGCACTGCAGCCTGCCCGTGCTGCTGCTCCCGCAGGGAATGCAGCCTGCAGGGATGCAGGGATGCAGGGATGCAGGGATGCATCCCGCACCCGCTCCGATACCCGACGGCCTCGCAGTCTGCACCATCCTCAGCCTCATGCTGGTGATGAGATGGGAGGAGGAAGAGGGGGAGGAAGCCCCCCTGCCAGAAACCAGGTTTTTTCCTACCTTTCCATAGTAAAGCCCACCCATTTGAGGTGCTGAGGTATTTCAGGCCGTGCTCGTTAGCACCTGCTGCGAGCAGGCTCCGCTCATTCATCCCGGCTGCCCACGCGCCCTCGGCGGCGACAGCGACAGCGGAGGGGGCTGGGGGTCCCCAGGATCTGTGTCACCTTGCAGGGAGCTGGCATGGGGACACTGGTAATAGCCCCCGGTCCCTCATGCTCCTCCAGGCAGGCCAGGTGAGATGCCCGGTGAGAGCCGCTGTTTCAGCACCCTGCAAGGACCTGAGGCTCTCATCTCCCCCACTGCCCAAGCAGGGCAAGATCAGACCCCGTGGGAGCTGCCAACAGCATCTTCCCCTTCCCCTCCTCCAGCCCAGCTGCAGTGAGGGGCCGTGGGAGGTGGGAACGAGGCAGCAAAAAGCATCGAACGTGGCACCAAACCCGGCCATAAATAATCTCCTGAGCACAGCCAGGTTTTACAGCCTCTCCTGCATCGGCCCCCGGCAAACCTGAGAGCGTCCTGGATTCCTAACCTGGAAAGGGAGAGAGATGGTCTGAACAGCAGTGACTCCCCTACTCTGAAAGGATGGGGAAAGCAGCACTGTTAGGGTGAGCTGCACCCTCAGCCAGCTCCATACAGGGACAGTGTGACCCCAGGAGGACTCAAACCACAGCTCCTCCACCCCCTTCCTCTCCCAGAAGATTTCATCTCACATTCAAGACACAGGACTGCCAAAAAGATCCTCCCTCACGTCGCTTTTCCTGTGTGCCTGGAGGCAAATCATCTCATCTGCCATGTGCATCAGTTCAGTGTATAAAATTCCTGGAATAATAACAACAAGGATTTTTTTTCCTCCTCCCTGCTGTGCTCTCCTGCCTGCTGGGAGTGCAGACTCCCCAGGAAGGCACTGGCTGCACCCATGGGTGCCACATTACACGAGCACATGCTGCTGCTCAGCCTGGCTGTCCTTGGGAGATAGAGCAGGAAAAACAACGCTGGCTCCCCACCTCCCCCAGGGTATTTAACACTAACGTGATAATCCCCTCTCCCCACGCACACACGGGTTTTCTTGGAAGAGCAATAAAGGAGAATAAAAATGCGAGTCTGGGAATGCTGGACACTTGCTCAGCCACCACCCTGGAAAGGCTCAGCTGGCCAAAAAGTGAGGGGAGGGACTTCCACAGTTCCTGTCCGTCCTGATGGGGACCTGGGGAGTTTAGTACTGCTCAGCACCTTGGCTGGGAATCCTCTCCCCACAGTTTAATCTACTCTAGCCTGAGGAACTGGTGATGGAAATGCAGCAGGTAAGGGACCACGCTTTGGGGGTGTAAGTAGATTTTCAAAGGTTCCTGCAAGGCTGGAGGCAGAAGAAGCTGCCCACCAGTGCCCCTGACAGCCAAGCACCAGTTTCAGCCCACAGCATCCTTCAGAGCCACCAAGAACTCTGCCAACACCAAAACTTCTGTCAACAGTGAAGTCTCTGCCAACACTGAAACCTCCACCACAGCAGCAGCTCACTCCAGGCCAGCTCCCAGGCTGTACCAGCCCGTGGTGGGGATGTGTTAATTCAGTCACCCAGACCTATTGACTCAGGAGCATTAATTTGTCTTCACTGTTCAAATACTGACCTCAATTAGAGCCACTTTTCCTTCTTTCCTCTTTTTTTCCCCTTTGCTAGCTCCTTCCCCTTGGCTCTGCTAGTTTAAATACCAGAATATCCACACTGGCCTTAGGGAGATGTGGTGTTAATGGAACATTTGTATCTCATTTATAGCCAGGCTCTTCACAACCTTAATAAGCAGGTCCCTAAGAAATGGTGGGGAAAAACACCCACTGCAAGGGGTGTTTGCTGCCAGCTCAGAGCTGCCCAGTCATTTAGGGGTTTCAGAGATGGCACTGTGAGCTCTGGGTGTGAACAAATCCCTGCTTTGCACAGCACTCAGCTGGACTGGTAGCTCAGTCCTTCCCTGGGTGTGATCCCATCCACATCCCAGAGGATCAGCACAGCTCTCTGCAGCCCACCCAGCCTCCAGCCCCCCACTCACCACGAGTGCAACAGCCCTTGAAGCTGCTCTAATTATCTTTATTTCCTTTCACCGATTCCCTACCCGTGGCATCCCAAGCCAAAGCCCAGGAGAAAACAGCCGGGATTTCAGATTTAATTAAACCTCGCCGAGCAGGCTGCAGCCTTCCTCTGAGGCCAGAGCTGATGCTGCTCTCCCTGAGCCTCCTGCAGGCAGCAGGATGAGACCCCAGGGCTGCCACGGGGGTACTGCTGAACCCAGGGCCAGCTCCCAGCCCAGAGGGAAATGCTTGGCGGGGTAAGAACCCCGACAGTTGGAAATTTTATCGCAATTCCCTATTTCTCTGTTTGTTTAGCCAGATTTCTGCTGGTTGAACAGAGGCCTGAGATCATCAATCTCAACTGCAGAGGTGTCTCTTTGCTGGAGCCCCAACAGCCAGAGGAGCTTCAGCACAGATTTCCCAGTTTTAATGTTCATCTCTGGTGGCACCAGGTTCATGTCTGACCTGGATGGACCCACAACCTCAAACTTTCCCCCAGAAACGCCTCCCTGCCAGCACCTGCTCTTGACTCACTTTTATCACCCCATAACATAAAAACCAAAGGGGAAATTCCCAAAGTTTCCAAGTTCCCCAGTCCTACTCAAAAAGCACTTGAGCCAAGTCAGAGCTCCCATTCCCCAAAACAACAGTGGGATTTGGACACTGCTGAAGGGGTCACCTAAAGGTGTCACCTAAAGGTGTCTCCCAGCCCCCCACAGACCAAGCAAAAGCTGTGAGAAAAAAAATAAATAAGACACAACAGTTAGGTCTGAAAGTTTACAAAAAACCCCAATCAAACAAACAAACAAAATTAACCAGCTCAGCTCACAGCCTTTGAAACACCAAACCTGTAAACCTTCCCAAAGCCATCACATTTATTCACATGAATCTTTACAGAAACCACAGATGCTCCTAAGTGTCCATGCAGGCTTCCCATAAAAAACACATTGCAACAATGGGGAAAGAAACCCATTTGTAAGAAATGCTCCAACAGCTCCAAATAAAGTCATTCCTAAAATTTTCAGCCTCTTAGTGGATGAATTCGGGGAGGCTGCATTTGCTGCAGCAGTGCAGAGCAATTGCTGCACCCAGCACGTGGAGACAACTTGACATTCACAGTGTTTTACACGAACCTCAGCACGGTGTGACCCCAGCAAACCCTCCCCACCTGCCAGCTACAAATCCTAATTAACCTGTAACAGCTCGGGCTGCTTAATGAGCTGCTGAGCCAGAAATGGCAGAGGCTGCATGCAGAGACAGCCTGTGCCTTGCTGCCTCCCCCTGCTGAGTGCTGCCCACCGAGGAGGGGCACCCCCACCCTCCACACCTCATTTTAGGGGCTTGGAAAAGCCCAGCTTGAGGATGAGGTGACTCCAGAAACCACAAAGAAAGCCCAGCTGTGAGTCCCCTGCTGTGACACCCTTCTGCCTGTGGTGAGGTGGTTTCCAGCCCTCCAGCCCTGAGCATCTTTTATGTTTCTTCTCCTTCAGTAACCCAGAGCCCATCAGATTCTAATTCAAATTATTTTGCACCCCTGCCCTCTCCCAAGTCCTGCTGCTGTCATGAGGAAGACAAAAACTGGATGGCAAACACCTTCCAAATCTTTATCACCGTGGGAACACCCTTCTGGGCCATCCCCGGGGCCCCTCACTGCCTGATTCCCATAAAATCCCTGTTTTCCTGCAGCCCTTGGGCGAAACTCCCCAGCTCCACCTCCCCGCAGCGGTGGGTTCAGCTCGGGATAACCCCCCCTCCACCTCCCGGAGCAGAGATCTAACAGAGGATGCTAAAAAGCTGCTAAAAAGCTACCGGGCCGTTTCCATGGCTACATGAGGCACACGTTGCTATGTGAGACCAGGGCCGTTCCCATGGAGACAGCAGGGCTGTCACCACGCAGGGCTGATGAGTTGCCATGGCTATTAAAGGCGTTTGTCCTCTGGGGACCTGCAAGGACCGAGGCCACCACCTTGCCCTTTTCCCTCTTTGGGATGGCACCGGTGGGGTCCTGGCAGTGCAGATCCAAGGAATGGGCAGCTCCAAGCTCAGCTGAGGAGGGAGCCCAGTCCTGCACTTTTCCAGAAGTGCCCCAGCCCATGGGGTGCCCTCTCCACAGGTGAGCAGAACATCCCAGCCCCAGGCTCTTACAGCTGACACAGAGCCCACAGAGCAGGGTGGGCACCCAGCAGGGCCCAGGTGCCACCTGCCCACCGAGCCCTGTCACAGCAGCCTGGCACAGAGACCCTCTGCCTCACTTTGTGTGGTGGGTCTGGTACGGTGTCCTGGGTAGAAAATGTAACCAAAAATGTGAATTCTATTTTCATCTGTTGAAGCCATTGGGAGATTTTGTTCTTTATCTCTTGTAACTCTAGGGGGGAAGAGGGCTGATGCTTTCTGTTAATGGACACCTGATAACAGCAGATANCTAGCTCTGACTCTGTCAAGGGTTTCTAGGACTTTTGTTTGTTTGCTTGTTTGGGGTTTTTTGTATTACTACATTTGTATTTTTAATATTCCTAGTAAAGAACTGTTATTCCTATTCCCATCTTTTTGCCTGAAAGCTCCTAATTGCAAAATTGTAATAACTTGGAGGGAGAGAGTTTTTACCTTTTCTATTTGAAGGGAAACCCCAGTTTTCCCTGACAGACACCTGTCTTTCCAAACCAACACATGTGGCCAAATCCATGTGTCCCCAGGCAGAACCACCACAGGACTCAGCCCTACAGACAAGGCAGTGCTGCAAAATAAGGACAAGAGCATTGTCCTCCCTGCTGTGGACCCTCCTGCCTCCCTCAGGCTGCTGCAAACAGCCAGGCAGGGTGGCACAGCCCCTGCCTGCTGCTCCAAAGCCCATTTTTCCAAGCATGGAGAGCTCCCTGCTCCTTTCTCCAGCCCCTGGTCTCACCCTGCTCCAGCAGTTCATGGCACAGCCCTGCACCCACCACTCCATCATCTCTCTAACTGCATCCTAGGAGTGGAATTAGAGATGCAAGAAAATGCTGGGTGTTATTTATTTTTATTTTTTCTCCTTTTAGACAGTCCCAGGCCCCATTTCAGAGCCCCCACACTGCTTGGCTAGGACAGCATCTGAACCTATCTCAAATCACCTCTCCAAAAGGCCCTAAAAGGGTTTTTATGCAGCTATATAAACCCTTATGGAAAATACTCACATGCACTATTAAATAAATTAAGGGTATTATTTTCTCATCATTCTGTTAGATTTTCTAGGAAGGATGTAATTTTTTCATTTAACTCCAATGGACCAAAAACACACCCCCCTTCCCCCCTCCAAAAAAACCAACCCAAAAAAAAGAAAAATCACCACAAAGCAAAAACCTATAGAAAGGTATATTACCCTGTAGTGGAAAATTAGATTCCTCCTACATGATACTATAGGATGATTTAAATATAAGATATAGGAATATAACATGTTATTAAATTGTATAGTATCTTTCTAGAAAAACCTACAGTGTAGGATTCTAAAAATTACTCCCCAAACCTATTATGCTTCAATCTAGCCCAGCTGGTTTCCTTTCTATTACATGCTGCAATTTTTCCTAAAAGGCTCGGGTTTTAATTGTGTCTTGAAATGATGCTACAATCACACTCCAAGAATGGCTCTGAGCTCCTTCAGCAATGACAGACCCAAGTGGGAAGCCCCTGGCCCTGGGGTGGGATGGAGGTGGGGGTGGATGGGGCTCTGCACTCTCCACTGTCAAAAAATATTTATATTTAGCAGAGGGGAGAGGGCTCCAGTGAGTGCCCAGGTGCTTGGCTGTATGGACATGAAGCAACTCTGTATTTCAATTCCATTTCTCTCCCAGCACTCACCATCCCAAATATTTGGGGTGTTCAAGTAATTTTTGATGCTCCAGCACCTGACACTTATCCTCTTCCCCCCATCTTCCAAAAAAACCCAAAAAGGGTTACAGAAAAAAGTTGCCTGTAGCTGTTGCCATAGAGACTTTCCAGCTCGGCACAGAAACCCAAAATCCAGTAAAAAATGGAAGAATTTAAGATTTTAATCAGTGAAAACACACGGGAGGCCAGGAGCATCCACGCACATCCTTGCCTTACCAGCAGGATGTGTTCACCCCTCGTTTAACAGCATCCTAAGAGCCAGCTGAGCACAGGGACAGAAAGGGAGAGGAATGGAAACAATGAAAAGCCCATTTGCTTTCGAGTATTTTCTGTCCCCAGCAATGCAGCCTCTCTCTGCCCAGGCTGATTCTGGACCAATACCCCACCGGCCAAGCTGTTTGTGTTCCCATTTCCTTCATCTTCTGCCAGAAAAAAGAAAATAAAATTCAACAATACGAGCGAGGCAAAATATTTCCCAGAAGTGCACCGTTTCTCCCATAAACTTCACCTCGCCGCCAGTAGCGGGGGAGGAAAAACAAAGGAGAACATCCCAACTTTTAGCACCGTGAGATGTTTTTGTGACTGTCTCAAAATCATTTTTTTCTGCTGCAACCTCCGCTGTCACTCCCAGCCCGGCTTCACCACGACCACAAATCAAACACGGTGGGATAAACTCACTGCTCTGGCATTTTCACTGCTTGGCAGAGCCCCCGCTGCAGTTGTGGCCACTGGCTGAGACAAACACGGCCTGGAGCACGCTCCAGTGGCTGCCTCTCCACTGGTGGCACGCTGTGGTGTGCCAAGGTGGCCAAAAAATCCTATTTTGCCACCTTTTAAGCCTTGTGAGGAGTTAGGGAGGTTGTGGCATCAGCAGCAGCTCGGGGAGCAGGCAGTGGTTTCACCTGGCAGCAGGATGTGGGGATAACCAAAGCCACAGCGCTGGGAAAAGCCTCCAGTGCCAAGGGGTGTTGTGTTTCGTGCCTGAGGATACAGAGCTTGAGGAATACCAAAAAAAAGGACTTCAAAAAGGAGCGGTGTTGGCCCAGGGAATATTGTTTTATGAGCTCAGCCGCTTCAGAGCGATGGAAAAAACCACGCAGTGACCTGAGGGGGATGGCAGGGCCTGGTGTGCAGGGGCTGAGCTGGAGACAGCCCCCAGCACCCACCCAGGGGAGCCTGGTTGGGAGTGCAGCTCCCTGGGGCAATACCTCAGCACCCTGAGCTGCCCCAAAGCCCTGAAGGCAGGGCAGGACCTGGATTTGGGGGCTCAGGTAACTGTCCCCACATTGCCCTGGCATGGCTGGTTAGAGGCAAGGTTCCTGCCAGCTCAGGCAGACTGAGGTGTCTCTCCAAAACCTTCTGCCACCACCGAGTCTCCATCAGCTCAGCTCCTCATTTTTGCCCTCTGCTGCACCTTTCCATGCCCACCAGCACGAAGGTTCATTTGCTTCCCAGTGCCCCCATCCCTGGCAGCACTGGGAGAGGCAGGGTGCAGCTCCCCTGGCACCAGCTCCTCCAGCAGCCAAGAGCTGGAGACAGGACCCAGCTAGCAAGGGAGGCTGTGGAAGGAGACAGAGTGGATAGGGAGTTACAGACTGAAGGAATCTCTCCAGCACTGGCTTATCTGTGGAAACAAGATGATTTTGCCTTGAAGGTCACCGGGAGAGGAGTTTTGTGACTTCTTTCTGTGCCTTTGCTCTTCTTCCATTGCAAAAGCACCACAGTGCAGCCATGTCCTAGGCTCTGCTCAGCCTGTGGTGGGGACATGTGTATGTCACACACACACTGTGAGCAGTTCTAAAACTGCCTGGAGACCCCCCAGATGCTCTTAGGGCCACTGCCAGGCTCAGGGCAAGGGCTCTGCTCAGGGACTTTTGCTTCTCTCAGCCCTTCTTTGCTCTGGACTAAGCAGCCAGGCACCCACAGGGCAGCCAAGCACCTGCATGGCCTTGAGATTTAGGGCAGAGGCATCTCCTGCCCTCGGATAAAGGCTATGGACCATTCCCAGTCATGTTTGCCAGGGCTCCCAGTGCCCAGCTATGCCCCCAGCCCTGCTCATGCTGCCCCATCCCCCTTGAGCAGCTCCCTCCCTCCCTCCCCTGCGCTCTCCTCTCTTGCTGTGCCTGTGTGTGGGTGTATTTGGAAACGAGATCTTTCCAGCTGAACTGCAAAATGAAACACAGAGATCACAACTCCTTGAATAGATTCAGTGCACAAACCCCCCCAGCCTCCAGCCTGCCCCCCCCATGCAAAATCCAGGCAATAGTAAAAAAAAACCAAAGCAGAGGTGAAAAAATGAAGGTGTTCAGCAGCTGGAAGGGGGAGATTTGGTGGAAGGGTGGGGAAGGGGAGGCAAAGCACTTTCCTTTTGTCCTCCACTCCACCACAAGATCTGCAGCTTGACCCCCACTTGCTCAACCCTCTGAGCTCCCAGAGCTGAGCCAGCACGGCTTCATGGAACTACCCAAAAAGAGAAAACAAAGGGCAGCACAAAGCCAAGCCCAGGAGCCAGCTGAGATGTGACATCCGCTGCTGGAGCAGCCAGAGCCCGTTTAGTGAGATGAAGGCAGAAGCGTCTCCACCCTCACTGCGGGTACCCCGTGCTGGCCTTGGGCTCCTCTGCTCCTCTGTTCCTGGAAAAAAGACAGGATTCCCCTGTAGTGCTGCCATCAGCAGCTGCTGAAGAAGGGGCTGTGATTTGCCCACAGCAGGGGAAATTGCTCCCATGGGAGCAGCATGTCTGGAGGGGGCTGCTGTGGGGCAGGATGAGCCCCATCCTGAGGGACAGGGTGGAAGGATAAGACAGAAAACACCCTCACCACAGCAATGCATGTAGCAGGGCCCTGGAGCAATGGGGGAGAGGAAGAGGAGAGATGAGGGCTCAGAGCACCATTCACAGCCTGGAGACTCCTGCACCAACACTGCCTGTGCCAGAGAATGGGGTGACTGCTGAAAGGGGGGGTCACACAGGCAGTGCTCTCCCCTGCATAAAACAGAGCCAAAGAGGCAGAAACATCCCCCTCAGCCAGGGGAAGGATAAAACAGAGCCCAAGAGGCAGAAACATCCCCCTCAGCCAGGGCAAGGACATCCTGCACAGCTCAGCCACACAAGGATGCTCCAGCTCAGCCACACAAGGATGCTCCAGCTCAGCCACACAGGGATGCTGCAGCTCAGCCTCACCAGGGGACCATGACAGGGCAGGTTGGCCTTGCTGCCACCACCCCTCAGCTTCCCAAGGTGCTGACCCCTCACAGGTGGGGTGCAAAGCCCAGGACACCCAGCACACTGAGCTGGGAAATGCCTTCATGGCTGGGGGTGCCTGGGTCAGCTCACACCCACTGGGCCATCAACAGGAGCACTCAGGCAACACCAAAGGCTGAAAGGGAAAAGCTCACCCCTCTGCCCAGGCTCATGGATACCCAAAGCCCTGGGCCAAGGCTACCAAGGCCCATCTTATCTCCCCAAGCCATCCTGAACCCCCAAACTGCTGCCTAAGGAGCACAAAATCCCATGCACAGGGAGAAAGAGAGGCTCCAGCTGTGACCCAGCCCAATTCCAGAGCCAAGAAGTTCCACCTGCACCTCTCCTCTGAGCTGAATCAAACTTCACACCCTCCAGTGCTGAGCCAGCCATGGATCACAAACAATAAAGCAATTTATATGAGGCAGAGATCTTAAAGATTTATGGTGTGTGCTTGCCATATAATGCAAACACATTTCTCTACCCACATGGCTGGGTCTTTTGTCAGAGGAATTTGGATTTTTGACCCCAGAAGTCAGGATGAATCTCTGAAGGAACATCAGAGACAGACCTGCACAGTGATCCTGAGCAGATTATGGTCTCAGGGGTATATCCTGAGACATATTTATGGCCCTCCAAAGCAAGATAAGTCAATAATCACATACAGTAGCAGTTACAAGTCAGATATTAATTTAATTCCTTTCCTCCCTATCTGTCTGGATAAACATTAATTCAGTGGAGCATCAGAGGGCTCCATTATTTGTCATCCTTACTGGAGTTTGTTTTCTCCCATTAAGGCAGAATTGCTACAGCCAGGCTATCCAGGCTGATGGTTCCCAAATTAAACACATTTTGCCTCCAACACAGGCACAGGGACCACCAGCCCAGACTGGGATCTGTGTTTTTAGCAGCTAGCACTGATGCAGAGGAGGCTGGTTCAGGAGCAGCTATCAAATCACTTGGAAGCCTCATTCACCCACAGAAGGAACATTTCATTCCTACAGGCCCTGGGGCCAGGCAGGAGCAGAGACATTTCCATTGCACAGGAAGGAACCTGGCCCTGGGAGTTGCACACCCTCCCACAGCAGAGCTCCTTCCACCTTCCCCCCTCCCCAGAGCAGGGCTCTTCCCAAATCTAGAGTTAAATCCAGAGTTAAAAATGAGCCTTATCCATGATTAACATCTTTATTTGCATAGCGTGGCTGGCAGCTTAACACCAAATAAATGTTTTGGCAGCAGGGCCGCAGGCATGGGGGCGAGCCCTGCCCTCCACAAGGCAGCTTCAGCCTGCCATGGGTTAATGAGCACTTTCTAATTGAATTAACAAATCATTAACAAGCCCTCTTCGCCATCTGGGCAGGGGAGGGCTCTGCATTGGGCTGCTGTGGGCACCAGCATCACCACAGAGGAGGGCAGTGACACAGGAGGAGGGAGTGCACAACCTGACCTGGTTAAGGCAGGAATCACAGGAAATCCTGGAGAAATAAAACCCCCGGAGGGGGGGCTCAGGCTGCCAAGGTGGGGGAATCCCTGTGGGCCCCCTGCCCAGCCCCACTCTGCTGGCTGTGGGTTTTCCTCCAGCCCCCAGGATCAGGGAGCACCTCGAGGCTGGTTGGGTGGATGCACTGAAACCGCTTGGAAGAGAAGCAAATTGGAGATAAATGTAAGGATGCTTTGCACAGGAACCCTGTAAGTGTGGGGCTAGCACCTGGATTACAGTAAACAAATCCCCTTCTCTTTATAAACTCATCTGTGCCAAGCTCCCAGCTCTCAGTCATCATCTGTTTAGCATTTTGTTCCCATTTTCAGCCCTCTCCTGCCCTCTCCCTTGGATTTTGCATCCTAGCAGAGAGAGAGAGCGAAAACTGGGATTGCACGGGTGACAAAAAAACCCCAACACCAAACAGCCCCCTGCGCCTGGGAAACACACAAAAAACCCAACCAAAACAACACCTCAGGCTCGGCAGCCAAACCAAGAGACAATTCCCATCTGCTTGTGACTAAACCATGAACTCCTGAGGGCTGAGAGGGGGGCATGTCCTGTGCCACGCCCCAGGCACGGGATGCTGCTCCTGGCACCCCCAGAGCGCCGTTCCCGGCAGGCACTGACCAGCACCAGGGCAGCCAGCACAGAGAGAAACCCTCAGAGCTGCTCTCAGCAAACATTCAGGCTGAAAAATGTGGTTTTTCCATCTGCTCAAAGCTTCCTTGCCGGGGCTTTGGTAGGAAGCAGATGTGAGAGCATCCCAAAGCACAACCAGTTGTTACCCACTCCGTTATATGAAACTATGAGAATTCCCTCTTCTTTTTTTGTTTGTTTGTTTGTTTTGGTTTTGTTCTATTTCTTAGCACCAGGCCAGATTCCTGGGTGAGAGGCCAAGGCTGGAGAAAGCCAAAGCCAAATGAACCCAGGTTGGGGGAAACCTCTGCGTGCACAATCATCCAAAGGAACATTTCACATCTAGGCTGCTCAGCAGAGAGCCAAGGCACAGGGGAAGGGAAAGCCACGATCTGGCCTCAGAACAAACCCAGAAACACTCAGGCCTCCTAATTAACTAGGAAATTCAACCCTCTCCAAACCACAGTGAAGCTTCAAAGTCCTCCCAACCTGACTCTAGATGCTCCATCCACAGTTCCCCAAGGACGTCCCCGTTCCCTCAGACTCTACTCTCAGTCAGCAAAGCTGCCAGGGGCAAAGGGTCCCCATGGGTCCTCTGCCAAGGGAAAATTATTTCATGATCCAAGTGAAAAAGCCATCAGGGAGGTTCATTTTGGCCAAAGATTTTGTTCCCTTCCAGCAAAACAGTAGAAAAAAAAGGAGAGTTGAGAGAAACCTGGGCAGGAACTTGGGGTAATCTGAAACTTGGTCTTTTCAGAACAGGGAAACAAAAAAAAAAAGAAAAACATGAGGAGCCGGGGCAGAGCTGGGGTCTTCTCCAGCCACCCAGCCCGGCTCCTGGCCCCAGGGGAAAGCAACCCACACGGGACATTCACCGGAGAACCCGGCCATTCCTGTGTGTCACTGCCAGGACATTCTGTGAGCTGACACCCGGCCAGAGAGGCTGTCCCGCCCCAAGGACAGCCGGTGCTGCGGGTTTGTCCCCGGAGCGGAGCGGGATGGAGCGGGATGGA
>VXBR01008504.1:501929-513479 GCA_013400215.1 Cisticola juncidis
CTCCCTCTGCCGGTGCCGGTCCCGGCCGCGGCGGGCGCGGGCCCCGACGGGGACAGCGCCGCGGGGGACGGGCGGGGACACGGCCCCAAAGAGGGGCACGGCCCTCTCGGCGCTCTCAGACCTTCCCCCAGCGGGACCCGAGTGGAGGATTTTCTGCCAGCACCCCGCATTCTGACATCCCCAGGCTGAGCCAGGACCCTGCTTCTAAAGGCTTCGATTTTTTTTTTCTCCACTTTAGGAACAGCTTTCTCACACTTGCCCAGTAGCCGGTCCACCATATTTATGTAAATATGAGCATGTCCTTCCCAAGAGCTCCAGCTAGCCCAAAAACACCTGCAAGAACAACAGGCAGATGCTCCTGTCTGACAGAAGTGCCTTCTCTTGGCCAAATCCTGCTGGCCTGGGAGCACACTTGATCTTGGATTCACAGCCTGTGCTGTCCAGCCCGAGACAAATCACATGGCTGTTGGCAAAACTTCAAGGCCAGCCAGGCTCTGCTGCAGAGCTGTGAGCGACAGTGTCCAGGCAGGGGAGATCCAAACCCCACAGCCCCCCCAGTGCAGGGCAGGAGACCCTCCTGCAAGCCCAGAGGGACACTGGAGTGACAGCACATGGCATGTGTGACACCAGGGCGTGGAGAGCCCACGACACAGGTGCTATGGACAGGAACTCCCATTTTTTTTTCCCCAGGTTTCTGAGCAATTTTCCCCTCTGGATACAGCGTGTGCATGGAAGGGGCAGAGCTCAGCTGCCTTTGGCTTCTCCCTGGCACAGCCAAAGCACAGAGCAGCCAAAGCCCAGAGCAGCCAGGAGCTCCCTGAGCCCCCAGCCAGCCCTCCTGCAGTGGGGCACTCCCCAGCCCTGCTCCCTGTGGAGCACAGCCCAGCAGCTCGGCTCTGGTACAAATGCCATTCCCGGGAAGGACCACAAACACATTTGCATGTACAAGGTGCAGTCTCAGATCAAGCAATTTCCTCGCTACATGTGTACAGCCTGGTCACAGCTGCTTTTGATCCCGTTCCCTTTGTATCCCATAATGTACAGAGAGCCTTTGTGTGTCGGTCTGTTTATTTAAATGGATTTGGAGCAAACATGTTTTTTAAAGCCGAAGCTTTGAGCCTCTAAGTGGGTTAGCAGATTATATGCTGTCTCCATTTTAATTACATTTGGCTCGTTTTGTTTATTGCATACATTTTCAAGAATTGTGCTCACCGTGAGAATTGAAAGCATTTTGCTTTAGAAGATACCTGCCCTATAAAGGGATACAACATCACACAGGAGAGGCAATGCAAACCTTCCCATCTCCAATAGCATTCTCCCTTCAACTAGGATGGGAAAAAGGGAAGAGGATCTATGGTCTGTCAAGCCTAAATTTAAAGTGAAGCACCCAAGGAGGACCAAGCCAGCACCACCAGCCTAACAGGAGTCTGGCATGAGCAAATACAAAACTCAAATGATTTTCTTGCCAGGGGAAGAGTGTTCTTGGTTGTGGATCTCAGAGGGATGAGAGCCCAGAGCCTGGCACAGCCCAGCCAGGATGTTTGTTTGCCCACCCCTGCCTCTGGTGGGAGCCCTTCCCAGCACTGCCCCAGCCCATGGCATCTCCCCAGGGAGCCCTTCCCTTGTGCCCAGGCTAGAGCAGGAATTGTCTTCCCCAAATAGAGGGGTCTGTTTGAGGGGGGCTCAGCTTCCAGACAGAAGTGGGGTGATCTGTCAGGAACAGGAACAGAGCTCCAGCCTTAGTGAGATGGGTGGAAAGAATCAAAAAGTGACCCCGGAGACCAGAGCTGCACATTTAGGGATTTGGGATGTAAATGAGTTGAAATTTCAATACAGCATAAGGAACTAACGAGGTCACAGCCACCTCACATGCACAGTCCTGGCCTTCTAATTAGACCAAAGATAGGACAGGAGAGAAGGGATGAGAGTGAGCCAGGGATGGCTCAAATAGTGGCAGGAATTTTAGGGCTGTGGTGGTTTTGGAGGGGCAAGAGGAAGGAGATTTATGCACTGCAACATCAGTTATGCCCTCAGCAGCAGCTGAGATGAGCCCCAAGTTGCTCAGCAGACCCCTGGCTGGGACAGCTGAGGAGGAGGAGGAGGAAGCAGCCCAGCTTTCACTCCAGCACAGCCCTCTTGCTCTACCTCATGGTTTAGGAGATTATTGGGGGGAGCACAGCCCTGCACTCTCCTCCTTAGCAGTCCTTCCAGGAAAAGCATTGTGAGGAACATTTCACAGCAAGGGGGAGGTTTAGCCAAGCTGATGCTCACCAAAAATGGCCCCAGCTCTAGCCTGGTGATGGGATTTGGAGTCAGCCACACAGGAGCTGCTCTGGGCTGCAGCAGGGAAAGCCTGCATCTGTAACCACTTTGGCAGGAGCAGAGCTGAGAACAGGCTCAGCAGAGAGGCTGTGACCCAAGGGGAAGCAGGCGCTGTTTGTTCTGCTGTTGACGTGCAGCTGCAGTAGCTGTGGGTGATTTTAATAAGGCAGGACAATATTTCTATCAGTTCTGGGAGTTATAGATGGAACCCATATAGGATCTGGCTCAGGGCTGAGTGATTAATCACAACAAGGTCCAAAGCTCCTCTCATGGCTTGGAACCAGAGGGAAAACACACATTTAGTGTGGGATGTCACAGGCTGGGGGCAGAGCAGGCCCCCCAGACTGATTCACAGACTCAAGTGCTGTGGAAGAGCCCTTGGAGAGCAGCAAATCTGCTCTGTCCCTCCCCTCCCACTCCACAGTGACAGCCAGTTCTGTGGGATCAGAGCCCTTGCTGTGTAAAAGGGTCCCTGGCTGCCCTATTCCCATTTCCCCCTGGGAAATGCCATTCACAGGATTGGAGCTGACAGAGCTGCAGCAGAGACACCACCAAAGCAGCCTCACACACACCCCGCTCCCTGCATTCCTGCTCCTGTGACCTGGCTGCTCTCCCAGCTCCAGCCCTGCTGGGATGCTCCATCCTCAGCACCCACAGCTCAAGGAATACTTTCCTCCCTATGGACAGCAGTGGAGGATCTGGGAGGAGCAGCAGAGCATCCCCACACTCCACACAGCACAACCTTAACTCCTCACAGCCCCATCCAGACATCTGCTTTCCCCCAATAGGTCCTTTTGCTAATTCCCTCTGTCATCATCCAGACATTTCTTGCTCTTCCCAGTTACCCCATCACTGCCAAGGCCTTCCCAGTCTGATGCTGGGTCCCCAGGGGCTGGGGAGAGGCACCAGGAAACCCCACGGAGGGTTTGGGAGAAGCTTAATGAAATCAGCTGCTAGAGGCCACAAGCAGAGCTTCATCTTCCATTTTTTTCTTCCTCTTTAATGAATATTTTTATTGTCTCTCTCAATCTTTATTAAGTGAAGAGGCAGACAAGTAGTTGGATTGAATACACACCAGGGCATGAGGCACAGCCACTGTGCAAGGGCTGTCTGTGACCAGCACAATCTGCTTGGCAAGCACGAAGGAATGAATGATTTGGGCTGGGGAATGCTCACTGCTGGCTGGTGACCAGCACTTCCCTACATGATCAATGTCTGAACCTTGACTTTTTGGTACAACATCAATCCAGGGCTGAGCATGGCCCGAGGTTTGGGAGCTGCTGCCTCTGTGAGGGCTGAGCTGCTGGGGTTGTGGTTCATTCTCCTGAGCTGGCAGGAGTTAACCCGAGCCCACATTTTCACTCTGGGGCTCAGAACATAATGTATAGTAAAAATATAATTTATAATAAAAGTCTGGCTGCCCCCAACATCTTTAAAAATTTACATTTCCTTTCACAGCCTGCAGAAAACATGAAGAGGAGAGGGAAGTGCCCTTTAAAGACTATTCTGTCTGGGCAGATTGGGTATTTTGGTGGCCACACCCTGGCTCTGACCATCATAAGGCACAAAGCTCCCCCAGACACCACAGCAGGACCCAGCACTACACTGGATGTTGTCCCTGTTAAATATCCTCTCACATTTGGCTTTCTCCCTCCAGATGGAAAATTAACTCTGCTGAATCCAGCCACGATCGAGGCTGATCCCTGTCCAATGCCCTGGAGAGGCTCTGCCTTGCTCTACCCCTGCTCATGGAGCCCCAGCCCAGCTCCTGGCTTGCCCTCCCTGCTGCTCTGCAGCCCCAGCTCTGAGGGTGAGGTTTTGGGGAGCCCTGACACCCAGGTCACCCCACTGGGCACAGGGACTCCCCCATCCCAGCCTGGGGCTGACCCAGATCCCTCTCCCCAGTGGGCTCCATCCTGCAGTGCCAGGGGCTGGGGAAAACCCCCAGGCCTCCAACCAGAGAGTCATTGAACATTTTAGACTGGAAAAGCCCCCCAGGATCAGCAAGTGCAGTCATTAATTCAGCACTGCCAGGCCTGCCATGGAGCAATATCTGTAAGTGCCACATGCACACATCTTTTAAATCCTCCAGGGGTGATGATTCCAGCAGTTTCCTGGACAGCCTGTTCCAGTGCCTGACCACCCTTTCTTTCACTGAAGAGACTTTTCCTAATATCCAAGCTGAACCTCCTCTGAAACAACTTGTGGCCATTTCCTCTTGNAGCAAGTGCAGTCATTAATTCAGCACTGCCAGGCCTGCCATGGAGCAATATCTGTAAGTGCCACATGCACACATCTTTTAAATCCTCCAGGGGTGATGATTCCAGCAGTCTCCTGGACAGCCTGTTCCAGTGCCTGACCACCCTTTCTTTCACTGAAGAGACTTTTCCTAATATCCAAGCTGAACCTCCTCTGAAACAACTTGTGGCCATTTCCTCTTGTCCCCTTGCTGTCACCCAGGAGAAGGGGCCAGCCCCCACCTGGCTGTGAGCTCCTTCCAGCTGCCTGAGCCTCCTTTTCTCCAGCACAAACACCCCCAGCTCCCTCAGCTGCTCCTCATGAGACTCGTGCCTTAAACCATCCCCCAACCCCCTCAAATCTGCATTTCTTGCTTTTCTCCTCCCAAGTTTTTTGGCTTTCCAAACTGATTTCCCACTAAGAATGAGGATGAGCAGTGCACCAGCCCTGCCTCTGTCAGCGACTCCCCCTGTGAATTTTCAAATCTCTCTGACAGGAGAACAGCAAGGAAAGGATGGCTGTTGCCAGGCCCTGGATCCCCAAGCTCTGCTGCTGCCACGAGCACCTCAGGGTGAAGATTTTGACCTACATGAGGTAAGACTTGGAGTGACTACTTAGAACAGAGGTTAGACAAGATTAAGAGAATAAAGTGGGTATTTATTAAAAGCCTTCAATAGATTCATTTTGGGCAGTCAGAAACCTCCCAGAGGCTACACCCAAGATGGAAAATGGTCATGAGTCTTTCAGACAATTATAAATTTGGTCTATTTACATATCAGGGGTTAATCCTCCAATTACAGCTTCAGGTAATTAAGTCATAGCTCCCAGTTTGCTCTCCTTCCCCAACTCACTTTTGTTTTTACTTTTTGGGGCCCGAGGCTGTGGGGTGTGCTGTGGATTGTTTTGTCTGACCAAAATGTGCAAACAGTAAGTAACTATATAAACTCTATATGGAGTTTAGAGTTATACACTGAAGCAGTACAGTATTTGAAAATTATAAAAGCTAAAATCCTAACGCATCTGGGCTCAGCTGGTCTGTGGTGGGAGAGGTGGCAGGAAACAAACTTTACTAGGGAAAATTCTGAGGTTTCTTTTTAAATACGGGCCAAGATCTGTTTTTCTCATGCCTGGCCACCAATGCTAAGAACTATTAACCCCTCCCTACTCTCTCCCCGTCCCATGTCCATATTTTCTCAATTTTTGCTCAGTGGCTCAGCAGGTGCCATCCCAGCTCCTCCTGCTGCCTCCCCCTTGCCAGGCCTGGGGCAGGAGGGGTTTGTGCAGCTCTGGGCTGGAGGAGTTTTCTGGCTGGAGCTCCTGAGCACTCAGGCAGGAGCCCAAGAGGAATTATTGTGCTGGGGTCCCTGGCTCTTGTGCAGCAGAGAGGGGTTGGTGATGCCCTTGGGTGCCTGTGGCTGCTACAGAATCTTTGATGGAGACACGGGGCTGGTTTGGAGCTTGGAGCTGCTGTGAGGCCAGGGCAGTGCTGCTGCTGTCTCTAAGGTGTCACCTCCTGCCAGCCTGCCCATGCTGAGTGAGATCTCAGTGTCCTGATCCCTGCTGAGCTCCACAGCCCATGCTCAGCTGTTCCCCTGGCTCTGCCCTCCCCCTTGCTGGTTCTTTTCCCTTTTTGGCACCTTATACCCCTCCTGTCTGGGGCCATTCCTGTGCTGGGGGTGCCTCCCTGAGCTCCCTGGGGTGCTGGCAGGGCTTTAGCAGGGCAGGGGCTGAGGCAGGAGCTCTCTGGAGCAGGGGCTGTGCTGCTGTGGGGAAGGAGGGTCACATCCCTCCTCAAAGGGGCCAATCCTGTCCCCAAAGTCCCAGCTCTGGATGCCAGGTCAGGTGAGCACTGCACCTCCCACCCCTCTCCCCCTGTCCTGAAACAGCAAATTCCCTCTGCAGCTGGGGAGAGAATGACCCAAATGGCTTTAAAATAAATGAATATTAAACGAGCACGTGGCACTGATTGCAGTGACCGACATGGCACAAATGTCCCCCTTTCTCTGAGGAGCAGAGAGGAGCAGGGACAGGGGTGTGGAAAGAACTGGCCCTGGGGGGACAGGGACAAGAGGGACAGTGGGGCTTTAACCTGGCATGTGTGCAGGTCAGGAGCCAGGGACCCCGGGGCCAAGGCAGCAGGGGCTGGGTCCTGAGCAGGAGCTTGTGCCCTCCACCCCACTGAGCAGCTCATCCCAGTGAGGGCTGCCCAAAGCTGCAGGCTGGGACATCTGGCATGGCTGGCATGGCTGGCATGGCTGGCATGGCTGGCATGGCAGTTCTTCCCTCCAGGAAGGGGCTCTGCACCCACAAATGATCTTGGCCATGAACTGGAGGCACCCCAGGTGCCACTGGCCCTTTCACACCCCAAACTTTGCTCCTTCACTGCTTCTCCCTTCTCAGTTTTATTCACATTCCAGTTCACCTGTAAGAACCCTTGATGTCAAAAGCAGGGTTTCTTTCATTCTGATTTCTTTTTTCATATAAGACCTCTGCTGGGAAATCTTTGTAATTAATATCCATTTAAAATAAAATATAACTAAAAATGATGTGGAACATGGCAAAGCCTGCCAGCAGCTGGCAGTGGGGGTGGCTGATGGGCACAGTGCACCTGAGTGGCTGCAGAGGTGCCCAGGTTGGGGTTTGGGGCACTGCAACACGCTGGGGTGGGCTCATCCTGGCCTCATTTCACCCTAAAGCAATTTCTACATCACCAAGAGACTTCTCTGTCCCACCTGTGGGGACCCTGGGGTGCATCTCCTCACCCTCCCCTGGGACACAGGGCACAGGTGGCTCTGCTGGGACACGATGCTGAACAAAGCACTGGGGCAAGTGGAGACCAAACCCCACCCTGCAATGGGTCCATACAGACCCAGGGAGCCTTCCTGGATAGAAAAGTCTGATTTTAACCCTCTTAGGAAGCCAGGCATGGAGAAACGGCTTGTTGAACCCCCACTGAGGCTCCACAGTCACCTTCTTGCAGGAGCTGAGCACTGCAGGAGCATGGAAGTGAGGACTGGCTCATTTAAATTTAATGTTGATGAGATCTTCCTCCTCCCTCCAGCAGAGAGCAGATGTTCACATCAGCAAGGCACCTCTAAATCACTGCCCCAGCAGTGACACCTATGGTGATGTCATTGTTTGTAAGTCATTGGTTCTTATTTCGTAGGCAAACATAAATTTTTCTCTTTCAAAGATACACTGAGATGGATTTGGGGCTTCTGCCACCGAAAATATCCTGTTGGTCCCATCATTAACCTCCTTTCAAGATCGAGGCTTCTTTCCTCATGGCACATAATTAAAAGGGCACTCTGAATTTTCAGCAGCTCAGACATCTCCAGGATGCTCGGGAGGCAGTGCCCAGAGCCGTGGCAGGCACAGGGATGTGCCAGGAGTGAGGGTGCAGAGCAAGGGGCCCCAGGAATGAGCCCCAAGCCAGCAGCCCCCTGTGCTCCCCCCTCTGTGCCAGCTCCTCACCGTGCTGGAGGGGAGGTGCTGCTTGAAGCAAAACCACAAGGAGATGTGGAGATGTGTCCTTTTTTAATGTCTTTTAATCAGAAATCACTCTGGGTGGGGATTTGCAGGTCACACACACCACCACTGCTGCTTGGGTGACATGGAGGAGAAGCTGGGCAGCTTTGCTGGACGCTGGAGAGCAGAGCTGGAGCTTCCATCCTCACTGGTGTTCCTGGGAATCCTGTTGAGCTCATTGTGTGAGGGGGGTCCTGCAGGTGAAGAACTGTTCGGTCACGGTGACATGGTGGATTGCTTTGGTTGGTGGTCCCATCTTTGCTGCTATGCCAGTCTGGGTGCTATTTCTAGTCTCAGATTTCACACTGGCTTGTTGTCTCAAGGGTTTTTTTTCCTCTGAGCAGTACCCCAGTGTCCCTTTATCTGCATATTGTGCACCATTTTGGGGAGCAGAGCCAATACCCGACAGAAAAAGGGTACAGGTAAGGGACTGCTGGTTAGGGTAATTAACAATATGGGTGATTAACAGTCTATGCATTCATCTTGGGGATCAACATTTGACATGGTAACATTTAACAATTAACAGAACATGGCAACAATCGATTAATTGTAAACTTGTCCATGACACTGCTGGTGCCCGGGGCGCTCTGAGCCGGTTCCTGAGCTCAAGCTGGATCCCAGTGCCCATCTGCAGCCTCTGCCTGGGATGAACCATCCTCACCCCAGCGAATCCAGGGGCAGCACGAGCAGCTGTGACACTGGGGTTAACCTGCCTGGAGGCTATGAGGGTTTGGGGCTGCTTTGGGGCTGGTTTGAGGCTGTTTTGGGGCTGCCCAGCCCTTGGTGAGTGCACATGGACAGAACCACGGACAGAAGGACATCCCCAGGGCAGAGGGTGCACACTCTGCTGGCTCAGGACTGCCAGTGTGGGACAGGAGCAGAGCTGGTGGGGATCCAGCGCCCTGTGGGTGCAGGAACACAAGGGAATGTGGTGCTGGGAAGCCCCACAACACCAGGGCAGTGCAGTGCCAGCCCCACGCCACTTGTGCTCTGCATGCTGGTACCAGACCAGTCTGTCCCTGCATCCTCCCTTCTCCCGGGGTAATGGGTGAGTTTGGAGGTTCCAAGGCATCACAGCCTCAGGATTTCCTATGGGAGCTCTCCAAGGAACAACCCAAGCCTTCAGACCACCCAGGGATGGGGCAAAGGACTGGCAGGTACCCCACACCCACCTCAGCAGCCCCACAGCAAAGCCCAGGACATCAGCAGGATCAAAGCCTGTCTCTGCCTCCTGGGAGCTGCTGCAGTGGAAAACCTGGACCCCCCTGTGTCCCAAGGGGCCTCATCTTCCTCAGCAAGGGCACCTCCCTCATCTTCCTCAGCAAGGGCATCTCCCTCAGCAAGGGCATCTCCNCCTGGGCAGGCCCCTGCTCCTCAGACTTGGCTGTGGCACTCAGTCACCCTCAGAACAGAAAGTCCCAGGACCTTCCCCAAGAGTTGCCTTCCCACAGTAGCCAGGTCCTGTTTGCTTAGGACAGACCCAGTTCACCCCCATGGGGATCAGCTACCACCCAAAAATCACCCAGGGCTTCCCCCACCATGGGCCTGGGCATTTCCCCAGCTGAGAGTCCTGCTGTGGCCCCAGCACAGGGCAGGGATGCTTTAGTCCACATCCAAGCTCATGGGCAGCCCCGCTCAAACAGTGGAGACATGATCCTGGCTTTATTCCAGCCCAGTTCAGTCCTGGCCTTCCAAGACCAGATCCTTCCCAGCCCTGGAGCTGCCCCTGCCCTTCTCCTGCCCCAGTTCCTGCCCCTCACAGTGTGAGCAGACAGAGCACTTGCACACACAGAGCCAGCAAGGAAAGGGAACACATTAGTGCTCCCCCAGCCAAGAGAGGGGAGTTAATGACATCAAACTGGTTTGCTGTTGTTGGTTTTGATTATCATTTTTTTAAGCTCTGGCTTCTATCTGTCATTACTGTAATATTGCATAACCAGGGAGAAATCTGAATGAAGTTAATACCTGCGGAGTGTGGTGCAGAATATTCATGTACTGTGAACCAGAATGAGGCAAATATGAATCTTTATTACCAGTGGAGGTTGTTAAATATTTTATTTTCTGTTTAAGACACGCTGTGACACATGAAACTCAATTAGAATATAACTAAACCCCACTCTAAATTATAGATAAATGACAACAAATGAAAGGGAACAACCTGAGCTCCCCAGTGCACAGCCTGGGGGAACAAGGGGGTGACTTTGAGAGGAGGGCAGCCCCCTCAAGACACCTCCATCCCAGCCAGCAAGCAACAACACAGCAAGGTGCTCCTCTGCAGGGCTGATTTCTGCCCTAAGACATCCTGCAGGGGAGCCTCAGGGAAGCAGGGTGGATCCCATTTCTCTGCTAAGCAGCTCAAACATTCACCTGAAACAGCCCCAGACTTCCCCTCCCAATGCACCACAGGAGCTCCTGCACCCCCTGTGCCTGGGCTGTGTTTCCTTAAATCTGTCTGAGCCTGGCAATAAAAACCACAGTAAAAAAGGAAAGACAGATGTTAAGGAAAAATATACATCAAGGGCCAAAGGCTGCACTGGTGCTGTATTACAGAAATGCTGGGATTTTCTATCCCTTGGCTCATCAAAGCCAAGCTGAGGACATGGTCAGGGACAGAAAATGAGGGGCTGAAAGGCCTTTGGGGTTATTTCTATAATTGCTTGTTCTGCTTGTCATCACTGGAGAGGCTGCATGGGCTGGGGGAGCTCTGAGTGGCTGCTGGGGTCAGGCAGAGCCTCTGGGCAGTGTCCTCAGGGATGGTGCTGTGGGGACAGAGCACACAGGCAGACAGGGATGCTCCTCACCCACACAGGCTTTTCCTCCCTAACCCTGCCAAAGCCTCCAGGCTGCTGGGATTCCCTTGGCAGCCTTGTCAGAGCATCCCTGTGTTGCCATGGAGAGGTTCAGGAGCAGCCTGGGTGCTCTGGGGGGCTGCAGGACCCCCCTGCACTGCAGCTCTGCCCCTTGGCTGCCCTGCGAGATAAAAGGGATTTATGGACTTCATTATTGCCACGAGGATCTCATCCAGGAGCAGGGGAAGGATCTGTGCTGGTGATCAAAGCCAAGGCCCTTCATTAGTGGCAGTACCCAGGACCTTCATTAGCATGTGAGGAGGGAGCCAGAGCAGCAGGGCAGGCAGGAGGGTGGGGAGGTGATGGGGAGAGAGAACAGCACCTTCCTAAAGGGGTTCTGCCTGTCCTTCTCAGACCTGCACGTCTCAAAGGACACCAGGCCCTTGCTGTCCTCTCTGGGGGCTCTGCCACAGCCCTGCAGCCACAGGGACGGTGACACTGAACCTCTGCCCTGCTCTGACCTGGGCTAACCCACCCATGCTCGGTGCTTTCCCCTCCCCAGGCTGTGTTTCCAGCCTGATTACCTCCTAATTCTGTCTCTTATCTGCTTTTGCTCTGCCTTACTGCCTCTGCCTGCCTGCTCCCAGCACAGAGTCTGAGTCCTCCTCCTCCT
>VXBR01008504.1:514569-529666 GCA_013400215.1 Cisticola juncidis
CGCATCCCCTGGAGCCGCGCATCCCGCGGAGCCGCGCATCCCTCGGAGCCGCGCATCTCCCGGAGCCGCGCATCTCCCGGAGCCGCGCGTCCCGCCCGTCCCGGCAGCCCCGCGCCTGCTGAGCCGCACGGACCCGATGGAATCCTTATGCTGAGCCGCGGTTCCGCCGTGCAGTGCCCTGGGGATGGCTGCCACCCTTCCCCGTGTCCCCAGGGTCCCCTCCCTGCCCCGCATCGCTCAGGCAGCACCGCTGCCCCAGCCCCAGAAGCATCATCCCCTAGGGATATGCAGCCCCATTTCTGCATTTCTGAACACTTATTGATCCCTCCTTTATCCTTTTCACCCCATATTGATCCAGTTTAGCTTCTGTGACTCAGACTAAATTAGCTGCCATTAATCCGTGGATAATTGCAGCGAGCCCAGCTCTGTGTCCCAGATTCACGGGTGTCAGGGGAGGAGAGTGCTGGGTCACACGGGGACATTCAGGTTCCTGCTCCGTGGGTAGAAACCCCAAACAATCCAGCAGAGATCCGCCCAGAGGCACCAGGGGAGCTGTCTCAGGACATCCATGCTGCAGCCAGAAACCTGGGAGCTGCTATTCCAGCAGATTTGGGCCCAAAATGCGGGCATTGCCTCCCAGCTCCACATTTCCCCAGTTAAGAGATGTCCCAGTGAACAGTCAGAGAGATGTGGGACTCCAGGCAGCTCTGCTCCAAAATGCTATTTACTGCAGAGATGGTGTCACAGCAGCCCAGGGCCGTGGGTGAGACAGAGCCCAGCCCAAAAGCTGCCAGCTGGAGCTCACAGCCATGCCTGAGAGACACCTGAGTTCCTGTTACAACACATTTTATCTTTTTCCATACTGAATATGCTAATTTACAACATCCAACCAGTAATAGACACAAATCCTATAGAATCTATATACAGCCAATTAGAAGTCCTACATGACCATACTGCATCACATTTTAAACCCTAAATGCTACTTTCTAGACCCCTTTTCTGTTCCCTGCCACACTGGCAGGGTCCCTCCAGACTTTGGGCCCTTGGCATCCCTTTATTTGCCAAGGGTATTGTTCAATGCAGAGGGATTCTCCTTCAGCTGGCCAAACCATTGTTTTCCAGTTGTTCAGTAATTAACAGCATGACATCTTACATCTCAAAGCTCACCTTCATTTCTACTTCCCTTCTAGGTTTCATATCCTCAATTGTTTTTTTTTGCCAAGGAATCATATTTATCAGGCTTTCCTGTTTCATCTTTCCCAACACCCCAAGCCTCAGCATTCCTGATGTGGGATTCAGTCTCAGGTGACACCATGAAATATTGCTACCTGCTCCTGCCAGGCTGCAGTACACAAGAAGTGAACTCCAAATTCCACCCGGCCATGGGGACAGGAAAGCCTAAGCCCTCCTGGGGTCTTGGATAAAACCCCAGATGGAAAGCAGAGCCTGTTCCCCTTTGATCAGCAGCCCAAGCTCCCTGGGAACCCTCAGCTTCTCTCACCTCTGATTTAGCAGCTGACAAAGTTCTGAAGTCAGTGGAGATGCCACTGTCACCTCACCTACACTGACAGCCTGGCCCAGCACCTGGGGGTGCTGAAGGCAAGGCCACCTCTCCACTGCATTCTGGTTCGTCTGCACACCCCCAAAATCCCTCTCCCACCCAGGCACCCACAAACCTGCACTGTCCTCCCTGGACATCTCCTCTGCCCTTCTGTAAAGCCCCCAAAATAAACATCTCATTTTGATTTAATGCAGCAGTTTTACCACAGTCAATAAATACCAAAACTGTATTAAAGGAGGATTTATGTCCACGTGCACCCCTGCCCTGGCCTGCAGGGCCAAATGTCCCTTGCATAGTCCTTACCTGGTGCTGATGTCCCCCTGCTGTGCCACAGGGCCCTCAGCCACCCCTGCCTCCCCAGCTGTGCCAGGGCTGGCAGTCCCTGAGGGATGGGTGGGATTGGGGATTGCTGCACTGCCAGGCAGGAGTGGGAGATTTCCAAGCTCTAAACTGGTTCTAAGCACTGGCCTGAGGGTGCAGAGCCTGTTCAGAGCAGCTGAGCATTACCCGGGGAGGATACCTGGTCCCCAAAATACCTTGGCCAGTGCCCCTGGCAAAGGCAGCCAGCCTGGGAGAGCTGTGAGCTCTGCACAGCCCTGGAGCACACAGGGGCTCTGGGAGGGGCAGGGCACACCCCAGGGCCACGCAGAGCTGGTGCAGGGTTTGACAGAAATGGCCAGGACATGTCTTTGTGAGAGGGGAAACCAGAGGGGAAACCAGAGCCACAGGGGACACCCCAAAGAGCCCCCACATCCCAGCCTGGCCGTGTCCCCTTGGTCCCTGGCACTGATGTGCATGGAAAGCCAGTTAGAAGAGAAAGAAACACCTTTTGAGTGAGTGCCAGCCAGCCTCAGCTGCAAACTCCTTGTCAGGAACACTGGAATCCCTCGGAGCTGGCTGCTGTGAACATCTGTGCAAGGCAGGGAGGGGCAGGGAGGGGCAGCAGGGGCTGCTGAGCCCCCCAGCCCTCTCCAGGGCCTGCAGATGCTCCATGGGAAGCCAGACCAGGGTTGGGACACCTCACTCGTACCCCCACCCACGTCCTGCAGCACGGGGACCCCAGACAGGACACAAATCACCAGGGGAGGAGGCTCAGGGGACTCACCAGGGAGGTGCTGCCCATTATCCCTGGGTGAATACTGGAGAAACTGGGCTCAGCAGCCCAGGGCTGGCTTTGGAGGGCTCCTCATACCCACATCTCCTGCCCCCTGCACCTGCCTGTCACTGCTTCCCCTAATATTTGGGGCATTATGGAGCCTTTTCATCACTTTGAGAGCAACCATTGAGCAGCACTTCTAAACCTCCTCCCCCAGCTACAACAACCTACCTGTTCATGCCCAAAATCACCTCCAGGCACTCAGATCAGTGCTCTGGTGCTATTTGACCCCCAGTGTGGGGCAATGGGGTGCTCAGCTGTGCCACATGGGTGCCCATGTGTGAATTAACCATGTGCCCAGATTAAAAACCTCATTATTTTGCCCAATGTACCTTCTCAAAGACTGGCAGGCCCAAATTGCACCCCCACTTGTGTTTTGGATGGGGGCATTGACAGCTCTCCATCCACCCTCTACACAGATGCAACATCCCCCACAACAAACACATTTCAAAGCCTGTCTCCCATTGATGTCACATCAATGCCACAGGAGATAAAAGCTGAGGGATCCAGAACCAGTGCTGGGTTTTCCAGGGAATATTAATTAGAGGGAAAGCCTCATTAGCACAGCAAGGGTGGCTGCTTACACTGCCTCCCCCTCACCCCACATGTCCCAGACCCACCAAAGGGCCCTGGTGGGTGTCAGGCCCCCCCTCTGCCTTGGTGGTCTGAGCACAGGGTGCCCTGCACATCCCCCAGGGTGTTAAATGTTAAAGTGAGTGTTTATATTAAAAAGATGCCAAGGGAAATCCTGTTTCTCCCCATCCCTGCTGCTGGGGCTCCCAGGTGGAGCAGGAGAGGTCCCTGCAGCAGCCTGGTGGCAAACCCAAGTGTTTGTGAGCAAAAAGAGTACATCAGTTATTGGATGTGTTTCTGAAGAGCTTTTTGGCAGCTCAGCAGCTGGAGAGGAGCAGGGGGACTGCAGGGCCCCTCTGCTGGTGGAGAAAGGCCCCACATCTGCCCCAAAGGGAATTTGGGAAGGGATCAGGAAAACAGACACTGTGGATGGCACAGGACCTGGAAATCCACTCCAGCATCCTCCTGTGAGCCTGGGCAGGCTGGGCAGGCCCCACCAGCCCTGTCTCCTGTAACTGCCCCAGAAAACAACACCAGCAGCAAAACAGCATTTCCCATGAAAACAGAGGGTTGGTGACAGGAAAGGAGGGCAGGAAGGGACAGGAGAGTTTAACACCACCAAGGAGGAGCAGCACCCATGGGTGCCCCAGCACTGAGCCTAGCCAAGGGCTCCTGGAGGGGGCTGCAGTAAAACTCAAGCAAAGCCAGCCCCTGCTGAGGCCATAAAACCCAGGGATGGCTCCAGGGACAGGCAGAGGGTGGGAAGAACAGGATACAGTGACAGCAGCAAGGCAAAGGCAGCAGGAGGACAGAGGTGCCACAACAGTTATTCATCACAAAGAGCTCCTCATTCTGTTTTGTTTTGTTTTATTTTACTGAGAGGTGAGGCCAATCCATCCTGACAGAGGTTCACAGCACAGCTCTGCCTGGGTGATGCTCACAGAGATATCAACGAGCAGCACAGCACATGAGGAAAGCTCCCTGTGCCTGCCACGAGGGGCTGCTGGGCACCCAGAGGGGCTCAGGGTGTCACCCCAGCCCTGCCACCTCGGGGACAGCTGCCAGCACAGCCTCTGGGGCCTCCCCAAGGCACCCAGCACCAACCCTGCCTGCCGAGGATGCTCTGCTGGCAAACACAAACCACAAACCAACTCACTCTGAGCACTCCTCAGGACAGGTGTCAAATCAATCCCTGCTGCAGAGATGGCAAGATTAAAAAAAATGAATAAAAAAAAACCAGAAGAAAGCAGGCAGCCATCTGCCAAACCAGCAATTTTCAGCTGGACTGGCAGAAACACTTCAGGCTTTTAAAACCAAGAGAGGAGAGAAAACAAAACCCCTCCTCTTCCACAAGCACAGAAAGCACTCAGATGAAGTGCAAAATTCCGATTTGACTTCAAAGGCATTTCTCCTGGCTAGTTACTCCCAAATCCTGGCACAGCCCATAGAAAGGCAGTGGGCAGTGGCATTTTGTTGCCAGATGCAGCCCAGGCACACCCTGGGTGTGAGGTGCCATGCTGGGGGAGCACAGGGATCTGAAAATCTGGTACTCACCCATCTGCAAGCAGGGAGGACAAGGAGAGGAGGAAAGGGGGAACAAACTTTACATCAGTTGTCATCAGCAGGTTTTTTTCATGCACTGTATATTAAGTTAATGTATGTTACAATCTCCTCTGTAATGGAAAAACACCCCAGCTGCTGCAGCCAGTAACACTTTTAAGAGCTCCCAACTCATCCAGGTGCATTTGACAGTGTTACCCTGGGTTGCTATAGGAACCCTAACAGTTTTTCCATCTGACTTCTCCTTTAACGCTGGGATTTATATTTAATTTGTTTTCCTTTTCCTCAGCAAGAAGAGGTGAGAAGCAAGCGTGCACACAGGGGCAGGAGAGGCTCCTCCATGGATGCATGGCCATACCAAGAACATCACTCTGGACCACAGTCAGCTGTGCTGAGACACTGCTGAGCACCAGTGCAGCAGGTGGGGAAGGGCACAGCCCCAGTGCCCTGCTGGGAGCCACCTGGGACGGTGCTCAGGGTGGCTCTGGGGCTCTCCCATGTCCCCACGCCTGCCTGGTCCCCTCTCGCCTTCCTGCAGGCAGCAGGGCCGAGGGGCTGAGGGGCTGAGGGGCTGAGGGGCTGAAGGGCTCAGGGGCTGAGCATCCCACGCAGCTCCTGGGCACAGGTGACAGGCAAGGAGCAGCTGAAGTTGCTGCAGACGTAGGCAGTGGCTTTGCCCTCCTTCCTCTGCAGAGATGCCAGGAAGGGCAGCTGGCGGTACAGGAACCCAGAGCTGTCCCCGTCTGCGACCATCAGCACCTGCCCAGGGAAGGAGCTGTCAGAGCCAGGGGGCACAGCCAGCTCAGGGTCCCACTGCCCCACTGACAGGCTGGGGGCTGGCAGAGTCCCCCAAAACACTCTCCCAAAATGGGGAGGGGACGGGGAGCTGAAGGGACCCACTCCAGCCCTCTGACACCCACAGGGTCACAGCCCTGGAATGTCAGTGCAGGGAGAAGCAGGATGGAGTGTGGCAGCTCTGCCTCCCTGAACCACACAGACTCTTGCTGAAACACAGGGATCAGCACACCCCAGCTCCCTGGGACACCTGCCCAGCCCAGGAGCACCCCCAGAAAGCTGCATCACTGCCCCATCCCACCTGCAGCCCAGTTCCTCCTGCCCTCCCCAGCCCCCAGAAAAACTCAGGCAGCAACGAGCAGTGGGTCAGGGGCTCCCCTGGCTGAAACAGCAGCATCAGCCAGAGGTGATGACTGGGCTGCCAGGATAATTAGCTTTTCTGAAAGGAAAATGTTTGTTAAAGCCTCAGGGCTTGCAGGCTAATCAGGAAAAAGGCCAGGAGCTGGCAGTGAGCCTCATGCCAACACAGATGCAAAGGGTGAGCAAAAGGCTGTCCCTTCCCAAGGCACAGAGGGAAAATCCTGCTGCTGGAACACACAGCTCTCCCTTGCCAGCCCCAATCCCAGCCCTGCATGTCTGCTGAGCATGGACACACTCACAACGTCCCTGCTACTCATGCCAGTGCCACCAAGGGATGCTGACACCAAATGCTGCCTCTCACAGCACACACATCTCCCACCATGGCACTGCTCACCTGGCACGCAGCACCCTCCACACCAGGGCCAGCAGAACACCCAGCACTGACACCCAGACACACCCACACAGCCTCACTCATCCCTGGCAGGGGTGTCCCACACCCTTGTGTCCCCAGGGGGCACCACATCCCCAAATCCCTGCCCTGGGCAGTGGCTGCTGCAGTCCTGCTCTATCCTCCATCACCCCACACCGGCCTGACCCAGCTCTGGCTCAGTCTCCCTGCCTGGCTCCTGCTTCCCCGAATCTCCTCCCCCTTTGCCTTTGTCTGGAATTAATTCCAGGAGTGATTAATTACCAATTCATGTCCAATCTGAAATTCATTATTCATTTTTCTCACAAGCTCCCCAAGGCCCTCTCACGGGGCCAGGATGAAGGTGAGCTGCAGGCGAGCACTCTGCAGCTGAGGAGATAATGGGATCCTCCATAATTACCCTAAAGACCATTAATAGGGCAGGGATCTATACCAGGAGCTGGGATCCAGCCCCTTGTGCTCTCAGCACCAGGACACCCACAGAACAGCCACCAGCATCACCCCTACTGTATCCCCACAGAGCTGCTGCAGCCAAGGGCTGCTCCAGATACAGGGTCCATTTAAAATCATCAATTTTATCATCAGCATCTCGTCACAGCAGGGATTTCAGGGTGAGGTTTGTAAGGAATCAATTACTGGAAAGGCCTAATTAATTGTGTTCCTGCATGCAAGCCTGGCCCCCAGCACCCTGCTGGCACAAAAGGAGTGGGGGCACAGGGGACACAGGGATGTTCCCCCAACTCCTTGGCAGAGACAATTCCCAAGTGAGCCCTGTCCCTGGAGAAGGTGACCCAGGAAGCTTCCTGAGCCAGGAAAGGGAAGCTGAGGAGCAGCTGGAGGGGATGGAGGCAGGGGGGAACAGGAGCAGCTCCTGCCTGTGTGACACAGCAGGGACATAGGGATGGCTGCTCCCAAGGCAGTGCAACCCTCTGGGAAGGGGGATTCTCCCTGCTCCTCCCATCCCCTCTGCAAGGTGAGGAACCACTGCTACTGCCGGAGATGATGCTCCTACCACTGCTGCACACTCCTGCCTGGGGAAAGGGAGATTTGTCCACAGGGCTGTGCTCTTTGAGGGAGAGCTCCTCCCTCCTGCCACAATTCTTCCAGGAAACCAAACCAAACTGGAACAGCTTTAGCTCGATCCTTGCAACATGAGGAACACACAAGGAGCAAACAGAGACTCCCACCCTGCCTGCTGCCAGCTCCAGCTGCAGCCCCCTGAAGCACAGGTCCCCTGCAAGCAGCCCTGGCAGACATGACCACCTTCACTCCCCCAGGGAAACATCCATCCAAAATACCCAGCCCTCATCTTCCTCCCTTCCCAAAGACTGCAAAAGCTCAGGGGAGAAAAATCTTCCCCTGGGGAAGGAACATCCCCAGCAGCCAGGTTTGTTCCCAGCCTTGCAGGAGGGAGGCAGAGTGCAGGGAAGAGGACTGGGCCGTGCTGTTTGTTCTGCTCAAGAGCCCAGAACTGCTGGTGTGGGCTCAGGGGATGAAGGGCTGAGGCAGTGTGGGCACAGGGTAATAAACAGTGCTGGGATCCCACTCCTGCTAACTGGGTCACCCTTTTCAAAGGGACAGAGGATGAGTGTGGGAATGGAGGCCTCACACACGAAATAGGGACCTGCAGGGAACAAGGATGGGTGATGGCAGAGAAGGACAGAGCTGTGTGCCCCTCTGGTGCCCTGGGAATGTGTCCCTCCTCCTCCAGTGCTGGCATTGAACACTGCAGGGCACAGGGCAGAGGGTCAGGGGTGACACCCCATGGGCTGAGCTAATGAGAGGACAGAGCAGAGCACCCTGTGCTGATGGCTCAGCCCTCCCTTCATCCCAGCTGGGGTTGCAGAGGCAAAGAGGTGCTCTGGTCTCAGCCTCCCACACACTGAGACTGAACATTCCAGCCCCTGCACCAGGACCCAACAGCCAGGGATGAACCCAATCCAAACACCAAGGCCCCTCACTGGCAGGCCAGTCCTAAATCCCTCAGCTCCACAGCTTTGCTGAGGTCAAACCATCATCCCCAAGGCAGGGACACTGCCCACCACAGCTGCTGTGCTGCCCTTCCCTACCAGCTCCAGACACAGCCAACAGCTCCAGCCTCTCTGTGGGATGCACTGACACACCTCAAAGCAGGGATGAGGACAAGCAGAGGCAGGCAGGAACCCCAGTACACAGCAACAGCTGCTGAACAGGAGAAAAGCTCTGGGAAAAGGCAGCCTCTCGCAGCTGGTGTCACCCAGAACTGGATGTGAGTGTGTCTGCAGGCAGCAGGTGACACAGACACCGCCTGGGTCTGCACAGGACAGGACACAGCCACACTGGGTGTGACACATTCACACTGGAATGAAAGGTTTCCCCTTGGGAAAGCGCTGGGCTCAGGCTGGGAGCAGTGTGAGCAGCCAGCAGCAATAACAAGCACTGCTGCAGCCCCCTCTGGGCTGCCCATGCTGTGTGCAGGGACAGGGGTGCAGGGCTCAGCCGTGGCCCTGCTGGTTGTGCTCAGATATGAAAAGGACAGGATGCTTCCCAAAAGAGGGCAGAACAGAGGAGGAGGGGTGCAACAGCTGCACTGGGAGAAAGGAGGAAGCAGCACCAGTGCAGGCAGCAGAGCAGGGAAGGGCTGGCAGGGGCACCTCTACCTTGTTTGGGCTGAAGACAGAGCGGACGCAGTGCAGCATCTCCTTGGTGTCCTCTGCTTGGGGGTCCCCACAGACAACGACCTGTCCAGGGGGAGGGTGGGTGACAGGAGGGAGAAAACAGAGCTGTGACTGCACCTACACCATTGCCAGCCCCACTTCCCACAGCAGGCCCTGCAGGAGACACTGAGGCCCTGCCCATACCTGTTTGAGGGTGTGATGGAACAGAGCAGTGGCCCGGGCCATCTCTGGGAGGGTTATTGGGATCTTCTGCAGCCTCTCAGAGAAGGCAGCCAAGATCTTCCCAGCTTTCTCCACCCAGTCCATATGACCAGAGTAACAAGCTGCTCGCAGCAGGTTTGTGACACTGACAGAGTTAGGGGTGGGCTCTGCTCCATCCTGGTCTGCAAAGGACAACATCAGCCTCCCCAAAATCTGCCTCCCCACCATCAGCCCTGTCCTCCCTCACCACAATCCATGGGACACAGGGCCAGGTCCCTGAGCTCACCATCCTTGAGACGCAGGAGCAGGGAGGAGTCACCAGCTTCAGTGGAGAAATAAGCAAAGCCCTCAGGGTCCCAGAAGAGCTTGTCCTGCATGTGCTGGAGATGAAGGGCCCACTCCAGCCAGCCCTGCTCCAGCGAGGCTTCATACAGGTCAAAGAGTGCCTGGATGACAAAGACATAGTCCTCCAGGAAGCCCTGGATGGGCACAGTGCTGCAGTGGCAGACGGGGAAGGAAAATCAGAATCTCTAAACTGAGCAGGTTGGAAATGTTCTCCGACCCAGCACAGCCCTGCTTACTGGTCTCTGCTACCCAAGGAGGTGCCACTAAGCAAAGCAATGTGGCCATCACACAGCTCAGCCCCAGGGTTCTGTACAGGGGGAGAAGGCAGGGGAAGACACTTGCCAGCATGAAAGATGAGGAATGGGAAAGACTTTGACCTCAATCCCTCCTCACTGGCTGGGGGACACTAATCCTTCCTAAACTGCACCGGAGCTCTACACAAAACAGCCTCACTCCCTCCCAGTTCAGTCCTGCCTGGCAGAGGGGACAGGGACTGCTGGGGGTCTGGGCAGCACCTGCAGGGCCCCAGTCCAGCCTCTGCACTCTCTGCTGCTCTGGTACCTCTGCTCCACGGCGCCGTCCCCGCCGCGGTAGCAGCTCCGCAGCAGCCTCCCGCTGCCGGGGTCGAAGAGGTGACTCCTCAGGAAGGCAGCAGCCTGAGCAGCCCTGCTCACGTAGCCCTGCTCGGCCAGGGCAGCCCCAGCCTGGGCAAAGCCCGAGATCATCAGCCCTGCAGAGGCAGAGACAGCAGGACAGGTCAGGGGGACAGGTGGCACTGGTGGGTCACTGTCAGTCCTCTGAAGGATGCTCAGTGGGAAGCTCATCCTCCCTGATGTCAGCACGTCAGCTCTCAGCTCTCCTGCTCGGTTCCAATCACTCATGAAGTCACTGGCTGTCACCAAAGAGACAGGCAGAGCACTGAAAGGCCAGCAAGAGCTGAGCCCTCACTTGGGGACAGGTACAGGGCTCAAGACTAGTCCAGTCTGCAGGATAACTCCAGCCCATGCCAGCTCCAGACCCAAACACCCAGGAATTTACTGCTGGGAACAGAGCCTGGTGTCCTGCAGTTATTCCCTGGGGCAGGACCCCCAGACCCACGGACACAGTGCTGTGATCCCTCAGCCATGCAGCAGCAGGGATGGGCTCTGTGCCCACCACGGTCCTCAGTCCCCAATTCAGACCCCTTCCCCACAGCCCAGCCAGAGGAGCTGGACCGAGCCAGGGGAAGAGTTTTGCTGCTCTCTGCTGGCAGCTGGGGAGGGAAATAAAGCCAGAACAGCAACCTGACACTCCCAAGGCTTGCAGGTGTGGAGCTGCCTGATCACAGCCCTGATCCCAGCCTGCCCACTGCCTCTGTGGGAGCTCTCCATGCCCAGAGCAGAGCTGCCCTCACCATTCCACGCTGCCAGCATCTTGGTGTCCAGGTGAGGCCGTGGGCGCCGTGCCCGGGCTGAGGCCAGCCTGAGCTGGCACTGCTGCAGCAGGGCCCTGAGCCGGGTGGGCGCCAGCCCGAACCGCGCCGCCGTCAGCTCCGGTGAGCACCGTGCCATGAGCACGTTCTGTCCCTTCAGCTCCTGGTGGGGGTCCTGAAAGGACAGGCACACACATCCCAGGAATGCCACTGGGACTGGGAAGTGCTGGGCTCGGAGTGTTTGGGGGCTGCTCTGCCATCCCTCCACACCCAGGGATGCAGGGTCCCCAGCAGTGCTCCTGGCACATTTTGCTCCCCCTCACCTTCATGGGGTCCACGTTGCCAGCCTCCTCCACCCCGTAGTGGTGCATGAAGACATCTGCCAGCGTTGTCCCCTCCGTGGCCCCCTCAACAGGGTCAGGGAGCAGAGCCCGCAGCTCCTCAGCTGCCCACACACAGAAAGCTCCTTCTCTCTTCTCTGGGGATGTGGTGGTTGGGTAGGAATCTGCATCTTCTGCACTATAGAAACCTCCTGCCTGGAAAAATGCAACAGAGAGATCCCCCCAGCTCCAGGACAGCACTTTCAGCCAGCTCCCCATCGCTGCACAGCAAGCAGCCTGGCTAACGAGCCTCAGCAGTGCTCCAGACTGAGCTCAGCTGGGAGGGAAAAACAGCCCCAAGCCACATCCCAGGGGCAGGGAAGTGGCTCCCTTTGGCTCAGCTCAGGAAGAGCCTACCTGGTCACTCAGGTCACGGGAGACATAGAGGAGAATGTCTCGGACAACATCAGCAAAGAATTCATCACCAGAGATCTGTGGGAGACACGGGGTGGACATCAGGTACATGGATGGAGAGGGGACACAGCAAAGTATGGTGAGAGATTTCAATCTGAAGAGTTGGCAAAGGAGCATTTGGAAGTCCAAGTATTTTCCATGAGGGGCGGATTCAGAGTAAAACCTTCAGCAGAACTCTACTATCAGTGAATACTGCATATCCACAAAGGGCAGTGCAGAGCAGTGCTGGAGTTAGACTGAGGTCAGAGGGAGCAGCACTGGCTGCTGACTTGCAAAGCCCAGCTCAAAGGCTGTTCCCTCCCCAATTATGCTCAAAGCCCTGGGGCTACACTGCCACAAGCTAGTGCAGCACTTCTGGATAAACATCAGGAGGTGAAGGGCAGCACTGGACTGCTCCATGCCCATGGGATGGGGAGCACCCTGGGGAACAGGCTCTGAAGCTGCTCCCCAAACCAGGCCAGTCCTCACAACCTGCAAGAGCAGGAGCCACGCAGGGGGGTGCCAGAGCTGTACCTGGAAGGCTCTGGTGTACATGGCTGCCAGCTGCCCCTGGTCGTAGAGCATCTTCTCAAAGTGAGGGACGTGCCAGTGCTGGTCCGTGGAGTAGCGGTGAAACCCCTGCAGAGACCATGTGAAGATGTCTCCACCCCACACCTCCTGGGCATGGCAGGGCTTACCCCCAGAGGTTTACTCCTACCTGACCAATGTGGTCATGGATGCCCCCGTGGGCCATCATCTTGAGGGTGTGCAGAGCCATCTGCAGTGCCCGGGCACCTTCTGGAGCTGTTTGGTGCAGGGCCCAGTACGTGAACAGAAAATTCAAATTCACTGAAACACAGGGAGAAAACGGGAGGCTGTGGGGTGGGCTCTGCCCCCACAGTGCTGCCTGCCCCACAGCAGGTGTCAGCAGTAGAGACCAGACTGACCTGGGGTGGGAAACTTGGGGGATTTGGAAAAGCCACCATAATCCTCATCATAGGATCTGGAGAGCTGCTGGAAACAGGTGTCCATCACCTCTTTGGCAGGTGGGGGTGACTCCTGGCCCTGCACACGGATCTCTGATGTGTGCTGCAATGCTTCCAGAATCCTCTGGCTGCTCTCCAACAGGGCATCTTTGTTCTCCTTCCACTGAGATGCAAGGGGAAAGAGACAGTTCTTCTTGCCTTGCACCAGTCCAAACTAACACCTCCAGTTCTCAGTCACCCTCCCCAGATCAGCTCAAACCCACTTCTGACCAAGCCAAAGCTCTGGCTTGTTCTCTGGGTTGCTTTTCCTCACAACTGAATCACCTAACTCAGCCACCCTTCAAGCCCAGACCAATTTCCCTGTGTCCCCTTGAGCTCAGCCCTGCCTGCTCTGCCCCTCCTGCCCTCACCTGTTCTGCGATCCGGAGCAGCACAGTCCGGAAGCCAACGCGATGAACTCCATCCTCAGGGGGGAAATAGGTCCCCCCTGCAAAGGGCTTCAGGTCTGGGGTCAACCACACACTCATGGGCCAGCCACCCCCACCACTGGTGGCCTGAAAAACAAACCACATGTGCACCAAGGTCACACATCCTGCTCTGTGCCCTGCCAGCACATCCAAGAGCCCCCTCAAAGACAGATGTGTCCTTCTGCCCACCCTTGCTGTGGAGTCCCTGCAACCTCTGGACTCAATACCCAGGGTCTGGCCTTGGCAGGACAGACTTTAAATCTCCACCCAGCCTGAAAGAAAGAACTCCCCAGTGGTGCTCTGATGGCTTGGCCCGGTCCCACAGCCCTCCCAATGCCCCTGGCCCTTTGGTTTCTCCTTTCTCCATTGGTGCTGGGATCCCAGTGATCAGTCCTGTTTTCCCTATAGGTCACTGACCTTGCCTGCCCTTTGTACCTCCCCCACGTCTCAAGGTCCTTGCCTGCTGAAGCTCATACTTAAACCTGAGCCTAGACATGTTAAGATGCTCTTGAACCCCAGACAACCCTTCAGCTACTGGAAATAAACCTGGCTGGAACTGATCTGCTGCAAGAGTCTTCTTGCCTCTCCCTGCTGAGCTGCCACGTGGTGTGTGTGGATGTGTGAGCTTGACTGATTTGCTGGAGCTTCCTCAAGCAGCTTTGCCACAGGAAATGTTTATTGGGGTTTCAGCTTCAGCTCCACTCCTAAAAATCATGTCACCACACCTTGTGACCCATCCAGACCACCCCACACACTGGTGATGCCTGCCTGAGAAACGTGACAGCAAACACCACCCTGAGGGAGCCAGTCCCAGCCTCAGGGCCCTGCCTGCCCCTCCCTCACCTGCACGAAGGTCATGTACACCTTGTCCACGTCTGGGCGCTCCTCCCGATCCACCTTGATGCACACAAAGTGCTCGTTCATGATCTCCCCGATCTCCCTGCTCTTGAAGGACTCCTCCTCCATGACATGGCACCAGTGGCAGGTGGAGTAGCCAACTGCAAATAAGCTCAGGGTGAGGAGGGATCCTTTGAGAGAGCAGGAAACACTGATGGGGAGAACACTCAGAAGTGGGACCCCTGCTACAGGCAACAGCTGCTGCCTCCCTGGGCAAGAGATGGAGGAGAAAAATCTCCTGAACTCGCCAGCTCTTGCTCCTAAAAGCTGGCCAAGGAGTCTGGTGCTGCATGTAGCCCATTTTCACAGAACTACTCCAGCATGTGGCCTGCTCTTGCTTGGTGGGCATCCAAACCCACGTGGCTCCTCACACCCCAGCTCGGGATGCAGCTCAGCTTATCTGATCATCCACTGAACAACACGTGGGACATGAAACACATCTTGTTTCTGGTTACCTGACAGGAATATCAGCTTGTTTTCTGTCTTTGCTTTATCAAAGGCTTCCTGACCCCAAGGGTACCTGTAGGTGGAAGACAAGAGTCCCTCAGCCCCACGGGCACAAGGAGAAGAGGAGGAGGAGGGGAAAGGCTCCTCACTGCTCTTACCAATCCACAGGGTTGTGGGCATGCTGCAGGAGGTACGGGGACTTCTCGTTGATCAGGCGGTTGGTGTGACAGGGGGCACTGGGGGGCCCACGTGTCCCTGCTGTGGCCATGGGTGCAATCCCCGGCAGAAACGGGCGCCTGTGACACCAAACAGGCTCAGGGGCTCTCTGCTCACCTCAACAAAGCTCAGCCTCTGGACAGAGCCACCACAGACCGGAGCATCAGCACCACGACCGCAGGCGCTGCTGTGCCCCAGGATGGTGTCCTGCTCCTCACACTGAGGGAGCCAGCCCAGCCCCAGCCCCAGCACAGCCCCAGCCCCA
>VXBR01008504.1:544303-558131 GCA_013400215.1 Cisticola juncidis
GCTGCACTGATGGCACTGCTGCACTGATGGCATTGCTGCATTGATGGCATTGCTGCACTGATGGCACTGGTGCACTGCAGGCATTGCTCTGCAGGGCCACAGCCTGTCCAGGGAATGCTGCTGGAGCAGGAGGGTGGCACTCACTGATACCAGACCAAGACAGACCCCACACAGGGCTCACTCTGCCTTGGGAACCTGCTCCAAGTCCAGAGTGCCACACTCAGGCCTGGGATGCCCCCACAAAAACCCCAATCCAGCAGTGATGCACACAGATGGAGAATGGTGATGAGCCCAGACACACAGGCAGAAGGACAGACAGGAGGGGTGGCTCCAACACGAGGCCCTACCACAGCTCAGAACTTTATAGCATCAATTTCCCTCATTGAAGAGTGATTAATCTTGGAAGGAAGCATTGGGTACCTGGAGCTCAGGGGAAAGAGGTGGCAAGATCAGCACAGGAAGGAAATCTGTGAATGCAAAACCAGGCAGGGTGGCATTCCTTGGGAATGCCCCTTGGGACAGTGTTTTTCCTGGGATCCAGAATGCTTCAGAGAAGCCTCCTGTCATCACATCCCAAGGGGAGACTGGACAAGCCACCAAAAATATGATAAAAACCAAGAAGGATTTGTCTACTTCTCTGGTACCAGCATTCATGAGCACAAGAACACCCTGCTCACTCACCTGCCAGCCAAGCACAAAGAACATATCTGATGTTAACTGGCAGTTTTACATCCTCCTTTAGCAGAAATACCAGTATTTTCCAGTCTTAACATTTTCTGAGATGGTGATATTCTTGCCTTGTCTCTTCTTGGCAAGCATCATCTGTAGCAGTAACAGATGATTTAGCAATAGTCTCACATCACAGTGTGTCAGAAAAGAGGCAGCCCAGTATTTGTATTCACTGAATCACTTCAGAAAGAAGAATCTCCACTCCATCTGTGTAAATATGGTTATTTATTTTTTTAAAAGCAAGTCTATTTCTACATACAAAGGGCTTCACTCCCACTTCAGAGCACGTTACTGCTTTAGATCTTCAAATAAAGACACCATTTCACTCACCATTGAATCCAGCAGCCTGTAAACCTACAGAAATTCAGAGAAGATAGTTGCAGTGAAAACACAGGAAGAAATCCTGAGGCTGAGGCTGACAGAGATGGTTTCTGAGGTACATTTTCATATGGGCACACACACAACCACACAGAAGTGGCAGCCTGCTGCTAACAGAGCTCTAGTAATAACTTCCCTGGCTATGAAGTGTGTTTAACATTATCTGAGGTACAATTAATTCAGCTGATGCCCCCAGAGTCTGCAAGCAATGCTGAAGACACCCCAGATAGAAGTCCCACACGTGGCTGTGTGAAGGCTGGATTTCTGCTAACAGATTCCAGGCTGAAGCAAATTAATTTGGATTTCACACTTACCTTGCTGCAGCACAAGGGACTTATGTCTGCCAGTTCTTTGAGTTTTAACAAAATGCTTGCCTCTCCCCCTGAGCCTCAAGTGTGGCTTACAAGAAAAGGACAATACCAAGACAGAGATGCAAGCTCTGCTCAGACTCACTTCACAGTAGAGCTTTTCTCGGTATGTTCCAAGTGAAACAGAGTCCTGAGCAGGTTCTGCCCTGTCTGTGGTTGCAGCTTTCTCTTTCCCCTTCTGCTTCTCCTCTCCTCCTTTGGCAGATTCTGCTCCTCCTTTCATGTCCTGCACTGAAATGGGAGATGTTTGCTTCTCATCTTTTGCTTTTGGCTTTCTGCTGCCCAAAGGATCCTAATGAGGGACAGAGCAAGGGACAAAAGGGACACAGGTCAGGACACTGCTCACACTACTCCAAGATGCATCTCCCAGCAGCAGCACCTCTTTCTCTGGGCTGGAAATCAGCTCAGACGCAGAACACACAACCTCAGGATGGATCCCACTGTCCCCAGCACTCAGGGTTCACCAAGCATCCCAACACCTACCGCCTTCTCTTTCCCTGATGGCCCTTTACTTTTTTTGCCTTCTTTATCCTTTTTCTCTTCTGTCTTAGTAGCTATTTTGTCTTCCTTTCCCCCTTTTTTCACTCCTGCTTGCTTTACTTCCTCTACAAAAGAAAGGATTTTAATTAACCAAAAGCATCCACACATCCAGAAAGTCCAGCCCACTGCACTAGCACAGTGGCAATGTGTTACTTTTGCAGTATATTTTCCTTTTTTTATCAATCTGAGAGGTATTGCTCTGAAAAACAATACCTTGAAGAGTTCTCTGTTTAAATAAGGAATGAAGAGGCAGTGTTTGCTGGGTCAGTCTGTGTGAAAACCATGGCTAGACCTAGCTGAATTAAAAGGCTTTTTTGTGGGGGTGTTTTTTTTTACTGACGCCAAACCACAGATCCCAATTAGTATTGAGACTGTCACACAATCTGCCAGTTTTTTCCTGATGCTTTTTCCTCAGGGAGACATGTTGAAATTGACATTTCAGTTCAAATTCATCGTGTTTTTTTGTATTTCCAACAGCCCACAGAGAGCAGCTGCTGTGCCAGAACCACCATTTATTTACCTGTTTCCTCTGGAACAGCTTCCAGATAGGTGTCCCTCCTCATCAGACCAAGCAGGGATCTCAGCCTCACAGAGTGACTCACCAGGCCATCGACTGCTCCACGCCACAGCTGGAGGCTGAGAAAATGAGCAAGATCAGAGAGGAAACAGGGCAGCAGCTGCCACCTTGTTTGTCCCTGTGCCCAGAATTGAAGGCACCTTCCAGCTGCCAACTGTGCAACTGAACCAACAAACCAGCACCCACTGTCTACACATCTGTGCAGGGGATGCTGAATTGTTTTCCTCGTGTTAGATCCCTCCCAGGTCTCAGTGGTTTGCAAATCAACAGGCTCCCAGGAACCCATAAATATTACTGGGAAACTAGGTCTGCTCTTCAGCATGACACACGCTGGTAAATCAACCTGCTCTGTGCTTCCCAAGAGGAACCTGCATCCTTCTAATTAAGAAGCAACTCAAAGCTGTTGATATGTTTACAGTCTGAGAGCCTGAGCAAAGAACAGAGAGACTGTATGAGGGAGGAGACAGTTATCTGAGTAAAAGGATACAGAAAATACCCAAAGGTTTCATAAATACAGACTGGATAATCTTGCCAGAAATAATCTTGTACACTCTCCAAAATTACATGCATTTAATATTCTAAACTTATCTCCATTAAAAAAAAAAAACAAACATTTGGGTCTCAGACAGCTGCTACAATTAAGCTATAAAAAACCAGAGTGTAAAGATGACTTCTAGACCTCATATAATTATGTGCACTCTGAATCACACCACTTGCAGCAGAGCTTGCTGAGGCTGCTGATCACACAATGTTTCCACAAGCTTTTCCTTGCACAGGTAACCCACCAGAGTGGATACAGAAGGTCTGACTGAGTTGGCCTCTGTTCCACACACAGCTCCAGAGCTGCCTTGTTGAGCTGGGTCAGTGCTGCTTCCCGCTGCTCCTCCCCAGGGATTGACAGTATGGCCTGGGAGAGAAAATACACAGGCTGTGGAGCACTTCTGTGTCTTTATTCCCAGTCCTTGAGCTCAGTGCAGCAGCCCACAGCCCTTTTCCTGGACACTTTTCCTTTAGCCTGTTTTCAGCCTGCACTGGGCACCCACACACCCAAATGGGGCTTCCTGCACTGCTAGGACATGGCCAAGGTACCCAAGATCTGCAGGACAAACACAGATTCCCCCATCAGATTGATATTAAGCCCCTTTGCAACTTCAGATGTGCTGGGAAACAAGGATTCTATCGAGCTAGAAGGCTCCCTAGTAAAGCTTAGTTATAAAAACAACAGAGATTTCCAAGAGAGGACAACAGAAAAGCCACTGAGTGAATCCAAAGCACTCTTGCTTTAATCTAGGGAGGTCTGTACTTTATCCACAGCCTGTCATGAGTGCCCCCTTAGTTCTCTGATGAATAGAAAGGACTCTGCAAGGAGAAGAGCCCTTGGGGGAGCCACAGGAGGCTGTAAGCCCAGCCTGCCCCCTTCATTCCTGGGATGACAGAAAGCTAACGGGGGAAGAGCTTAAAATATCTATTATATTGTGTGGTTCTCTTTTCTTCTTCACACAACAGCCCACAAAGTCTCTTTTGGGAATCTCTTCACAGGAGCCCTGAGGGTGTGGTCAGCAGAGCCAACACCACAGTGAATCTCTCAAACTCCAAAGTGTTGCCAGCAGCCCTTCAGGTGGGCTCACACTAGGGCAAGGCTGGGCTGGAGTAGGGAAATGAACACCCCATCAGCCTGTGGGAACAGAAGGGAGCACCTGTTTAAAGTCCTGGAGGGAAAGGTTCCATCCTGAAGGACCTGCTTCTCCCTCCTCAGTGCCCTTCTCCCTTGGAGACTCCTCTCGTGGGTATTTCCCACGTGGGAGCTCAGTGGTGCTGCCCCGGGCAGAGGGAGGCTCTGGGGTGCTCTCCTGGTGCTCCCTGTCCTCTGCAGTGCTCCTATGCTCCGAGGGCACCTCCTGCTCCAAGGCTGAAGGCACAGCCAGGTGCTTTCTCCACAGTTCATGCAGCTGCTTCACCACTTGATGCTGATAATGCAACTGTGATAATCGGGGAGAAGGCAAACATGAGGGCTGCACCTTCCCTCTTCAAAGCCAGCTCTTACAGCCTGCATGGCAGACTCTGCCAGAATCCCAGGGGTGCAGCAGCCCCAGCTCTGCCCTCCCCAGGAATTTCAGCTGTGCAGTGCATCCAACAGCAAACATCACCTCGGGGTTTTTCCTGTGGAACAGCTCCTCCTCTGTGACACAGGAGTCCACAGGAGAGGGGGGAGGCTCAGGGGTCCGAATTTGGTCCAGAAGCTCATTCAGGCTGTCTTGCACTATAGCAGCACCTTCTCGAGCAGCCAGCTCACTCTGAGGCAACAACAACACGTGTGGGTGCCCATTCCACAGGCAAACACCAATTCAGTCCCACCTATTCATTTTACAGGGACACAAACAACTGCAATCCTGCTGAGCAGAGCAATCCTTCCAACAGCTTTTCAGATAAACTCTCCAAATCCTCCCCCAAAACCATACTTCTCAAAGCACAATGTCATTTTCAATTTATACCTTAACTGCTGTTATAGCTTACAGCAGTCAATCCCCTTCCCACTAAGTAACTAATGAAATTAATTACCAACAGAAATGTCATTCTTTAAAGGACCAATGTGAGCACTTTAGGAGACACAGTCAAGTCTTTAGTAACAACATTACAAGAGACTGCAGAGTTCCTCATGTCATTCAGCAAATCTGCTCAAGTGTGTGCATTCTGTAAATCTCACTCTCAGCCATGATTCCACAACAATAAAAACACCACTTCCACCCTTATCCTCTGTTTGTATACAAAGTTCAAAGCTCAGTTACCCAGCTACATGCTTGGTTACCTCCAGTTTCTCTCTGAAGTCAGCCAGTTTATCCTCATACACAGCAATTCCCCAAAGGGTCACCTGAAGCAGAGCTCCTCCTAATAACACAGGATGTGTCCTGAATTCCCAGGGCTCACTGAAAATGCCTGCTCTCTCTGACTTAAAAATAAAGGGAAACCTCCGAGTTTCCCCAGGCAAAATTACACCTGAAATAAGAGAGAAAATGCATTGGTCAGCAGGAACCCCCCTGGTTAACCTGACCCTTTTCCAACACCACCCCAAGTGTCCTTCTCTCTCTAGGAGACTCTTTCCCCACAGTTCATAGCTGGTTATCACACATCCAGCTATTGTTCTCCTTCTGGATTTACTCTCAGTCCCTGTGCTCCTGAGCTGGTGTTATTCCCATTGCTCTCTCCTTCTACAGCAAGCTCAGTTCTCTCTCCAGAAGATTATGTCCCATTTATAGTTAGAAAATGATTCACTTCTCAGTATTTCACCCATTTACACTCAGAGCAGCAGCAACCTCCTCTCCTTTAAATTCCAGGAGAGGGATCTGCCTTGCACAGCTCTTTGGGGTGAGTCAGCTCTGACACCCAGGGTGGCTTCCTCAGGAGAAATCACCCTGCAGTGCTCTGCCATTAGTCAGACTCCACATCCCAGGTAACTCCCAAATTCCTGCTCTCTGCTTGAGGTTCAAAGGTCCTGGAGAGCAGCAGGTCTCATACCTGGTCTGGTATCAAAGTAAAAACAGGGCATCCTCATGCCCTTGGCTTCTCTGGAGGGGATGTGCTGGGGAAGTCTCATCCAGCTGTACCAAACTGCAGCTCTGCCATCGTTGGTCACTGTCAGGAAGCTTTCAGCCTTCTCTCTGGCCAGAGTCTCAAAGGTGAGCCGGGCAGCAATGCCAATCTCCTTCTACAAGGAAGAGCAAAAGGACAATTTCTGCTCTGTCTGGCAGGATTTATCCTGCATGAGGTCATGGCTCAAATAAGGAGTTGAGCCTTGGTAGGAGAACTTGTAAAGCAGGTCCAAAGAAGTGGCTATTAACAGAGAAAGCCTGGGAATCTGAACCTCACACCACAACTGGAGCCCTTATGCTCCTACATCTGTCTGGAGCAAACACAGGGATGCTCTGTTATGCTCAAACTAAGTCCCCCATTCTGTGGCCTTGGAGAGACATTTATGGTACAACTGTGACTTGGGAACTCAAATTAGCTTGATTAAACAATTAAAATCTCACAATTACCCTGCAAGCAGTGATGCCCTTGATCCAACGAGCAGGCTGGCCACAGAAAACTAAAGATGGAACCTTTTCAGCTTCTGGAGCCACAGTGAAGGAGTCACCTAAGGGGTCACTGCTAAAGAAAACAAAGGCCAGCATTTTCAGGGAGTGAAATTCACTTCCAGAGAGGGGAGAACCAGGGGAGATTTACAAGACCCTGTAGTAAATAATCCTGTTTAATGTTTTCTTACACCGTAATCTCTTTAGGCACAGAGCCCTGCAGATGTGGTGAACCCATCTAGCTACACTGGCAAGGAGGACAGGACAGGTAGAATATTAAAAAATGAGACCTGCATGGAGAACATGAGTGAAACAAGTACAGGAAGTACAAGAGACCACAGGTTGTGCCTGTTACAGATGGACAGGACAGGGAAAACCAGGAAATTAATGATGAAAAGTTAGAAAAAGACAATCGAATGGAGGTAATTGAGAGTAGAATCCCACCCTGCCTGATGAAAGCTCTGAAGCCACACAGAGTGAAGACTGGAGGAAAAGCCTCAACAAAACTTTTCTCTGATTCTTGCTCCTTAGCCACAAGGTCTCAAGGCACAAAGGCTCCTAAATCTGGTGATTATAATATAAGAATATGCCTTTTATTGTGTCTCAGTGGAGACTCATTTCCATTCTGGATAAGAATAGCTAAGGATATCCTCACAGACTGGTGGTGCACACCCAAAATTCTTCATTTTAACACAAACTATGCCACAAAGTAAAACTTACAGGTTCTCAATCTCTTCAGGAATGGCAGTATGCTGAAAAGCCTCAGCTGAGACAGATGTGAAAGGCTGCCCTCTCCCAATCACCTCCAGTCCTTCCAGATCCTGGACATACACAGAAATGGCCAATTCAAAGCTGCTCTTTTACATAGAAAGGACATTAAAACACCAAACCAATGCATCAACTCAGTCAAGTAAAGTGAAGTTGCAGTATCTTGTTCCTACAATGGTTTTTAGAGGCATCCAAAGAACACTCAAGGGACGTGGGAAAGAACCAATTCTGAGATTCCCAAGAATCCTCAGTGACTGCATTCCCCACTAGCAATGATGCACAAAGGAAGTGTCCTTCACGTGTTTCTCACCCTCAGAGACAGGTTTCAAAGACAAAAAAGTGAGGTTTGCTCTGTTTGGAGGAGGAGGAGCCACCTGCCTTCAGGAGATTATTTCAGAGTGTTTCTTCCACATGGTAAAGATCTCTTCCCTCTGCCCCACAGCACTAAATTAAAGTCCTGCAACAGTATTTGGGAGGTTTTTCTTTGTCTAGGTCCTGGCAGCTGCATGCTGCTGGTTTGGGGTCCTATTCTGAGGCTCTTAGACCACTCCATGGAACACTTCAGGAGGTCAGACAACCCTTTCATAGGTGTGGCCCTTTGGAAACGTGGGAACTTCCAAGAAAAGCACTGTAGGACCAAGTTTTAGTTTCCTAATGCTTCTTTCAGATCCAACTGTTGGCAATTTTATTGCTCTGCAGCAGCTGACAAGAGACACAGAGCCTGTCCCTCTGGTCTCACCGGCTTGTAAAAGCCCAGATCCTCCAGGAGAGATTGGAGCTCCTGCCGTCGGTGTTTCAGGAAGAGACTCTTGTCCCAGTTCAGGTGGCAAGGAATCTTCTTTGGAGGTTTCAGACCTGTGGAAATACCCACAGGAGAGCTCACTCTCTACACACCCACATGCCTAATCAAATTTAATCCCCTGCCAAACTTTGGCCTTGCAGTGTTTTAAAGAGGAGGCTCAACAGGGAAGGAGCTTCTCTTTCCATGCTTGTGCCCCATTTCTTGGGAATCCCCTCTGTGCAGTGTTCCCTTACCTGTTTCCCTCTGGACAGTTCGGGGTTTTCCCACATGAGTGGGTGGCTCTGGGTGCCCACGCTGTGTCCGGGTCAGGGTCAGGGTCAGCCCCGTGAGCTCATCCCCAATTTGGTCAGGAAGGTTCCAGAACTCGCTTCCCACTCGGTATCCCTAGGGGGGAAACAGGGCTGTGCAGGGACCTGCCACTCTCACAGGCACTTGAGGCTAAATAGAAGAGGTCTAACCCTGACTATATGAGCATTTTAAAAGTCTATGAATTGTCCCTTTGTGCAGAGCAAGCCAAAATTTCTATGAGGCTGCTGATAAAGACAAAAGAACTTTCTGCTATCTCAGTGCACGTGAAAGTTGAATGATATTAAAATAAAACCTCACACAAATGCAAATCCTTTGATAGTGCTATAAACATGAAAAAAAGATTTCAACACAGTACTCCCATAACCCTCCTGCCTCACCCATGCCCTTTTCTCCAAGACAATCACTAAATCCAAATCAGATCTTTCTGTCCCTGAACAGCAATTGTGACAAGTCCCCATGCCACCTCCCAGGGCACAGCAGTCTTAGGTGAGAATCAGGAAATGCCACTTGCTCGTGAGCACTTTCCCCTGACTGGTATGGATAGCACAATTCAGGTTTTTGTTTTTCACATCCCTGAAAGCTCTGCTCAGACACCAGGCTAAAGGATTGAGAGTGGCTTTGATAAACATCTCCTGACAGCACTTCAGAGGCTGGCTCAGAACAGAGTCTGTGCTGTTGCACAAGAGCAGCACAATCAGGACACGCAGGAAGTGGGGCTCTCACCTTTCCAGGAAATAGGGCAGGGAGACTCCTGTCAATGAGGTCACGTTCTTCCTGGATTTGCCTGTAATTGTCTGACATGTTCATCAGCAATTCGTTCTCTGGCTTGTGAAGCATTTCTATAAATAAAAAACCATCACATCATCGGTACTGCACTCCTGGGCACACCCTTGGCACTGTTACTGTTCACCTGTAACCCACTTACACCATTCCCTGCCAAATGCACTGTCCTCTCCCCAGCTCCCCTTCCCACTGCACCCAGGGCCACCAGCAGGAGCAGTGTGGGAGCTCTGAGAAATGGAATTAGACTGCAATTGCACCAGGATTAACCCTGCGGGGCAGTGACCACTGTGGTTCAGTGTGGGGACATCAAACTCTCCCCCTGCACACAGAATTTCACAGAATGAGACCTCCTTAGCTTTTCTCACCTCCTAGGTGTTTCTCCTGCTTTTTCCTCATTGTCATATGATGCCTCCAGTTCTGGAGAGCTTTGTGCTCTGCTTGCTGGGCCTGATATGTCTTTTCTTTCTCTCCTCTGTGTTCCTCTTTTACAGCTGCTGCAGCAACATCTGGGTGAGGAATCTTAATAGCATCTGCTAGCTGATGAGAAATGAAACATTAAATGAACCTCTCCATGCACACCAAAGCAGGAATGGGAGAGGGGAGGAGAGAAGAATTTTTCAGATTGACAGCACTGTCATATTAACAATCTGAGAGGAAGATAACTCAGGTACAAAGGAAGTATTTATCTGAGTAATGAGACTCCAGCAATGGCATTGCTGAAACACCAGCTCTTCTCTGACACCACCAGCAGGGCACAGAGGGAAGAGGAAGCCTGGGTAATTGTTCCCTCCATGACCTGGTCCTGCACACAGGACTCCAAAACCTGCTGGTGCAGTTTCTCCAAAGGCAAACCCTCCCCCAGAGCATGGTGTGGCTGGGAAAACCACACCTCAGGCCTGCCCTGCTCCTGATAGGGGCTGAAAAGCACTGAAAGGGACTGTGGGCACCACACTGTACCTCTGGAAAAGTGCCACGCTGCAGCATTTCCTAATCTACAAACCAACCTGAGTGTTTCCTCTGGCCAAAGCTTCCATCTTCAACTCCTGGAGACTCCCCAGAATGTGATGAGGGAGGATCTCTTCAGAGCCATCCTCAAACTGTCTTGGTCCTACATCACACATATGAAAACACCCAGCCCCAGATCCAGGTTACCAAAGTTTGGCTTAGCAAAACCAAAACCCAGAGAGAAGATGTGAACCTGAGCCCTACCAGGAAAAGTCAGAGGACCCCTGGGTGTGCTGGGGGGAACAGGGTGGGCTACCAGGTGTGCCACCTTCTTGGGCCGGGGTTTTCGGACAAGGTAAGTCTTCTGAACTGGAATCCTCCCAGCATGACCAGGAAGGCGTGGGGCATGAAGCTGCAGGAAATAAAACAGTCACAGTGCAGTTAGGTACACACTGACTCACCTTTATTGCATCTGGTCCTTTTAGGATAAGCACAGGAGTCACGTCAGTACAGTTCCTGTGAGGGTCCTGAGAGTCCTGGGTAGGGACTTTTCACACGGACATTAAACAACAGGACAAGGAAGGAATGGATTCAAAGCAGAGGAGTAGGTTTACATGACATATTAGGAAAAATTTTGCCTTGTGAGGGTGCTGAGGCCCTGGCACAGGGTGCCCAGAGAAGCTGTGGCTGCCCCTGGATCCCTGGAAGTGTCCAAGACCAGGTTGGACAAGGATTCAAACAACCTGAATTGTGGAAGGTGTTCCTGCAGGGGGGGTGGAAATAGATAAGTTTTAAAGTCCTTTCCAAGCCAAATCTTCTATGACTCTTCCCCTACAGGACACACCTTGCACAGCTGTGCAGATACCATCTCAGTTACTGTCTTACTCTGCCAGATCTTGGTTTACACCAAGGGCACGAAAGGAGAGTTTTAAATCACCTTCCCAAGAGATTTCTGCTGCTGTGTCACTCAAATGCTTCCACTGACACACTGGGACCTGAGTTTTGGCAGGAAAGCCATGAAAGTTACTCAACAACTCACAGGTCTTATTAGATCACAAAGTTGAAGATGTAATTTTGAAGAAGGAGATGACTTATCCTTGCATTTGGAAGGACTGTATAGGCACTTAAAATCCTTTACTTTTAGCAACTGAACCTGAGGAGCTGGCATTTTATCATGATAAAACGCCTGACAGACAAAACAGCATGAGAACTCAGCTGCAGCAGTGAGTTTTGGCTTAAGCAGCCTCTGTTACACACACAAAAGGAGAGTGTCAGTAAAGGCAGCTCTTTCTAGCAGTAAAAACACTCATACATACTTTCTCCAGGTCCTCCACCTTAATTTCAAGGGCCTGGATGTCCTCTCCTTGCAGAATATATGGAACCGGCTCAGGCTCAGGCTCAGGCTCAGGCTTGGCCTCTTCTGAAGTTGTTGAACGGGACTTCTCCAAACTCTTTTCCTTCCTGCCTAGAAAACAGTTGAAGAGACTTCTTCAGTCTCCTGAGGAAGCACTGTATTCCTCTCAGGTTGTTAATGATTTCCAGCTAAACTATGTTTGGGGATTATTTCTCTTCAAGGTTGCACAGAACAATTAAATTCAGCATCTCTTGCAATTGAAAAAAAAAATCAACCTCTGAGAAGCTGCAAAGACGAAAGTGGGTCAAGTAGGAGTGAACCGTCTCACACTTTATTCTAGATGAGACAACGGGTAGGATGAATGCAGATAAATACAGATAAATACAGATCCCTGCAGGTGAACAGCAATTCCCGGAGTTTCCAGGTGCAGCACTCGGAATCCCTGCGCTCCCCCGGCCCGGATAACCCAGCGCGGCACCCCAGACCCGCTGTGAGACACAGACCCGGCACGGCGGGTGCGGGGCAGCCCCGAGCCCAGGGGATCCCCGGGGCAGTTCCCGGGGCGGTTCCCGGTGCCCTGCGCGCTGCCCCGCCGNATGCGCAGCTGCCGTGCCGGCACGCGTGCGCCGTGCGGCCGCGACACGGCCGTGGAGAATGGGTTATACCGGGATATCGGGATATACCGGGATATCGGGACATACCGAGATAAACCGGGACACGGCGGGATATCCCGGGATATATAGGGACATACTGGGATATACCGGGTTATTCTGGGATATACCGGGATATCAGGACATACCGGGACACGGCGGGACATCGGGACATACTGGGATATTCTGGGATATACCGGGATACGGCCCGATATACCGGGACATACCAGGATATCGGGATATACCGGGACATTAGGACATACTGGGACACGGTGGGATATCGGAATATACCGGGATATCGGGATATACCAGGACATAGCGGGATATTGGGACATACCGGGACATGGAGGGATATCGGGATATACCGGGATATTGGGACACAGCGGGATATCGAGACATACCAGGATACAGCGGGATACTGGGACACAGCGGGATATTGGGATATATCAGGACATACCGGGATATCAGGACATACCAGGACACTGAGGACATTGGGGAACACGGGACATTGGGTGACCAGGGGCGCCAGGACAGCGAGCTTCAGGACAGCCTCATGTTTTATTATACACTGCAGCTGCTCACAGCCTGCCCCATCACCCTGAGCCACCACGCTGCTCCTGCGGTTTATTGTACACCCTGGGCCAGCACGCTGCTCCTGTGGTTTATTTTACATTGCACTGCTCACAGCCTGCCCCAGCACCCTGGGCCAGCACGCTGCTCCTGTGGTTTATTTTCCATCGTGGCCGCTCCCAGCGCTCCCGTCCCGGCCGCCCGCTCGTTCCTCCGCCGATGCTCCCCTCGGTGGGTGCCGGGCATTGCCCAGCGCCCGCTGCAGCTGCCGGAGCAGGTCGGGCAGCAGCGAGTCCAGCACAGCCAGCCCGGCCCAGGTGCACCGCAGGCCCCTGGCAGAGAGGCGGTGCTGAGCCCCGGTGCCCCGGGGAGCTCTCACGGAGCTCCCGGCCGTGCCCGCAGCCCCCGGGGCTCACCCGCTGTCCAGGACCAGCCAGCCCTGCTGCTGCAGCGCCCGAGCCGCCCCCGCGCCCCCGAACACGGCCTGCAGGCTGAGCTGGGGGGAGAAATGCCCCCAGCGCTGTGTGCCAGGGCGAGAGAAGGGTGTTAGTGATGGGGCATCGGCACCCCGGTACCCAGAGGGGCTTTGGGGAAGGGAACAGTGACAGGAAAAGGGAGGAATGGAGAAAGGGAAAGGGCAGATCTGCATTAGATACTGGGAAGAAGTTCTCCTGTGAGGGTGGTGAGGCCCTGGCACAGGTTGCTCAGAGAAGCTGGGATGTCCCATCCCTGGAAACATTCAAAGCCTGTTGGACAGGGCTTGGAGCAGCCTGGTCCAGGGGAAGGTGTGCCTGCTCATGGCAGGAGGTGGAATAACATGGGCCTTAAGGCCACCTAATCCAAAGCACTCTGTGACAGGCACTGGGTCGGTGTGGCCTCTCCTCACAGGCGGCTCCTCACCTCGTGTGTGACGCCTTCATCCGTGCGGAGTCCCAGGGCGAGCAGCTCCTCCAGCCTGTGTGGACACAGGGAGCTGTGGGGGAGC
>VXBR01008504.1:561893-608457 GCA_013400215.1 Cisticola juncidis
CGGAGGGTTGGGGTCACCGTTCTGCTCCGGAGCCGGGAATACAGGAGTAATTGTCCTCTCTCTGGCGGGGGATGCCAGGGCCGGTGTCCTCCCCCGGTGTCCCCCCCCGGTGTCCTCCGCAGACAGTCCTCCCCTTCGGTCCCCTCCGAAGTTCGGGACCTGTCCCCGCATCCTTCTCCAGCTGCCTCTCGGGGCCGGGAAGGGTTTCCCAGCGTTTCGGCGGAGGAAGGTGGCCTGTCCCCACTCAGGGTTGTGCAAACCCGCATCTGACGAGCCCCGATGTTGGTAGCTGTCTCTGTTAACAGTCACAAAATGCTCTGAACTGCCCGTGACCCAGGGTGCGACTCCAGATCCCCGTTCCCAGGCCAGAAACACGTGAACTCAAGCCCTGTGAGTTCGGTGTAACTCACCCCTGATGTGACCTCCCCGCCCCGGGCAGTCTCCGAGCAGGCAGCGGGGACTGTAAGAGCGGCACTGAGGCACGGGCAGGGCAGGAGCTGTGGAGAGAGCCTGGGGCACTGCACACCCTGAGACAGCACTGCCGGCCATAAGGGCCTTTTCCCCTTCCGTGAGTGTTTACAGCCGGGATGCATCATCCCAGGGGCTGGGAAGGGGCATGAGGCACCACGGGAGGTGTCCTGGCTGGCGAGGGCTGGATAAGGCAGGGGGTGGTAGGGAAAGCTTCCCTGGGACCAGGCTGTACCAGGCTCAGACCTGGTACTGCCCCACTGCCAGAACAGGAGCAGGAGTGGGGTGGCAGGGACTGGTCCCCCTGCCCTGGCTGTGACCAGGACTCGCTGCTTTTCTCAGTGTGTCTGTCCTCTCCAGCCAGTGCTGGTGTCACCTTCATTTCTCATCCACTGCCCCCCATCTACGGCGAGTACCTGTGGGCACAGAAGGGTGGAGGTACTGACCAGGGAGGGGAGGAGAAGCTCCATTCCCTGCAGGCCTGTCCTGCACCCGGGATGGCGCTGTGGGAAGCAGAAGGAGGTAAATAGTCCTTCCCTAGACATCAGTCACAGAGGCCCTCTGTGTCCCCAAGGTCCCTGGCTACAGCTGCTGTCACGCAGGTAAGTTCTTCCCTCGGGAAGGAAGGGAGGTAACCAAAGAAGGGAGGAGACCTGAGGGAGATGTGGGAGGATCAGTCCTGAAGGCAGCCCCAGGAGCAGTGCGGGAACAGGAGAGGAACTTGCTGGAAAGACACTGTACAGAAGGAGTCTGACACAAACATCCACGTTTTTTCTTTTAGTGCAGACATGGACAGGGGACCTGACCCTGCTGTCTGCTCCCATGGGCAGAGCCCACAGTCCAGCTGGGAGATGAAGGATTGAGACTTCCCTGGTTGTTCTCCTCTCTCCCTGCTGCACCACTGCACCACCCACTGGAGGAAGCTGCAGCACGGAGGGGGCCCAGCCTCAGCTCTGCTGGGAAAGGAAGCAGGAGGGAGGCAGAGGGAGGTCAGCAAAGGCTGGCAGTGACATTTTCTGCTTTCCAGCTGGGGTGGGACACCTCTGCTGGCAAAGAGGAGCTCTGCTGTCCCAATTCTCACAGGAGTGTTTCATGGATGTGATGCCTTGAGAAGGCTGACCTGGAACAGAGACTAGACAGAGCTACAAGAATAAAGTCAGAATTTATTAAAAGGCTTTAAAGAATACACCTTGGGCAGTACAAGAGTTTGGCCAGGGCTATACCCAGGATGGGCCCAAAATGATCACAAAATGCACAAGTGGTCATGAGGTTTCATGCTTTTATAAGTTTTGGTCCATTTGCATATTGGGGTTAATTGTCCAATTACAGCTTCAGGTTATGAAGTTCCATCCTCCTTGTTTGCTCTCTTCAGTTCTCTGTTTGTACCTTTTGGGCCTGCAGCTTGTAAGGGTTGTTCTTGGTCTGAAGCTGGAAAGAGATTTTGTCTGCCTACCCTGAGAAGAGAACTTACTGACACTTAATATGAAGCTCAGAGCTGCACACCTAGGCCTCACAGAATCTGAAAAATATGAAAGCTAAAACTTAAGGCATCAGTTGGGAGGTACCAAATAACTCCCATAAAATGCTGTCCCAGTATGCTCTGCTCATGCTGCCAATGGGACAGGGATTTTAGTATTTCTGCAACAACCCTACTGTCTGTCTTGTCCAAAACAACAAAATAAACAAAGCCATGTCTACCTTGGAGAAGGCTTTTTTGGGGGAGAAACACCTGGAGGAGGTGTGAGAACAGAGTGAGCTTTTCCAGCCAGTTTTAAGGAGCCGCAATGCAAAGTCTCATTCTCTAAACACCCTGCCCCTCATTTCAATTCAGGCTCTCTTAAATGACCCAGGGTCTCACAACATCCAAGAAGAAAAGGCATCACCTACCCTGGGAAGCCAGGCCAGAGCATTTGGACTTAAGAGTGTCAGTAAAATACCTACCAGCATCTTTATATTCTGGTTCAACTCCTATGAAATGGCTGCAGCCAAACTGCTCAGAGACACACAAAATCTTTAAACCTTCATAAGGTCTTTCAGTAACTGGACAGAATTCCAGAAATAAGCATCCATTCCTCACACCACAGTATTTCTGTTGGCAAAGAAACAAGCCCAACTGGGAAAAAAGGCGCTCTGTTTTATTGACTGGAAGTGCCCATCAGCCTCATGTCAAGGAGGGAAAGTCTCCTCTGCTCAGCCCAAGGCACAGGTGAAAAGTAGACTCAGAGCTGACTGAAATGGGGCTGATTTATCCTGGGTCTTGCTCTGCTTTCCCAATCTCAGAGCTGCAGGTGCTTTTCCATCTGCTCCCTCAACTTGTATTTCTGAATCTGGAATAGAGGGCAGAGAGGAGGGAGAGAGACTCAGAGAGGAGCTGGGATGGAATGCAGGGGTTCCTGCCCTGCCCAGCTGCCTCTTACCTTGCCTGAGACAGTGAGTGGGTACTGGCTCACAAACACAACATAACGTGGGATCTTGAAATGCGAGATCTGGGAAGAGAAAAACAAAGCTGCACAACCTGAAAGCAACAGCCTGGCACAGTAGAGCTGAGTCCCCCAGTGGTCTAAATCCATGGGCTTTCATCCATGAGTCCCCAGCAGCCACTGGGTGTACTGCTCTGGAAGGAAACTGAGGTCTGGGAACCCACCTTCCCTTTGCAGAAAGCTTTGATCTCTTCCTCGGTGCAGTCCTGCCCAGCCCGCAGCCGGATGCAGGCACAGATCTCTTCTCCCATCCTCGAATCCTTCACACCAACCACCTGGTGGGGACAGAGGGACAGTGTGACCCTTGGGGACAGCCCTGGCCTCCCATGGGCTCTGTGTGCTGGCCCAGGGTGTGTCCCCTGACCCCGTGCCACAGGGTGCTGGAGCATTGCTGGATGCAACACAGACCTGCCCTCCCTCTGCTTCCAAAAAATGGGACAAGAGGTTTCACAAATAACAAGGAGACTTGGTAGGCTGCCACGAGTGCTTTGGGATGGCAGTGGAGGGACGAGGTTGAATTATTTGAAAACCTTATAAATCACAGATCTCAGTGGGCCACTGCCTGTGACACAAGGAAATGGGCCTGTGACACAAGGAAATGGGCTTCCCAAGCCTGAGCTCTCTCCAAAGTTTGCTCCCACTATTCCACAAGAATCCTGCTGTCATTCCCTGCCCTGAGCCAGTATCTCAAACTGCTCATGACACGTTGATCCTTTTGATTCCAGAGCAGTGACATAAAGCCCGAGAAACCAAAACCACATCAACAGGGCTGGTTTGCAACCCATCTGCACTGGGACTGCTCCAGGGAGAGATGCTCGCCTGGCACAGGAAGAACTCTGACTAAATAACCAGGTTATTTATGGGGAAACTTGTCTGGCACAAAACCTGGAGGAGAACAATCCCAGCAGACGTGGAGCAGCTGCTCAGTCCTGGAAATCTTTGCTGTCTTGTGAAGGAGTGAAACAAAGTCTGATTCCTCATCTCCAGGGACTTGTTGGAAGAGTCTTCCTGGATGTCAGAGTTGAGCAATTAGCAGTAAAAGCTGTCCTTCCAGACTGCTTTCTGAGTAAGAATTTCAGAGGGAGCTATGGAAGTGGACAGGCAGTTTAAAACTGAAGAATGACAAGCACTCTGCAGATGTGCAGCTGAAACACAAGGGGATTGCCCCAATCCATACACTCCGTGCTAGGAGCTCTGCCTGCCCCTTCCATCCCATAAGCCTCTCTCTCCTCCTTGCTAACCAATATTACATGGAATTTGATGCTGAAAATAGGGAAAGAAAACGAGGTACCAGCAGTAATCCCAGAAGCAACCAAGCAGCAATCCCCTTTATGTACAAGATTCCCAATACCAGCTGCTCACTCACCCCACCTCCTCCCACTCACCTGGACCTCCTCAACCTTGGGATGGGTGTGGAGGAACTGCTCAAGTTCTGCTGGGTAGATGTTCTCTCCCCCCCGAATAATCATGTCCTTGCAACGCCCTATGATTCTGCAGTAGCCGTGCTCATCCAGGCTCCCGAGGTCCCTGCAATGACAACACCCTTCAGTCCTGTCCCAGCTGGGTGGGGGAATGGCTGATGCTTCCACCCAGCCAGGGGGATCAGAGGATAATGGCTGAGATGCCACCTGAGCACAGGGAAGAGATCAAACAGCTCCTGGTACAGAAATTGGCGGCATCTACACAAACACAGGGCTTAGGGGGGAGGCCATTCCTGCCCTGTACCCCCACAATCCCTCCACCCACATGTGACAGTGACAATCCCCCCTCCAGTGACTCTCAGCACCACGGGCTCTGTGCTAACAGCAGTTCTGGAGTGCAGATCAGATCAAACTGGGCCAGTTTTCCCTACTGTGGAAATCCCAGCCAAGCACTCCTGTACACCCCTGTGCATCCCCACCCTCTGTGACCCTGTGGGACCCTCTGGGAGGAGGGGGCTGCCCCCAGGCTCACCCTGTCTTGTACCACCTCTCAGCAGTGATCACTTCCCTGGTCTTGCCAGGGTCATTCCAGTAGCCCAGCATGACGCAGTAGCCACGGATCTGAATCTCCCCAGGAGTGTTCAGAGGCACAGACTGCCCTGTCTCTGGATCCTCGATTTTTGCCTGCAAGAGAAGAAGGGCTTAATTAGGGAGGATGGAGTGAGGTCTGCTGCTGGCACAGCACCTGGAGCAGGTGGGGAAGGTCATGGTCACCTCTGTGTGGGGGAAGATGTATCCCACTGTCTCAGTTTTGCGGTCAATGCTGTCATGGGGGAACCCCATGAAGGTGACAGGGCTGTTCTCTGTGGTCCCATAGGCAACCTGCAAACACAGGAGGGCAAATGTGTCAGGGAGAAAGGGGACCACACACTTCAGGCACAGGGAAGACAAGGCTGGTCATGACTGCAGGGACAGTGGGGTGGGAGGAGGAGGAGGAGGAGGAGGAGGTGGAGGTGAAGGAGGTGGAGGTGGAGGTGGAGGAGGAGGAGGAGGAGGAGGTTCTCTCAAGCCACTCAGGTCTCAGGAAGCCCAGCTCTGCTGGCTGTGGATGGGGCCCTCCAGACACTTCTGCCAGAGAGTCTTGGAGAAACAGGAGCTAAAGCATCACTGCACTGCCTGCCCTTCACCTCCCTCTCAGTGCTCCAGACCCCATCACACACAACACTTGGAGTGCCATGGACTTTTGGCACCCTGACTGCTATTCTTGGAGGACTCTAGGGATTGCCATCCTCTTTTTTAACCCTTGCTTTTCCAAGCCCTGTCCTGTTGACTCCACACCATCTCTGCCAGAAGCTGACTTTGCCCTGGTGCCCTTGCAGCCGGGGTGCTGAGTTCACCTTGCATCTCTAACTCAGGGAACACAGGACATCACTTTGGAAAAACCCTGGAGCCAGCAGCAGCCTTCTGTGGGAGACAGTGTGTCCTGCAGCATGGCTGCCTGCTGCAGAGCCTTTTGTGCAGACATCAACCCCTGTAACCCTTGTGAGGGCATCACGAGGCTGCTCAACCTTGGCACAGCTGCCCTTCCAGACCCAAAGCCTCACAGTGGGACAAAAGCTTCTTGCTGCTAAACCTCCCTCCCAGCTAATCCTGAGAGCAGGCTCTGAGCCACCTCAGCTGAAGGTCACTTCTCCTCAGAGGAAAATTCCAGTGCTTTATGCCCAGCTCAGTGGCCAGGCTGAAGTGGCAGGAGCTGCACAGGAGGTGTGTCCTGGGCAGCTCTGAGCTGCACCAAGGCACCATCACTGGGATTGCTGCTACATCTCCAGCTCCTGTCAGCTGCACTTCAGCACGGGGAGCTGCTGGAGCACTGCCCTGGTGTCTCTGACCCACTCAAATGCCACCCCAGTACTGTCACCTGTGGCTGCTCTGCTGGGAGAGCATGGCTGTGAAAGGGCTGGTATGGGAAGCATTTCCTCCTCCAGTTCTCCACGTTGACACACGAGCAACTCTCACCCACCAAGCTCCCCTGGCACCCAGCTCTGGTCAGCTCCTTCAGAGTAAATGCCCCTTGCCTGGGCATGATGCTCACCCAACTCCAGGCACTGTGCCCCTAAATAATGTGGGGCTTTGCAAAGGACTGTGATGAAGCAGTTTGAAAAAGGATGAAAACATCCTGAGTGAGCTGAACACAACACTGGCACAGTGTGCAACAGTGTGCAAGAATACTGGAGCTCTTGGCCCTTTCCACTGCTTGGAGCTGCTGCAGGGTCTCACGTTGGGCACAGCCTGTCACAACTGCTGATGCTCTTGTTGAGTGCACCAGGGTCAGCAGGAATCCAAGCTGGAGCCTGCTTTTATCCAGGAATCTGGAGGAGAAGCTCTCCAGGATGCTGCAGGGACCATCTGGTGCAAACTGCTCTGCCTGGAGCCTGGCAGCCCCCAAGGAGTGCTGTGGATAGGCTGCTGCCTCCAGACACAGGGACAGGCTCCCAGCTGGGTGCAAACCCACAGCATCTCATGCTCAGACTGGATTTCTCTCCCACCCATTAATACAAATCCTGTGGCTGGATCAAATGACCGACCAGTCCCAAATCCAAGACCTTAAACACTTACTAAAAATCCCAGTGCCTTTGTTTTGGTTTTGTTTTTTAATCTGCTGGATGAATTTCAGTGTTGGTCCCAGGATCCCAGCCAAGCCTTGAGTCAATCCTTGCTGCCTCTCTGGGTCACCCCAGCAGTTTAATTGGATGCAGGAGGAAGCACTCTCTGGCAGGATGATGCTGTGAGTGCCACAGCTCACCAGGCTCCTCCAGATGCCTGGCACTGTGCCCTGTGCCCCAAACACCAGCTACTGATGCCTTGGCCTGTGGCTTGGCCCCACAAACACCCTCAGGAATGGGCTTCCCACCTGGTCCAGCTGGCAGCACGGGTCTGAACCTCCAGCCCCCCATCTGCTTCCAGTCACTGCCTTCCCTGTCTGCACCAGGACACCACTCTGGATGTTGCTCCAGACCTTTCCAAGATGTTATCTCCCCCTTAGGATGGTTTTCCCCAGCTTATTCCTGGGATGCAGGCAGGGGATGGAGCAAACCCTCGTGGCAGCACTGCTGTCCTTCCCAGCCCTGATCTGACACGTGGACATCTCCATTGTCAGCAGCAGAGGAAACAACACTTGCACAAAAACCCACACACCAATTTAATCTTGGAGCCATCCATGAGGATTCCCAGCCTTCAGGACCCAAAGGGACACTTAACATCTTTCAGCCTTTTCATCTGGTGTAATCCAGTCCAGAAAACCTCACCCAGTCATTTCACCATCAGCTCCATAATTTCCACTGGAGCTGTATCTGGGTCAAAGAAGAGCTTTCCAGAGGCCAAGATTCCACTTGGACCCTTGGCTTCGAGAGGAACTACAAGAATACAAAATATAATTGACTGCAAAGCCTTTTTTTTACTGTAGGACCACAAGTGACCCCCCAACACCCAGATCAGACGTGTCCTCAGTGATGACAAGGAAAGCTCCAAAACAAACTGCTGCCTAACTTGCTCCTACCAACAAGAGATTCATTCTTTGTGAATCCCAAGCCTCTGTATAAACCAGGAATAAAAAGAACATCTTAGAATGTGTTTTTTAAAGCACATTTCCCAAACATTTCCTGCTAGTGCTGTTCAAATACTGGTCACTGTGGAAAAGGCAAAACAGCCTGACGAGGGAAGCATCTAAAAATTAAAAATAAAGTAAAAACAATCAGACTCCAGTCTCTTTAGTAAACATTTGGGAGGCAGGCTGATCTAGTGGGGACAGTGGGGACTCTGAAGACCCTGGGTTTTTCCCAGCTGTGCTGCTTATTTACTGCATAACTTGGAACAAGCCACATCAGCCTCTGCTCCTTGGTTTTGCCCTGCATTCACCAGCAGTAAAAACACCCAGTGCCCTCCACATCCAACTGCTGCTGAAAGCTGTAGTGAAAAGGCTGGGATTTGTACACCAGTACCCCCAGTGGGTTATACTGGGTGGGACTGGAGCAGAAGGTCAGGGCTGCAGGAAGGCACGAGTTCCTTGGAGGACACCCTGCCCTGGACCTGAGCACTGCTCTGGGAGGATCCTCACCCTCCTCATCACCACTCTCTGGTGGTGCCACGCTGGAGGATGATGATGGCAGGGCTTGAGCTGCCAGACTAAAGCCTACAGGAATTGAGCTTTGCTGGAGACAATACTGGCCTCAAAAAAAAGCAGCAAATTGACCGTGAAATAATAGGGATTTTCAGACTTCAAAGAGGGCATAATGAACAACAGAAGGCAGATTGGCAACCCAAGAGATGCTCAGGGACCTCCAGGAGGCCCTTTGAACCCCTCTCAGTGTAACACTGGATGGATCCAATTATCCCTAACTGTGCTGAGTGTGTCTGCCTTGGATATCTCCACCAGAGTGAACCCCAGCCCTTCCCATCACAGCCACCTCCAAACCATTCTCACAACACCCTTCCCTCACTCAGCTGCTCACTGCCAAGATCACCCTAAACTCCTCTGTCCCCTGGGGGACGTGTGTCCCCTTGCTTTGGATAAATCCCACTTTCCCAAATTGTAATGTTGGAATATTCCTGAACCTTCAGGTCAACTTTGCTGCTGCACAAAACAAATTCTGATCACATTCAGCCTATGCCACACTGAGATTTCATTTCCTTCCACAGCAACAGTACCATCTTTGTGTCAAAAGCATCAGGACACAAACAAACAGGGCTTACAGGACAAACCTCCAAGGGTGGCCACCCTGTTGACATCTCTCCCCACCAAGAGAGCTGCCAAACAGTCCCAGTTTGGATGGGGCTTAAAACAGATCCCAAAAATATTAGGTGCCCAAAGCACCTTCTTTGTGCTGTGGCAGGGAATGGCTTTGCCTCAGGAGGAGACCAAAAGGACAACCCAGTGTGCCCAGGCTGAGCCCACACTGGGAATGAATCTCCTGTTATTGCCCAGGGAGGAGAAGCTGCTCCTCCTGGGCTGCAGTTAAAGCTGCCTCTCTTCTCTCCAGGCCAAGCAGAACCCTTGAGTTTTGGAAGTTTCTCCCTTCCTGCACCAGTGGAACCAGCAAAGACTGGGCTGGTTTATCCACAGTGTGATTAAAGGGCTTTGCTGTGCCTGGTGCTGGTGCCAGTGCATTTGGGAAAAGTGAAATTAAAAGGGAAAAGTGAGAGGAAATGTACAAAGTGCTGTGTGAAGGTAGAAAAGCGCTGGTTTGGGGAAATCAGGATGCTCAAAGCTACTGGAGAAGGAAACAGCAAAAATCCAAGGGCAAAGGTAACATCCCTGTGGATTTGGAGAGCTCAGCTCCCACCAAACACACGGCTGGAAGTTCAGAATCTTCTTGCCTCCATGAGGTATTTTAAATGTTCTCACAGCCCATTTCCACAGCTACAGAAAGCACCTACTCATCAGATCCTCCCCAAAACCATGGCAGGGTGGGATGGAGAGGCCAAGGACAAGCAGAGATGTTGTCACCACACAGAGCCCATTTTCCATTTTGAGAACAGAGGGGACCAGTGGCTTTGGGAAAATCAGAATTCCTACGTGGATCAGGGGTGCTCCACAAGGGAAGAAGGCTCTGCAAACCAGGACAAGAGCCCTGGCCAGAGCAGTGGGATGCGAGGGAACAAGTGGTGCCTCACAGGGTGGACACAGCAGGGCTGGGAGAAGCTGGAAGGGCTGGGTGAGCTCCACAGGAGAGGCCAAGAGCCTCATCCAGCAGCTGCTGGAATCTGCAGAGGGGAAGGGTGGGTGGACATCAATGGGGAGCCAAACTGGCAGCACATCAATGGGTGGAGGCCACGCTACAGTGGAAGAAAACCATCAGAAGGAAGGAGTGGACCCACCATCACCTCCTCCAGCTCAACAAGTAGCCCCCACACTGCAGTGATGGGGACCCTTCAAGAATTTAAAATAAAAAATGGCAATTCAGGTCTGAACTCAGAGCTCTGGAAGCTTCTGCTGGGACAGGCTCTGCCTGGAAGGGAGGGGAAACCAGGAGAGCCTCTGGGGCTCCCCTGTGCCCACCCAGCTCCTCAAACACTGCTGGAGTGTGCCCTGCCCTGGGGACAAACCCATGGGACACTGCAGAACTGTACCTCCTCCTGCTCCCAGCCCAGCCCCAGTGCCAGGGGCTCAGCCCCACAAGGGCTGGGGCACTCCAGGACACCCCAGGGGCTGCCTGAGCCCTTCCCTTCAGCCAAAATGGGGAGGGCTGCACCCCAAGGAGGGCTGCACCCCAAGGAGGGCTGCCAGCTACACTGGTGCCACTCCAGAAGGTGACTGCAAGTCTGCTCTGTCACAGGAAACCAGATCTGGAGCCCCTGAAAGCTACAGAATCAGACAAAAAAAACAAAAAAAAACAAAAAAAAACCAAAAAAAAAAAACAAAAAAAACAAAAACAAAAACAAAACAAAAAAAAAAAAAAAAAAAAAAAAAAAAAAAAAAAAAAAAAAAAAAAAAAAAAAAAAAAAAAAACCCACAATGGACTATTTTAACTGTGGAGCTGTCTTGATATGCCAGAATTGTTCATACTTATAAAAATAAAGATTAAACATGGGAAAGACCATCTCCAATATTGCACCAAACCAATCCAGACCTGCAACATCACAGAAACACCCCAAATCTGTATTTACACTGCTTCAAAAACTGCATTTTTTTGCTTAGCCCACAACGCCTCCAAGAAGGAGAGGAGGGAGCCCAGCATCTGCAAATCACCAGGAATGTTTGCAGAACTGTTAATCAATTAAGAAGGAGAGGGAGGTGGGATAATCCTGCCTCTTCTGCAGTGTCCTGGCAGTGCTGGCCCCGGGGATGTGTGAGGTGGAGCTGGCCAGGCCCCAGCTCCCCGTGACCGCAGCACAGGGACACCCACACTGCCCCATTGTCACCTGCAGACTGCAAACCACCCTCCAGGGGCATCAGGCAGGCTTTGGAGGATGGCTGGACTTTGCTGGCCAGCTGAGGCTGCAAGAACTGGGGTGGGAAGGGCAGAGCAGTCCAGAGAGCAGCTCAAAACACAGCCAGGAGCCAGGGGAGAGGTGCCAGGGCAGCAGATGCCAAAGCTCCCACCACAGGAATGTGCTTCCATGCTGGGGCTGCATGGAAATCAAAAAATACTGAGGGAAAGAACTTCATTTTAGTCACCATTTGTGTCTGGAGAAATGGAGCTGAGGAGCAGACACTTCTCCCCCTTGTCACTCCACTGTGGCACCAATAATAACCTGGCATCAACCTAAACTCCACTTCAGGCTCAGGACTGGCAGGGTCCTGGAGCAGGGACAGTTTCCCACCTCCCACCAGCATCGTGGCAGCTCCATCCCAGCATTTCACAAGGAAAATGTGACAATTTTCACAACCAGGTCTCTCTGGTGTCCTCAGCCACAGCACACACAGCCCTGCACAGAGTGTGCTGTCCCCCCAGCTCTGCAGTCTCAGCCAGCAAACATAAAGGGTGGAAGAAGGGGAATTTTATCCTGAGAGGAAGGAAGAGAAGGAGGTTTGAGTTTGAGCATTTTAACCTTTAAAAAGGGTCTAGTTCCAGAAATACACCTGGGTAAGGATGTGTTTAGGGATGGGGTCTGCAAGGCCCTCACCAGGTTTTTTCTCCAACCTGGCCCACGCTGGCCAAAATCTCTGCAGAAGCAGAAAGGTATTAGATGACTTTTGGATGGGAAATCCAAGTATCAGACTCTCAGGGAAGGAGCACAGATTCACTCCCCAGATTCAGTGCCCAGCAGAAACAGGCAGGGTTTTAAATATCACCCACCAGTTGCTCTTGCACAGAATAACATAACTGCAGAAATTGTTCATCAAATAATTACAGTGAAAATTGAAGTGGCTGAACCTGCTCAGAGAAAGAAATAAAATCAATAAGTAGATAGAAGATGATGCTTTAAAGGTGATTTTTTTTTTCTTTTCCAATCATTCTCCCAGCTCCCTGACTGAGCTTTATGAGCAGAGCACACTCAGAGGCACTCTTAGAATAATGAAAGAGAAAACTGAAGAGGGAAAGAATGAAAACACAGAAGGTTCTGTCTATCTCCTGTTTGTCTGTCTCAAAGGTCCTGACCAAGGCAAAGCTCAAAGAGCTTCTCCAGAGAGAAAAGCAAGTGCATGCCCATTGTGCTGCCTACTGAACCAGGCACAAGCCAAAATATACCATTGTTTTAAATCCTACAGTAATCATGAGGTCACTCCAGCAGGAACCTGGAGCTCTCAAAGTCAGAGCATCTCTGCAGAGGTGAGAAGCTCCTGGTGAGCTGCTCCATGTCAGGGCATCACACCCCAGGGCTGACAAACACTGAAAGCCTGACATGGCCTGGTTTGCACCAGGGTCCCACATTACATCATCACTCAGCCACAGGCTCACCAGAACCACATTCCCACCCCACAAGCCTATTTTCTCCCCCAAATTAGCCCTGCAGTGCAAACACTGCCCAGACTGACAGCTCAGACTGACCAGGGCAGGGCTGCCAGGCTGTTTGCATAACGTGGTTGGGAGCACACTCAGCACTGCCAGCTGATTCCTCACTGCAACAATGGAAAAACCCAGAAATCTCAGTGAATAAGCCAGTCTGTGTCCTAAGTCAGCCCTTGGACTTCCTCCCTTTCTTGAGCCTGTCTGGCCTCTGCACAGGCTCCGCTGGGGCTCTGCAGCCAGCCTGAGGAGCAGAAATCTCGACAAGCTCCCAGTTATGTGCTCTGCTCTCAGCTGTTTGCTGCAGCCAGGAACTGGCTGGAAATCAGCTCAAAATGTTCCAGTTCCAAACCCCACCCCACAACCCCTGGATCTCTCTCTTCACACTCACAGAAGCAGGCACTGGGTCTTTTAACTGCTTTGCTTTAGCCTTCTTTATTGGTAGAGCAGGGGACCTCCCTTGTGGTGTCAATTCACCTTTGCCACCACTGCCCTGAGACAGGAGCCAAGGCAGATGCCACTACCAGCTCCAGCAGTGATACTTTTTTCTTTGCTACCTCTCCATCCCTTTACCAATGCCAATACTTTTCCCTTTCCACAGCTCTGTCTCGAGAGTCCCAGACACTGCCACCCACCTCTACAGCACTGCCTGGCATTTCATATCCACCAGCAATTTCCCACCACTGCCCTGCAGGCTCAGATGCTGCCCCATCCCCTGTTGAAAGGCACCAGGTATCCTGACCATGACCATATTATTCTCAACTGCTTATAAGAAAAGACACAGTAGAAATTAAGACTCTCTCTGCACTCCCTTTCTTGGCCATCTCTTCAATGCAGCCCAGATCTGGAAGTGTTCAACTAAAATTTTGCATTGCAAGAGCAGCTGCAGTGCTGTTTGCCTTTGGCATGGCCCTGTATCTCTCCAGTCCCTGGTTAGGCAAACTCCTTTTGAATCAGTGGAAAAAGGCACCCCCAGCCTCCAGAGAAACCTTCCTCTGTGAGACCAGGACCAGGGGCTTCTCCCCAAACCAGCTGAGGCTAAACTGAACCCTGGAGCCAGCAGGAGGTGGCTGTGGAGCTCAGCAGTGCTCCCTGCTATGCTCTTCAACCCAAACAGGCTGTTTTCCCCTCTGCAGATGAACCTGGGCCCTGCTCAGCTCAGCACAGACTAGGCAGGCTCTCCACAGAGTAGGTCTGCTTTGGTTCTTCCTGAGTATTTGCCTCCCATTTTCCTCCAGAGATGAAAACCACCTCTGCACATCACTCAGCAGCAGGGCCAGGCAGGGCCGTGGACATTCCTCTGCCTGGTGCCAAGGGGTTAAGCTCACAGTCAGTTCCCAAAGCCAGTTGTTTCCAACTGGCTGCTGCCTGTGGTTTGTGGGAAGGGATTTTGCTTTTTAATAACATTATAAATAGGGCTGTGTTCAGTATGCTGCAAACCCAGTTTCTCTCTCTCTCTCTCCCACCCATCACTCTCCTCCTCCCGCTTCTCTTCCCACCACACTTAATTCCAGATCTGACCATGAATGGGTCAGGCTTCCTCCTTGGTGTCCTCAGCCTGCTGGCCTGTCTTGTCCCCACCATGCAGGCATGTCCCTCCAGCTGCCACTGCCACGGCGGGGACCTGCAGCACGTCATCTGCGACAACGCGGGGCTGAAGAGGATCCCCAAGGTGCCCGAGCAGACACGGCTCCTCAACCTGCAGAGGAACAACTTCCCTGTGCTGCCCACCAATGGCTTCCGTGACATGAAGAAGTTGGTGTCCCTGCACCTCCAGAGCTCTCGGATCAAGGAGATCTCCAGCGGAGCCTTCCGGGGGCTCAAGAGCCTGGTCTACCTCTACCTCAGTGACAACCAGATCAGCGTCATAAAACCAGGGGCCTTTGATGACCTCTCTGACCTCACCTACCTGTATCTCGACAAGAACAAGATCCCAGACCTGTCCAAAGGGCTCCTCTCCCCGCTTGTCAACCTCTTCATCCTGCACTTGGGCAGCAATAAAATCCGGGAGCTGAAACCTGGGGTCTTCAATGGGGCTAAAGATCTGCGCTGGCTCTTCCTCTCTGACAACTCCCTCACCAACCTCCTCCCTGGGGCCATGGAGGATGTAGAAAACCTTGCTGTCCTCCATCTGGACAAAAACCAGCTGAGCAGCTACCCTGTGAATGCAATGAGTAAACTGAGAGTGCTGGAGGAACTGAAACTTTCTCATAACCCAATTGAGGTCATCCCTGACAATGCCTTCCAGTCCTTCGGGCGGTACCTGCAGACGCTTCACCTGGACAACATGAAACTGAAGAAGGTGAGTCCTTTCTCTTTCCACTTGCTCCAGATCAGAAACCCAGGGCTTGGTTTTCTTCCCCTTTCCAGAGCCCTTGGTTTGCTGTCCCTGCCTTGCAGAGGAGAGGGGGGATGCAGGTCTGCAGGCTCTGCAGGCAGCAAGGCACTGCTTTAGCCACACCCTGACGAGGCTAAAGCCAGGGATGAGAGAGTGCACCCCACCCCTCTGCTATTTATGCAAAACCAAATTATCTGGAGTTCATTAAGCCCTCTGGATGGATGCAAAGCAGGGCATTCCCTCCCAAGATGAGGGTGGCACCAGACACTGAGAAAGGTCTCTGGGATGCTCCAGGACAATTAGGAACCTTCCATACTCCCAGAAACAAGGTGAGGGATGAGAGGTGAGCACGGCCCTGTCCCTCCTAGCAGAGGGCACTTCCACCCTGCAGAGCTGAACTGCTCTGCCTCCTTTGCTCAGCCCAGGTACCTGCTATAGGCTGGGAGAGGGAGACTCCTCAGAGGGGCTGTGAACAGTCCTGGTTTCCCTCTCCTGCCTTGCAGACAGGTAGGGGCACAGACCTTCACCTCCCCGCTGCCTCCCAACCCGACACGTTACAAAGAGAGGTTTGTTTATTGATGCTCTCTCAAAAGGAACTCTTGCAGCATCTTACAAAGGAGCCCTGTTCCCACTGGAGGGGAGGAGGGACATTCAGGTATCCTGAAGGGCAAAACAACCCCTTCCTTTTTCTGTGAGAAAGCAGGATCCACAGGCAGGAGCATCACACTCAGGGAATCACTGGTGTTAGGACCTTTGAAAAGCCAGGCAGTGCTGCAGAAGGCAGCACAGCATCCTGAGGCAGCCTGAAGTCCTGGATGAATCCCCCATGGCTGGAAAGGGAGGGGTCTGCAGAACAGAACAGTTCTCCCTGGGATGATGCTTTGCCAGGAAGCTGAAAAAGCATCCAGATGAGGCAGGCTGGGACTGCACGGCAAAGCAACACCCACCACATACAGGAGATGTGATGAAAAAGATAATTTCCCCACAACTCAGTCTGACAGGGATGAGCAGATCACATGAAAGCTACAAGAAATAGATCAAACCAGAGTTTTCAAACTCATATAGTATCCCAAAAAGCTCAAAAACTGGAATTACAACTCATCCAGAAACACTAACTAAACCAGCTCAGTAATACTTCAGTATTTAAGCCCTTGTCCACTCTGAACCTAGACCTCTCCATTATGAGACTGAGCAAATGTAATACTTGAAAAAGATCTCTTGACCCTACTAGGCTGGGCCAGCACTTCTGTAGACTCAGTTCTAAGGCACTGTCAGTCAAATATTGCTGCATAATGTTGTACCAGCTAGAGATATCAGAGTCCCAAATTACACATTGAAGAAATTAGGCTTTATGGTGTTCCAGGGAAACAAGCATCCTTGGTTTGGACAAGAAGCAATGGTTAACAATTCTAGCCACCAAAAAGGACTTTATTTTTTTACAGTGACCACCTGAGGACAGGAACTTAAAAGGCTCTTGTGCAGCCAGAGCCTCCTTTCCTCCCCAGCAGCCCAACAGGACATCAGTTTATGGGATCAGCACTAGTAGAGGTGGCTTCTGCAGCTTTATGGCAAATACAAAGCCTGCAGCTCAGCATTTTCCCTTCAAATCCTCCAAGGCCTCATACCCAACCAGCCCACGTGTGAACTTTGCACTGCTAGGAGACATCTAATCACAGAGGCTGCAAGATGCAGGAAATCACCACCAAATGCTCTAAGTGCTGCCAGCATCCTGACTGCAGCTCTTTCTCCTTCACAAACGTGCTGTCCTTAGCTCTTCCCTGCATGACTGCAAGATTTTTGAGCTGATCAAGTGTAAACCCATGCAATTCTACCCTAGCCTAAATTACACTTGTGCAAAAGGAAAGGCTCCAGCACAGAGTTCCCATTCCCCCCCAGTATCACAGACCCACAGCAGACCCACAGGGCTGTGGTGCACAGGCCAGGACCCTCCTTGTACCTCAAACTGAGGCACCCCTGTCTGCAAATTCAGTGCAAAATATCAGCAGTAATCCCCCATTTAAACAAGGGATAAAAATCACCCTTTTCCTCCCAAAGACACGCTCCAGCAGGCGGCTCAGCAGCTGTTAGCAGCAGATGTGAACGCTTCTCATGGGGCTGGGAGAGGAAGGAGCAGCTGAGACAGTAACACCACTGTCCAACCCTCCCACCCCTCTGCACGGCGTGCCAGCATCCCTCAGAGCAGCTCCACTATCAGCACAGCCCAGCCTTCTGAGGTCAGCCCAGTTTGGGAAGGAGAAGGCCAGCAGTGCTGGCTATCCAACAGCTACAGGGATCTGGGAGTCTCCCAGCTGAGCTCTGATCCCATCCAGCAAGGCGTTATTTGGAAGATGATAAAAGTTCACAGCTTAAAATAGAGCATTTCTTCTGTCAAGCTTAGAGAGCATGAAAATGCCCTGATGGTCCACGAGAAGTGCAAGGCTCTTTTCAGAAATGGGAGCACAGGTCCTGGGGCTGGGAGGCTTTTGGAAGACCTTGAGAATGTCCTCTCCAACCTTTGGAGAAAGTTTTGCCCCCACTTTGAGAGGGGGGAGAAATGGTTTGTCACAGCCAAGAAGAGCTCTGTGCTCTGTCAGGGAGCCCCTCTCCAATCCATCACTGCCATGGGAGTTCCTGCTGAGGGGTTTGCTTTCAACAACTTTCCAACCTGAGTAACCATGAAAAATGTCAGGGGTGAGGTCTCAGGAAAGAGAGGAGAGGGCTGCAGAGTCAGGTCTACAACTTCTCTTGATTTTTGGCAGCTTTCTTAAGGGAGGCTCTACCTTAAAGCTTCCCTGTCAACCAAGAAAACACAAATTTTACAGCATCTCTTGCAAAAAATCCCACTGGAAATGAGAAAAAATGGAGGAGGCTGAGGTGCTGGATGGAAACCTGTCTGTATTTCTGCATTGCTGAGATGCCAAGTGTAACTTTCCACTCAGAGCCACCAGGCACTGCCAAAGTCTACAGCCCCTTCATAGGCCACAAACACTCCCTCCTTCAGTCGCTCCAGGATAGGCAAGGCAACAAGCCTTGGCAGGATTTCCAGCCCTAGAGAGGAATATACCAGAAAATATCTTCATTTAGAATGGAGAAGTATGGCTCAAAAATAAAAAGGGTTGCCAGACTTCAGTTTGTTTAGGGATGTGGCTGCAAAGACAATCCCACATGGATTTGGGACACAGCTCTCCTTGTGGGAGACTCCATCACCCGTGGCCCCACCAGCCTGCTGCCTCCCAAGTGCACAGAGATTCCAGCAAGCCAGCTCACCATCCACAGCTTCTTCCCTTGCTCTCTCCATGCTGCATAGAATGATGGAAGAGTCTGGGTGGAAAGGGCATTAAAGACCATCCCCTTCCAAAGCCCTCTGGCATGGGCAAGGACACCAGGATGCTCCAAGTCCAACCTGGCCTTGTGTCTTGGGTTATGAAACCAAAAAAAAAAAAAGTGTATTCTATTTCTTCTGTAGAAAGCAGTTGGGGGATGGCTTCCTTTTTTCTTTATCTCTTGTAACTCCAGGGGAGGAGGGAGGAGCCTTCTGATCACAGCCTGGCTGTTAAACCAGGCGGGGCAGGGTTTGTGATCTCTGTCACCACTGCCCACCCTCGGGGAGATCTTCTGTTCATGGGCCATTGAGGGTCACAGTGACATCACACATTGCATCATCCATTGGGAGATGGAACACCCAGGGGGAGGAGCCAACCATTCCTACCCAGATAAAAATGGGGACACAGGGACCCCAGGGATCCTCTTTTCCACTGGATTCCCAGAGGAAGACTGGACTCATCTCACCACCACTGAACCTGTCTGCAGGATCATCTCTGCTCCAACAGAACCACATCTGTCACTCCAGGAGGACTTTTTTGGACTGCTCCCAACACTCTGGCCAACAGGGTATCAGGTTGTATTCCTGACTCCATCAGGGTTTTCTAGGACTTTTGTTTGTTTCCTTGCTTGCTTTTTTGTGTCACTGCATTTGCATTTTTTATATTCCTAATAAAGAACTGTTATTCCTATTCCCATATTTTTGCCTGAAAGCTCCTAATTGCAAAATTGTAATAATTTGGAGGGAGGGGGTTTTACATTCTCCATTTCAGGGGAAACTCCAGTTTTTCCTGACAGACACCTGTCTTTCCAAACTGAGACGCCTTGAAGCCTTGAACACTTTCCAGGGATGGCACACTCACAACTTCTGTAGGGAGCACGTCCCAGTGCCTTGTCCCTATGACACTCCAAGTCTGACCGGAGGCCCTCAGGTTTGGAGTCCCCATTCCCCACCTCCACAGTCCTCACCGGGAACCTCTGTGCTTCAGTTTGCAGACAACGCGTTTGCCGGCGTGACTGCGCTGAAAACCGCACACCTGGAGAACAACCGGCTCACCCAGCTGCCGCGGAACTTCCCCCTGGACAGGATGGAGACGCTGACCATCGCCCGGAACCCCTGGCACTGCAGCTGCCAGCTGGCACCCCTGCGCAAGTACGGCGCACCCTGCGCCCCCTGGGGTCCCCTGAGCTGTGCCAGGGCACTGCTGTCACTCCTGGCAGCTTTCCCCCCACAATTCCCTCTGGTGTGGGTGGTTTGTGCCTTTCTCCAGCTCCTCTCTTCCTTTTTCCCCGTGCCACAGGTGGCTGAAAGGCAACCGCACCCGCACCGAGGACGCCTGCTCCACGCCAGCCCAGTACCGGGGCCAGCCCATCCGGGACACCCCGGCCCTGCGCTCCTGCAAGCTGCCCACCAAGAGGTCCAGGAAGGGGGGGCGCCATTAAACACGTAAGGTGGTTCCCTTGTAGCTGCACCAGAGCCTCAGCATCTTTTTTCAAGGATATTTTGCAGCTGGGCTTCCCCTGGTTTAACTGTGTCCCCAGCTAAAGCCAAATGTTGCTGTATGAGCAAAAAATTCCAGCCCTTAGGAGATGTGGATCCTCAGGGATCCAGCAGAATGACAGCAACGTGAGCTGTAATTATTGCCCTGCAATCTTCATGTCATGAATAAGTTGGGAATTCAGCAATAGCTGCAATCACTGCTCACAGTTTGATGGGGAAAATGAGCAGCTATTGAGTGCTGGGGAAATATTCATTTTCAACCTTCTCCTGACAACAGACCCTTCACATTTGTCCTGTGGAGGCCCCACACAACAAAAAGAGGGATGGAGTGCAGGGCCTGTCTTCTGCACCCCCCAAAACTTCCACAGCCATCAGCTGGGCTGGGAAGAAAGGTGGGTAATTTTTTGTGGCACCAGTCTCCAGTGCCACCAGGGTTTGGCTGGCAGCAGCTCATCCATCCACCCACAGATGTCTCTGCTCAGAGCTGCTCCATCTCCTGGCTCCATGAGCCCCCAGGGCACAGAACCTGCCTGTGGCATCAGGGATGGAGTCAACTCTATGAAACAAACACAGGCCTGGGGCAGAAAGTAAGGGCAAAATGTAAATAAATACGAAATAGAGAAGGAAGGATCCTGAAAGTATGCACAGATTAACTTTGAAATCTCCAGAGCTTCTATTGCAGCATGGGAAAAATTTCATCTCCTTTTGCAGCAATCATTGTACATTAGGAAAAAACCCAAAAGCCCTACACTGTAACAGGGTTTAATCCCAATCATGCTTCAGGCACTATGGAGACATGAACCCTGTGCCAACACCAAAGGCCATATCAAGTCAAGATGTAATTGTTATGCAAAAGGATAAACACCATATATCACAACAAGGGTGGATTCAGCTGACTCTCACACAAGCTTTACTTTTCTAACCAACTGGAGATGCTCAGCCCTTTACCCTGTGAGGATCCTCCACGATGTGGAATCCTGGGCAGGGCATTGCTGGGAAGTCTTGCCCCAGGCTGCCCAGCCCATAGGAAAGCAGATACCTTCCATAAGGAGCAGCTCTTGATCCAGCACTTCCCTTTCTGCAGCTCCAATTCCCTCCAAGACAATCAGGAATTTAAAACCAATGGCTGTTGCCTTCAGATGAGTGTCCCAGAGGAGGGAGGTTCAAGACAGCAAATATTCTTTGGTAAGGTGTCCTGGGCCAGGAGGTGACTCAGAGACCAGGCTGCCTTCCCCTCCAGCAATGAGCTTTTGCTGACAGCTACCAAGGCAAACACCCACTGTGAAAATTGATCACACAGACACCTTCCACAGCTGGAAACCAGCAGGGGTATTAAGTTCAGCCTGCAGAGGAGCAAAAAAGCCACAACTGTCATCACTCCACCCCCAGCATTTTCCTTTTTCCCATTCCAGAAACAGGTCTGGTGTTTGTGCAGATTCCAGAGGGTTTTGAATGAGCCTGCAAGTTTGTAAGCTCTTTGGAAAGGGACCTTTGCTCATTTGTTAAGGGAAGTGCAGGGATCCTGCACTGCATTGCATGAACAGAGGTGCTCATTGTGCCATGTTATGGCCATTTGATCCCCACTTCACTAAGGATGGGGAAAGGAAATTTATGACCAAAATGTCAGGGATTATGCCAGCTGCTCTGTGCCTGTCTAAAGTGGTTATTTCTCTTGTAGTGCCAGAGGGATTTTATGGATTAGGGATGGAAATACCAGTCATTCCATACAGGGCAGGAAAAGTTCTGCTCTAAGCATGGAAAAACTTCAGTTTTCTAAACCACAGCACTTAAACATAGTTTATTTACAGGTCTGACCCTTCCTAATCTTCTTTCCCTGCCTGAACTCAATCCCAGTTCACTCCTCCATGCTGAGAAAACCATGACAATAATGCCTGGGTTTTTTTCTGTAGCACTTTCCATCCACCTCCTTCAAACAGGTTTACAAGCGCTAATGAAACAGGAAAATATTTATTCCAGTCTTGCAGAAGACACAGCTCAGTGCCTTCAGGTGTCAGTGCCAAAATGCAGGTACACAAACCCACTCCAGTGTGGGGAGCATAAATTTTATGAAAGTACCTCTGACTTCATCCTGCACCTCCTGAGAGCCAGGCAGCTGTCAGATCCAGGGGTCTGTATTTCAGGGATGTCTGGCTCACTGGCTACATTTAAGATGAAAAGCTGCTTAGTAGTTTCTAAAATGACACCTGCCCCAGATTTTCAGGACCAGGGCATCAAAATAGTCCACTGCTCTTGAAAATTTTGCTCAGGGTTTCCTTCTTTTGTCAAGGAAGTGCTCCCTGACCATCAGCACTTTGGGTAAGATCCTCAGGAGCCACACAGAGCTGGCAGAGTAGCTCAGAGACAGGACCAACCCATTTCCTCTGCTGTGGGAAGCTGTAACAGCTCCTTGACTCCAGACCCTTCACTTTCAAGTATGGGCTTCATTCACTGATTAAAAAATAGACAAACATTTCATGTTTACTGCTCTGCTGGAAAAATCCCCTAAAGATGTGGCCTTCTCTCTTTTTTATTGCTAGCAGGCTCCAGCATGGCCCGTCCTGGTGACCGGTCACTTCAGCCATCAGAAAACTACTGACTTCTGAGTCCTTCCTTGAACTTCTCCTGATACATCTGAACACCTGCAGCCTCCTCTGAATCCCTGCTTCTCTGCTGATCACAAGGATGGAATCCACCTTCTCCATCTTTTCTGACACCTATGTATTTTAAAAGAGGCCTTTTTAAAAACTAAACTATGCATGACCATAATAAGACAAGCTAAGCTAGATCCTGCCAGTAAAACACAGTCATCTTTCCTAGAAGAAACACAACCCACATCCCTGATCAACCAGCTGGGGGCTGTCTCTCCCCTTCCAGAGGAGAGGGAGCAAAGGGGAAGGTGGGACCATCCCTCCCCTGGCTGCTTGAGAAGGAAAATTGGTCTCAACCATGAGAAGAGACTCCCCTGCCCTCCCACAGAGGGGACCCTGCAGGCCAGGGCTGAGGGGACAGGTGAAGCAGTGACCAAGAGCTGGTGGCCCTGAGGCAGCAATCTCCCAAAATTGGCCAGAAATCCTTTTGGGGAGCAGTGCTGGGAACCTCCAGAAGTGGAGCCATCTGAAGACTGGATTCCCTCCCACTCTGTGGGGTCACCAAGATGCCCAGGATGAGAAGGTGTGCATGGTGCAGCTGGCTCAGGCACCCTCCTCTCCTGCCCACCCTACTCGAGGATCTACAGGACACCAGGATGACTGTGGTTTATTGTCACAGCTATTACAATGCCACAGTTGCAATTCAACTATGTTTTTTAATCCTAAAGAGTTATATAAATATATGTCTATTTATTCCTCTGTAACAGTGTAAATGACCTTTAAGAGGGTGAAAACTCCTCTGCCTCCCATATAGAAATTGAATTGTATATTTTCTTATGTACATCTTCTGTATAAAGCTCTTGCTGCAAAGATGAAATCAACAAGTCTCTGTGTGTCTGTCTGAGGGCTGGAGGGATCAGGAGTAACATGAGACCAGTGGCACAAATATAGACTTAATCCTCTTTATCCCATGGGCAGAGCAACTGTTTGGGAGGGTTTTATTATTTCTCTTGCTACAAAACAGAAACATGTGACACCTAATGAGTCCTGGGCTCTCACAGTAATGCTTCAAAATATTCTGTGAGGCCAAACTCAAGCTTATTATAAAAATAGGTAGCTGTCACCTGACAGGGTTCAAGCAGCAGCACCAAGGCTGTCCCTGGTGTTTCCAGCTCAGCATTAAGAGCATCATATCCAGGAAAAAACCTGGCTGCATCCAGGACGGATGCCCTGGGTTCCCCTGGTGGGTGGCAGAGCACAGAGTTGTCCCTGTAAAACCCTGGTGCTGGTGCTGCTGCAGTCAGGGTCTGCCAACAACAACAGCCTAATCTCACTCCCAGCCCCACGTGTTCATCCACCACCTGGTGGATGAACACGTTCATTCCTCAGCCTCGGGAAGCAGCGTGGGACCAAATTAATTTCCTTTTGGGTAAAACAAAATAGTCCTTTCCTAGCTCAGCCACTCACACACACATGGCAGGACATGCCTAGGACATGTGTCTGCAGAGGGCTACTGTCCCCCTTGCTGGTGGCCCTTGCATGTCCCAGGCTGGTGGGACATGCAGTAGAGCTGCAGGACACATGGCCAGCACACACTGCCCTCCTGGCAATGCAGCATTTGGTGCTGCACATGTGGATGGCACCATTCCCATCCTGACTCAGACACAATAAAAACCATGCAATGAGGTTTTACATCCACAGGAAATCCAGGATGGGGAAAGAAACTCGATAACTCCACAGCAAGAGGAACACAAGCACACACCAACATGAACCAGCACTGCCTCTGCCATCATAATTCTGGCAGTGTGTACAATTAAAGTCAGTAAAAGTTCTGAAATGAGAGCAGAATTTCACTTAATGACACTGAATGTGGTGCCTTGTCTTCTCCCAAAGCTTCCTCCCCAGCAGCAACCAGGCAGAACCCTCACTTCTGTCTTCCAGCTCCTCTGAGCCTTCCCTCTCCAGCCTGATCCCAGCAGCTCCAGGACCACCAAGTTCCACTGTGGTCCAGAGACACCCAAACTCAGATCTCACCATGACAAGCACCCCTGGCAGCTCTGGTCACAGCAACCACAACTCACCACAAGCTCTGGGATGCCCATCTTGGTGATAATTGTCTTCATGATCTCAGGGGGAACAGGAGAACCTGCAATAATTCCTGGAAGAAAGAGGAAAAGACCTTGGAAACCAGCTGGTTTTTTCTAGCAGTGGTGCCTCAAATGGCTCTGCACTCCCAAATTTAATGCTGAAAAGACCTGTGGGATACACTGGTTCCTGTCAAAATATTTCCTAAATCTTTTTATACAGGTTCTAGTTGTTCTGGAAGCAAAGGCTGCAGCAAGGCCAATTTGCCTTTCTCAACAGGAAAATATAACACAACCCGAGTCCAACCCGTGGTTCTCCAAAAATGGAAAGATTCAGAGCAGAAAGAGGCAGTTTTATAATGGTACAAAAACTCTCATGGATCATCACCATAAAACCAAAAATCTTTCCTCCTGCCTTGCACAGAGCAGCCCTTTTGGGAGAGGGAAGATCCCACTGCCACCTGTTCCAACCTGGGATGACAGAGCAAAAGAGAGGGGTAATATATGAGTTTGGTGGGGAACAGGATGAGAAAGGATCATTTTGCACATTGCACAGATGATTAGGTAACCTGCTAAAATATTTCCTCATGCTCCAGCACCACCTTCTCTCCCTACTATTATTGCCTCAAAAGGACTGGGGGTCTGCCCAGCTATTTCCAAGGTGGGCTGTGAAAAGAGAGGAAGCTCCAGCACAGGTATCACACCCTCCAGTCCTGGGGTGAATGACTTCAGAGACAGGCAGGAAACTTCAGGCCTGAAAGAGAAATCTGAGCTCGGCTCTGCTTTAGGAACTGCACTGGCCTGAGACACAGAAAGCATCTGCTGCCACACGGTGGTGGCTGGAGAGACAGGAGCTGAGGAAAATCAGGCTATTCCTGACACCTCTCCTTGCAGCTGAAATAGAAAGGTCCTTCCCTAGACTGCCTTCAGATGAAGGAGTCCTAAAATACACAGTGATGTAAGGATTCCCAAAGGAAATTTAGCATCAAATTAACAGGAGAAACACAAGGCTCATGCAACTGAAATCTTCCCACCAGAAGAGATGTTTGCTCACAAAACTAAATACAACCTCCCAGCAGGAACCAGGAATATCCTGGTTCTCAGGATTGTTCCCTTTGTGTTCTGGCACTCACCTCCCTGGAGAGTTGAGAGGTCATAGGAGTCAAAGTCCGGCTGGGAGAGCATGTCTATGAACATGGTGGGCGTGCCGAGGAGGAAGGAGCATCTTGAGGAAGAAGGGAAAAAAGGCAAAGCTGCAGAGGTGGAAACAGGGGCAGCCCCATCTCAGCCCCCTCCCATCCTGTCCCACCCCAGAGCAACACCAGAGGCAGGCACAGCAGATGTGCTGCTCACCAGCACACACAGACATGCATGAAACACAGAGACATGTGTACATGTATGATGCAGACTCAGCAACAGCTCTTTTGTTTCCAAGCTACACTTGAGGAACAATACGGAAACACAGCTATCCCAGCAGCAGAGCTGGATTTGGAAAAGGAGGGCAGGTTCAGATGTGAAAACACAGCAGCCACAGCAAACCAAGACACCACTGTGCTTCCAGCCAAAGCCCTACGGTGACAGGAAGGATCCCTTAATTTCGGGAGAAGGGTGACACACGCCCAAGCACTGCTGAAAGGCAGACTTTGATTCCTGAAGTGCAATTGAGTGCAGCAGCAACTCTGCCTCTCCTATTGTGGTGTCTTGGGTTATGTAGTCAAAAAAAGGGTGTTCTATTTCATCTGTAGAAAGCAGTTGGGGAGTGGTTTCTGTTTTCTTTATCTCTTGTAACTCCAGGGGGAGGAGGGTGGAGCCTTCTGATCACAGCCCAGCTGTTAAACCAGGCGGGGCAGGGTTTGTGATCTCTGTCACCACTGCCCACCCTCGGGGAGATCTTCTGTTCATGGGCCATTGAGGGTCACAGTGACATCACACATTGCATCATCCACTGGGAGATGGAACACCCAGGGGGAGGAGCCAACCATTCCTATCTAGATAAAAACAGAGACCCAGGAACACCAGGTATCTGGTTTTCCACTGGATTCCTGGAGGAAAACTGGACCCATCTTGCCATCACTGAACCTGTCTGCAGGATCATCTCTGCTCCAACAGAACCACAGCTGTCACTGCAGGAGGATTTATCTGGACTGCTTCCAACACCCTGACAACAACAGGGTGTCAGGTTGTATCTCTAACTCTGTCAGGGTTTTTCTAGGACTTTTGTTTGTTTGCTTGCTTGGTTTTTTTTGTACTACTACATTTGTATTTTTTAATATTCCTAATAAAAAACTGTTATTCCTATTCCCATACCTTTGCCTGAAAAGCCCCTAATTGCAAAATTATAATAACTTGGAGGGAGGGGGTTTACATTCTCTGTTCCAAAGGGAGCTCCAACTTTCCCCGTCTTTCCAAACTTAGACATGTGGCAAGGAAGAGCACAAGCAAGGTCCTGGCAGGTGTGGCAAGGCAAGAAGCAGAGCACAAGGGCAGTCAGAGCACAGGAGGCTCTCACCTCTCTCGGGACACGGCCTCCAGAGCAGCCCTGCCCTCAAAGCTGGGCGATGTGAAGATGCAGGAGGTGCCGTGCAGAGCCATCACCATGCAGCCTCCCACCGAGGCCAGGCAGTGGTAGAGAGGCGCAGGGAGCCCACAGCGACTCTCCTGGGATCAACCAGACAAGAATGAGGAGGGGAAACCTCCCCAGGTGTGTCCAGCCCATCTCCCTCCTAAAGAGCAAAGACCTGAACACAGACATTTTTCCTGATCCACTCGGCTGGAAATCTGACGTTCCACTGTGTTCCTGTTAGGTGAAAATGCAACTGGCACGTCCTGCCTTCCATAAAAATCAGTTTGGAAGTTCTTATGTCAATATTTAATCCCGTAATTTTGCAATGTCTCGTCTTTGCTGGACTCCACCAAAAGAGATGAATGCTGTGAGAGGCATGAAATATGCAGGACTTGGCACAAGATATTCATTTTATTTTGTTTTTTTTTTTAAATCACCAAAGGCTCTGAAGACTGATTGAATCAATTAATCTGTTCTCTGGATCAAAGCTGGTATGTTAGAAATAAGTACTTCAGAACTTCAAAAGAAAATATTTGTCTTTAACAAATTTTAAAATAAACCACAAATAGAGAGGTCATACCCTGATAAGAGTTACAAGACTGTAAACATGGCATGAAACAAAGTCATGTAAATCAAATTAAAACCTCATTCAACAGAATTCAAAGCTAACATCCAGAGCCTTGTAATTATTTGAAATGAGTATTCACCAAAATGAAATGTGATTAATTTCATGTTTTTCCCCCACAAAAAGATAGCTTTTTTGCCTAAAAAAAAAGCTTCACATGAAACTAAAATGAAACATCAATGAACTCCATTGAAATGCAAAATGTTATGCATTAATATCCCTCAGTGTCATCTGCAGCAAAACATCCTGCCCTTCCACTGAGCTAACACCAGCCCTCTCCACACGTGGTCTCTCTGCCTCCCCAAACCTTGTTCCCACCAAACCCACCTGGTCTGTGATCCCCAGCCTCAGACCAACCAGGTTGGCATTATTCACAATATTCCTGTGGGACAGCGTGGCTCCTTTGGGACTTCCTGTTGTCCCCTGGAAGACACAGGGCACTTATGCAACACCACTTTTCTGAGGATGAGCTCAAGGGAGATCCCTCATACCCTGAGGTGATCTTGCACTTTTTTCTCCTATCAGACCTGCGAGACTGTTTTTTACTTCTTAAACAGCACCAGAATCCCCAAAAATAGCCCAATTTCAGCTGAACAGAATTCACCTGGCACTGCCTCATCTCCATCAGCTCTTGACAAAAGGCTGAACATAAAAAATGGAAGAAGGGGAAATGCTAGAACACTTTTTCCATCTGACTGCAGGAGCTTGAAGCTTGGTCTCAGAGGGAAATAGGAAGAAAATGTGATGTGTGGCATTGCACACACCTTTCCCCATGTCCCCAGTGAGGAACCCAACCCAGGGCACGGAGCTGGCAGGGCACCTACTGAGGTGAACTGGATGTTGATGGGCTCATTGCAGGACAGGGTCTTCTGCACAGCCCTGAGCTGCTTCACGTGGCTGCTGTCCCCAGCCTGCATCACCTCGTCCATGTGGAAGGTGCCAGGCAGCTTGGAGTCACACATGATGACAATGGATAGGTCAGGCAGCCTGGCAGAGAGGAAAACACCATCAGCAATCACAGAACAAGGAGAAAAGTGCCCAGACAGGCACACACTGGTCAGGGCAAACCTCTGGGCCAGCCTAACTTGTTCTCTGCACATAAAACCTCCTGTGGGGACTTCTTCAGCAAAGCCTGTGTTGTGCAGCTGAGGGAGACAGCAGGACATGGCTGTGAGGTCAGTGCAAAGACATCAGATGTTCCTGACTCACCTTTTGCTCTTTATTCCCCCTGGACTGGATTTTTCTAGCTCGGGACATGACTGCTTTAGAATATCATAGTATTTCTGAGTTTTAAATTGAGTGGGGAACACCAGTGCCTTACAGCCAACCTGTGAAGGGAGACAGAAACTCATGAAAAGTCATCTTGGACTGATGGTCAGGACTTGATAAAGAGCAGCCACCACCAATACAGGTTCTCCAGGACACCAAGGAGGTTCTCCAAGGACAAAAGGAAATGAGCCCCTACATCTGTGCAGTCCTAAAGCCCTCCAAAAGCAGTGCTGTGCTGTTACTGCACATCCCAAATCTGCAGCTGTGCAGCCACTGCTTTGCTCCTCCCCAGTGCTGGATTCAGGATGATTTTTGCTGGTCAAGAAAGCAGAGCTGCAGCCTGAAGTTCCCCCTTGCCCAGGATTGACCCTCTTCATTGTGAGCATGAGGCAATCAACTGATTTTTCACATTATGAGTCTCAACTCTAACAAAAAGCCTAGTCCCAAAATATGAATAAATAAATAAAGTTAAAACAAATTAATTTGTGTTGATCTGGAATGAGGATTTTTGAGGAAATTTGGAAAAACAAGGATTTCTAAAATCTGCCTCTAAGATCAAGCCAAGATTTTTTGTGGAATTTTTTTGAGGTGCTCCTTTTCCTGAGATTTTTTCCACCTCTTTTTAAAGCACTAGCTATTTTGAAAATGAAAACATTTTCCATTCAACCCTTATATTTTGCATAATCCCAAAGCAAAACACCTTAATTACTCCAAGAATTTTCCTTTTGTTTTCAGCAGAGATTTGCTGAATTTGACCCAGATTTGCAAACTGTTTTCATCTTCCAAAAATGCATTTGTGTCCAATAAACTATTTACATAAATGATTTACTCAGCTGTTCTCATTATTTTCTGGGGTCTGGGAAATAAGGAGACAAAGTTTATTATTGTTTGTAAGTACCCTCTGGGCTTTGTCAGAAAGGAAGATAAACATTTGCTCTGTTTTCTGGAACAGGCTGCCCAGAACCCAGGAGACTGAGGCTGGTTTGGGCCTCTGCAACTTTTTACTACTAATTCCTTCAAACTACAATTCTGGTTGAACTATGTCTGAAAAATAAATGCTGTATGGGGAGAGGAGGGCTGGTTGAAGGGCTGGTGCTGTACAGGATAAGAGTCTCTGGTTGGGCCTTAGTCTCAACCTGAATGGCAGCAGGCCTGCCTTCAAAGAATGTAAAATATGAAAATGTGTCATCAGTTTGCTTTTACAAAGCCCTGGAAATACAGTAGGGCTCAGAGGAATGGTTATTCCACACATATTTCCATATATACCAATCAGACAGATGGACAGGATCCAACAGGAAAAGCCCTAAAGTCTTCAGAGATTTTGTTATGCAAATAAACAAACAAATCCTTGGGATGGTGAGGAACTCCAGAGACCCCAGTGTCAAAGGTGCATAATAAAGCTGGGAATACTGGCAAAGCTGGAAGGGCAAGATTGCAGCAGGACAGAGAAGGCCAAGGACACCCACCCTGGAGGAGAGGCTGCTCCACTGCAGCACTGGGTTCAACCCCAGTGCATGAGAACAGGAGTGACCAGCAGGACTGCTGAGAGGGTTAAACAAAGTATAAAACAGGAATTCAAATTACAGTCCAACAACCCATTACAGTTACAGAGATACAAAAGAAATTTGCTAAAAATTATCCACTTTCTAGGTAAAACTAATTTGGATAGTGATCATTCAAAAGTGGCCCCCTCTCTTCTAGTAACAGCCTTTATAGCTGAACAAACCACAGTGAAAAAATTAGCTGCTTAATCTTAATTTTTAGCCATCAAATGTTTAATAACCTGAATTCCTCATTATTTGAGCAAGGGAGCCTGAACAGTTTAAATTGATCAGTGCTCTGCACATCACAAACTCAAACCCAGGCAGGTATTGAAGGGTAGATGAGGAGGCAGGACCAGACAGCAGAAAGATGTTAACAGTGGCAATACTAGGACTTAAACCAGCTTAAATCCAAGGCCAGACAGCCTCAGACAAATCTGGGAAGGAGAAATGAAGCTACCAAGTAGACTGGTCTTTTCTAAGTTTAATATGAGGTCCTCTCTGAGGTTCTGCTTTCAAGGTTGAGTTCCCAAATGGTGAATTTTGCCCTGAGCAGGAGGGGCAAAGAGGAGATATCAAGTCCTGCATTTTTTCCCTCATTCCCTGCAAGTGACTGCTGACAGGGGAGGTGGGGCAGTGCTGGCAGTACCTGGCTGTTGGCAGAGAGACAGGGAGGAGAAGGATAGAGCAGTTTCCATCAGACAGCAGTTTTCCATCAGCCACAGAACAGCAAGAAATGTGGCCACTGAATTTCAGCTGAATTGTGCCCTCTGCACACCCAGCAGAGCCCTGCTCTCCAGCCAGCTCTCCCCATACACACAAATCCCAAGCAGCTCATCTGCACCACGTCCCCACCAATCCCCTCCAACACACAGCTCATGCCATACAAACCTTCCTGAGCACAAACTCCAGCTCAGAGGCCTGGTAGGCTGGGTTCACAGCTACCTGAAGGGCCAGAAACAAGAATTTGATCAGCTTCTTGCCTTGAACACCCTCCCCCCTAGCACAGATTCCAACAGAAAAGTTCCTTCAGGGTTAAACCACACTCAGAGCCTCTCCTCCAACACAGAACTAAATGCTCATCTCCACTGGGATTCCACATTCACAGAAAATATAGCTGAAATCTGTGTTTGTGTGAAAGAAAACAATTGGATAAGAGATTTATATGGGGTCACATAGTCAAAACAGTGCTCCAGGAACAGAAAGCAGAGCCCCTGTCTCACAGGAGTTGATCCAGTTGATCCAATCCACTAAATCAGATCAAAACTCCTGTGCAAGTCAAGTTTCTTGATGGACAACCACAATAACACCTTCTTGTCCCCAGGTCTCCACAGGGTGCCCACTGGAGATGAGTTCACCCACAGCTCCTCCTGAGCCACGCTCTTCACCCTGTTCTTGCAGCCACTGGAATGAACCAGGATGGAGGAAATGGAGTACAAGGCAGGGTATACACCTCAACACAGGGCACTGCCTCAATAAGGTGCATTTTGGTCATGCTAGGAAATTAAAATTGGCTTTTAAGGCTATGCAGCCTGGACTAGATCTTTAAGTGAGCCTTTGTTCCATGGAGCAATACATTTCAAAGGGATCTAACCAGCTGCTAACTAGTTAGGACAGAAACACCCACATAAAAATGGTCCTATGGAGAAAAGCACATCTACTATTAACAGCTGTTGCAAGCACTTTTTTTCTTGCTGCTCCTCCCTCTGCAGCCTGCTTCCCTACAGAGTGGAGGATGAAGATGCAGAGAGCTGCACAGATCTTCCTCAGATACTCAATTCAGCTATGGATGACACGCCAGGTAAGAGCATGGAAAAAAGACAAACAAACTTTATTCTCCAGTGTTTCCTATTGCTTCTTTGTCTCCATTTCCTTTCCCAACAGATTGCTAAAACCTAGGCACAGCAAACTCCTTACCAGGATGATTCCTGCCTGGGCAGTTGCAAACTGCATGAGAACCCACTCGTATTTATTGGGTCCCCACATCCCCAGCCGGTCTCCCTTCCTCAGGCCAAGGGCCAGGAGTCCAGCTGCTGCTTGGTCCACCTGAAAAACACAACACAAGAGCCTGAGGATCACACAGGATGCAGTGGGGGATATTGGTCTCCAGGCATTGCTTTTCTGTGGAAAAAGCATCATCTTTGTAACTGAAATGCAACAGACTGTATCTGCCCAGACCAGTCCATCAGCCCATGGCAGCTCCTGAGCCTGGCACAGAACAGCTCCTGCTCAGCAGGACTGAAATCATAAAAACAACAAACCTGGAACAATACAACAAAGCAGGAAGGAAATCAAAAAAGGGAATTATGTTGTTGCAAGATACTTCTTGCTCAAAGACTATTGCCAAGGTCCTCATCAGTTCCACTCAGGACCAAGCCTTACCCACATGCTGGGCCCATCCACACTGTTGGATCTGCCTCCCCTCTGGGTAGCATTTACCTCAGAAAGGATTTGGGTGAAGAAAATTCTGTCAAGTGATTTTTGACCAGTTTTGGGTTGCTGTCCTCATAAACGCTGTGAGGAGTGACTGGGGAAGCTGGGGGGGCTCAGCCTGGAGGAGGCTCACAGGGGACCTTCCTCCTCTCTACAACTCCCTGCAGGAGGGTGCAGCCAGGTGGGATCAGGCTCTGTTCCCAGGGAACAGGGACAGGATGAGAGGAGGTGGCCACAAACTGCACCAGGTTAGGGTCAGGCCAGACCCTAGGGTCAGGAGGAATTTCTTCACTGAAAAGGTTATTAAATATTGGAAAGGACTTCCCAGGAAGGTGTTGGAGTCCCTATTTCTAGAGGCATCAAAGAAACAACTGGATGTTGTACTCAGTACTCTGTCCTACTTGACAGCTTTGTGATCAGCCAAAGGTTGGACTCAGTCTTTGAAAAATTTTCCAGCATTAATGATTCTGTGATTCATTAACTCAAATTCAGCCACTGTATTAAGAACTACTTTATTTTGCAAGATGGTGTGTTTCAGGAACACAAATGTATGTACAAATACTCTGAGACATTCAGGAAAGGTTTTATTGTTTTGTTAAGTTCTCAAATTAATTAATAAAATCTGCCTTGTGGAAGATATGAATTTGAGGAACAATTTGATTTAGTTCTGAATTACAGCCTACTTCTTAAAACCAGAGTGAACACAACTAATCTTGTTTCTGTGAACGGATGTGACCAAAACCATAGCAAGCCTAAAAACCCACCAAACAATTCTTTCCTATCAAAAATCATATCACACATTTATTAGACACTTTCCAGGTGGTAAGTCCCTCCATCCCAAAAACAGAGAAATATATATTTGTGTATGCACACACCCACACAGATCTGTGCATATGATACTGAGCCCTAATCCTTGATTTTGCTCCATTGCACTCACACTTGGATAAAGATTTTCCTTACACCTCTGATAGCCAGAGTGACTAATCCAGCAGGTGGAGTCTGCTCCAGTAGAGAAAAACACCATGACTCAGCCCATAATCCCTCAGATAAGTGTGATAATTTTGAAGTATGAACATCCATTATGGGATATTAGCATTTTGCTTATGCCACTCCCTCCCTTTCATACCAAGGCTGTGAGGAGGATGAGGGCACACATGCCCACCGGTGTGTGCTGGAAATCTGCTGTTCCCACTGCACTGGGATGAAGGTCCACAGGCAGCTCATCTCAGCCCTGGGCTGAGCAGTGAAACTGTTCCCATTTCTCCATCACCACTGCCACTGCTGCTTTCATCCCCTCACCAGGCACTCACCTCCTCCTTGAACTGAGCAAACGTCTTCCGAACCCCATCGCGGCAGAAGACCACGGCCTCGCGCCCGGGAAAGCGCTCCACAGTCTCCTCCAGGCACTGCCCCATGGTCTTGTCAAGAAGGGGGATGTCTGTGGGCCCCTGGATGTAGCTGTTGGTCACCTTGGGGGACATGGAGGGCACCCCTGTGTGCAGGGCACTGGAAAAGAAAAGAACAGGCTGTTTAACATAACCTGTCAATACAGTTCTCTCCACGTGAGGGATTACCAGCCTGCCAACAACACTGGGAATACCTGATGCATGTTTCTGCACCAGGGGGAACCACAGACAGCTGCTTCAGTGGGTCAGGATCAGGAGGACTTCCAAGAGGCCTTGGAAAGCCTTTGCAGTGGCTTGGGGCACATGGACAGCCTGGTACCCCCAGGGCACACATATGGGCGTCTATACCAGTGGGAAAACAGGCAGAGCCTCCATCCTCCCTGGGGAAGGAGCCTGCACCTGCCCTGCAGAACTGGCACAGCCTGGTCCTACCATCCTTCTCCTGCTCTGAAAACTGCACAGACATGTCAGCATGCCTAGGCAGAGTATGGGCTCTGCAGTTCACTGCGAGATGGCAACTGAGTTTGGTCTTTCTGCAACATTAAAAAGTGTAAATAGCTGTGAAACGACCAAACCAGTTTGTAGATAAATTCTCCCAACTGGCTGAAAAGAGAAAATGAGAAAGAGAGAAATAAAATCAAAGAGGTCAGTCTCCAAAACAATCAGCAGAGTCTAATCCTGCAGAATGAAAACTGTTTAGAATAGTTCAGTGTAGCCCAGGAGTCTGCAAAGGAATGGTCTGTGTTTACACCAGCCAGCAGCTGGACACTTTCTGTCTCTGACAGCTGGAATGCAAAGAGTTTATGGGACTGAAACAGCATCAATAAAATGAGGAGCTACCAGCAACATGAGGGAGGAGAAGTGCAGAGGCAATACCACAGCAGGGAGGAGATGGCCCCCACCACAAATTTGGGACGGGGGGGAGGAGGAGAGCAGGGATGGGTTTGAGAAGTGCAAACCAGGCTGGGCAGGAGCACTGAGACATTGTGCTGGAGGCCAGTGAGTTAAGAGAAGCATTAATGGGAAGATGTGGTCAGAGCAACAGGGAAAATGATTTTTAAATTACTAAGACTTTCCCTGAGGTCTGATCATCGATGGAAATGCAGCAATCTCCCCTCAAACAGCTCCTTACCATCTGAGTGCTGCAGTTCCTACCTTGGTTTCTCTCTCCATCTCCTACAAGCCTCTCTGCTTCAGCAGCCACCTCCCACCACGCTCTCTTCCTCCCCAGGCACTCCCCATGCTCTCTGTCCCTCCTCATTTCCTCTCTGCCTTCCTCCACGACTTCAGCTCCTTCATTCCAACATTAGGAGATACCCAAGAGAGGCAGGGCTAAGGGACACTTGTAGGGTGCATAGCAGAGAGGCCATGTATAATTCAGTGTATAATGGAGAAATCTCTGCCTAAAGAGGACAAATAGCTCAGACTAAATACCCATCTCCTGCAGGATCAATATTCTGCAAAGACTTGGCATTACTGCCCCAAAGGATTTGTTTTCTGGCCCACAAGAAACAAGCCTGAGCATGGAGTTACCTGCTATGTGGAATGAAAGGTTCCATGTTCCAGAAAAGACAAAACTAGATTTTACCTTCAGGGGAGTACTACTCCAAGAGACAAGTGAAAAACCTGAACACTTTTCCCCCACTGCTTCTCAGCAGAGGGAGGATTGTGCAAACTCCCATGGGCTCTGTTCACAGAGCTCTTGGGCAACCAACATCAAGGCTGTGAGGCTGCCTGAGGAGAAGAGAGGACAAGTGCTAATCTGAACTACCTTTTATTGCTTGAAAACTCTTGGGCAAACCATGTAGATAAACAAGGAGATGAAAGAAAGCTCTGAAGGAGGTCCTTTATAAACATAGGTTCTATAAAATAAAAAGTAGAAAAACCTCTCCCTAAAGCAAGGGGAGGATGAGTGCTCTTGGGAGAGCAGTAAAAGCTACCCCCAGCCACCTGCTGGTTGAAACAGTGGCTGGGGGAGTCCCTGTCCCCTGTCATAGCTCACAAAGGAGGATGAGGTGTTGGGCAGGATGAAGAAGAAAGACCTTGCAAATATGGTCCTTTAGATCCTGGGAGTGTGGGTTCAGCAAGCGAGATAGAAATGAAAGCTTTGAGATCTAGGGTGTGGGGTACAGAGCCATCAGCTTGTGAACAACGATGTGCTAAGCTGAGGGCAGCTCCCTTGATTAAACAATATCCTCCTGGTATTGGTGGTGATGAGACAGTGCACTAGCTGGTCTATAACCTGAAAAGATATTTAATGTAGAGTGTTCAGAACCTCCGCGGCTTAATGTAGAGTGTTCAGAACCTCCGCGGCTTTTGTTCTGTTCCTGCTCTCCTGGCCTGATTTAGCTGTGCATGGCAGCTACAAACAAGGCCCTCACAATAAACCACGAGCTACCCCTGCAACCTGGCTTATAGAGATACTTTGTCGCCAACTCTACCGTCACTGAGAAACCTCTTAAATTGGTGCCCAGACGTGGATGAGAAACGGATCCAGCCTTTTCCACCCGTGAGAGACTTCTCCACGGACAGTAACTAAACCAGTTTTAGCCACCTGTAAAGTGTCGCGAGCACGGCTTACTGCTGCAGAGCAGCACCATAGCTGGAGCTCTTAAAACCTGCTGAGGTACACCTGGAGCACAGGAAGCTCTTACTGCAGTAGCAGTCTCCTCAAGCTCTGAGAGGTCACTACCTGGAATCCTCGAGCACGGGGCCGCCGCTGAGCAGCGGCTCCTTGGAGCTCTCCTGAGGATTTGCGTTGCTGCCCTGGAGCCCTGTGCCTGGAGCTCTCCGTAGGGAATCTGCAGTGGTCAGAGCACACGCGAGTGTTGCTGAAGAGCAGTGCCCGCACTACAGCTCTGAGTGGGATGTCCCCGAGCACAGCAAGCCGAAGCCGGTGCTCTGAGGAGGGACGCGAAGCAGCGTCCACACCAACGGGAGTGCCTGGCCAGCACTCCACGCCGTTCGAGCTAAGGACCCTGCTTTGGCGACACACAGGTGAGAAAAAAATCAGTCTAATAATGGGGCAAACACACTCTACCGGTGATAAATATCTTTATAAGCAACTGAAGCATTTATTGAACTCCAGTCATAGTAAGTTACCAAAACAAGAGCTAAAAACCTCTTGGAATGGACTTTAATTTCCCAAATGTTGACCGGTCAGCTGTATTCACCAAAGAATTTTGGGAAACAGTCAGAAATAAGATCTTTAATAACATTTCCCGCCGNCCTCCCTCCCTGCTTCCACCCCACCGAGCCCGCCCACCGCCGTTCCTGCAGTCCTGCCCATCCCCTTTAGCCCTGCCGGGCCAGCCGCCCGCCCTTACCCATCCGTGTCTTTGCCAGCTTTCCCTCCGCCGACACACCCCGTGTGCACTGCTGCAGGAGCCCGCCTTGGATGCATCCTTCTGTGCCACCCTCCCTGCCCTACGCTGCCATCCTGGGCACAACAACATCTTTGAGAGACCCCTCACCAGCGCATGACCCTGCCCAACTAACAGCTGATGTGTCTTCGCTACCAGCTCCTCTGCCTCCGATGCCTACTGCCTTACCCCAGCCACCAAACCTCCTCGGTCACCCAGCAGTGTTTCCGCCTTCGGCACCCCTAGCACCGAGTGAGACTTCATTGTATCACAGCTGGTCCATACAGTCCTAGCCAAACACACAAACCGTGCAACAAAAAGGGGGAGAGTGGAATACAACAGCTGCTTCAATGAATACAGGACAGACAGAGAACCACTTTGCCCCTGCAAATGACAATCCTTTGCTCCAAATACCAGAGAACCCCGAAAAACAAATAAGTCTGTTCCCAAACAGCTCTACAGGCCCCCCTGTGTTTGAGAAAGATTTCTCAACCCAAAATACGACATTAAACCCTGAATATTCATTAACATCAATCCCAAAGGTACAAAACCCCCAGGAGTGTTTTAACAATTCCCAGTTTACAGACTGGCATGAAGTGAGATGCCAGATTTGCAAAGAGGAAAGTCTAAATCCTCTAGCTATGCCTGTGCTATTCAGCCAGCAAGCCGAAGGTCTGAGAACATGGACAGCTATCCCACCTCATGAAATAAAAGAATTAAGAAAAGCAGTGAAAGACAGTGGCATTTGCTCACCATACTTAAAACAACTGCTGAAAGGTACCCTAGAAAGAACACAACAAACTGTAAAACGCATTCTGGATCAACAAAAAGGGGGAACAGCCCAGGCCACACCTCAGAGCAGATTGAGCAAAGCCCTGTATGTATATAATTTCTTGAATAGCTCTGCAGAAGAGCCTGATCCCCCAATTTACAGACACTTCTTGAGCAACAAAAAAGTAAAACTGAAACAGCACCCCCCAGTTTTATTCAAAAATTTAGAGCCAGTGACCCTGCGAGTGGAAGCCAGGAAGCAAGCACCCAGACCTGGTCTGCACAGAATCAGAGAGAAAATTGATCTGCCAGAAACAGCTCAAGAAGGAATGGACTTTTCTTATTTCTTTGCTTTTTTGCGCAAGTGCATGTTGTTTTTACCTTTTTGTTTTTGTTTTTGTAGTTAAGCTTTACCTGTAAGTCAATCAAAGATGAATGTCTGAGTAGCTTTAGCTAAGTCTGCAGGCTCCGATACCATCTGTTTATCCAATACAAGCCCTGACAAACCTTTTTCAACCTGTTTGGTTGGAGCTTTGCACCTTGGCTTAAGGAACTTTGCAAAATAAGCCTGTTCATTTTAATAGTAATAGTTGTAGTATTGATAGCAGTTCCCTGCATACTTCAATGTGTGCAGAAAATTATGAGTAAGGCAGTTTCTATTATTCTTATTGTTCATCAGAATGGGGGAGATGTTGGGCAGGATGAAGAAGAAAGACCTTGCAAATATGGTCGTTTAGATCCTGGGAGTGTGGGTTCAGCAAGCGAGATAGAAATGAAAGCTTTGAGATTTAGGGTGTGGGGTACAGAGCCATCAGCTTGTGAACAACGATGTGCTAAGCTGAGGGCAGCTCCCTTGATTAAACAATTCCCTCCTGGTATTGGTGGTGATGAGACAGTGCACTAGCTGGTCTATTCAACCTGGAAAGATATTTAATGTAGAGTGTTCAGAACCTCAGTGGCTTTTGTTCTGTTCCTGCTCTCCTGGCCTGATTTAGTTGTGCATGGCAGCTACAAACAAGGCCCTCACAATAAACCACGAGCTACCCCTGCAGCCCGGCTTATAGAGATACTTTGTCCACGACGCTGCCATCACGGAGAAACCCCTTCAACGAGGAACCATCCAGGCTGTTTGTTAAAACACTTAATGGGGCCAGCCACACTCACATCATCGCCTCAAGCCAAGTCATCTCCAGTGTCAGCAGAGCCTGTCCCTAAATTCCCCGCCGAGGAACGGCTGGAGGGGGCAGGGATCAGCTGCTGACCTCGTTGTGCAAGAGCTCTTCCCCCCAGCACCATCTCATGGGGCACTGGGAGCCAAGCAGGCTCAGCACTGGCAAAAATAAACAGCAAAAGACCATCACAAAAAGAGACTGGAGAGAGAGAGAAATATTACAAAATTCAGATTGAGAAAATTCAGTCAGAATCTGAAGTGTCCAGCTAAAACAGTCTCCCACTCTCTTCAGTCAGCCTTCAAAGAGGTACTTGCACAACCCTGCACTGCCAGTGAAAAGGGGAACATCTTACACTGCCATGTCTTGGCAAAGCCTTACACAGATCAGGCTCTCTGGGCTTACTGTCTCAGTATTTTCCAAACCTGAAGAACCAAAGGGTTTCACTGATTTTCCAGAACCAGACTTTTACACTAAGTGCAAGGAGGAATCAAAGCTCCAGGTTGCATGGCTTGGCTTCCTCCCTACCCCCAAATATGAGGATGAAAGTGCATCAAAGAGCAGTAAAAGTCACCATTACAAAGCCACATGCTCAAAAATACTGAGAAAATACTGTTATATTTCACACTGTGAACAGAGCTTGGTCTCAGAGGTCCCAAGCATTCACATTGTCAAATGAAAGTATCGGCAGCACTGAAATTAGAGGTTAAGAAGGCTAAGATATCTCATACTCATAACCCAAAGTCACTGACTCTTTTCAAAGCACTAACTCACAGAACTTTTCTGAAATGCATTAAAGCAAAATTCTCAGCTGCCATCAAGTCTGAGCTCCCTAAATTCTGGTCTGAAGTTCACATGTGCTTCAGCATTTCTGTATCACTAAACCAGTGACAGAAGTGAAAGGTGTGAGATAACACAGCAGCCTGAGGGAAGCACAGGGAGTCGATATGCAATGCAATGAAGGAGGCAGACACTTAGATATGTCACAGATAAGATATGTTCCTTATCAGCAGCTGGAAATCACATAGGGCTGGTCTCCCTCCTGCCTACACCCAGGAGCAAGGGTATATATCTGATCTGAGAGAATGTATCAAGAGGCTTCTAGAAAGAAAGAGTCCAAAGGATTTAGAAATAGTCTCTGTGTTCATCTTTGTTACAGAAAACAAGTTATTCACCCTTCACCTCTTCCTACAAAGCATCTGGTGCTGCTGGAGATAAGACCAATGGTCTGATATTACAGCAGCTCTCACTTCCCTAAATCAGCCAAAGGAGAGCAAATAAAACCCTGCCTGCTCTTGGGTGTCAGCACAGACTGTAAAACACAACTGTGGGAGAGCACACTCCTTTTGTTAGCAGCACGTTTCAGCAGCAAGGCAGCCTGCAAATGAGCCAGCCTCGTCCACAGGCTGCTCCTACCAAACTCCAGAAACCTCATGTTCAGCAACACAGCTCAACAGAGACACCAGAGCTCTGGGGAAATGCCTCCTCCTCCTCTTCCCTGCAAAAGGCAGGAGAGCAGCCAAATACCAGCAGTCCCAGAGCTCCCCTGCCTGATGGCAGAAGTAGAAATGATCAGACTGAAGCAAGCACTCTGGACTAATTTAGGAGCTCTGAACAGCCCCAGTCAGCAGTCTGGAGTTGTTGACATAAGATAAGCAGCTCTGTTTTCAACTTTAACTCCTCACCAGTCTCTACAGAAATTATCAAAGGGGATGAAAGAGAAAACAAGGCAGTGTAACCTCCTGTGCCCTTTGCAGAGTGAAGGACACAGACCTGCCCTGTGGTACCATCACCTCTGCACCTGCAGGAAAAGCCCTGCCTTCCCAGAGCTTGGGAACTGTCCCCAGTACAGAGGTCACACTCAGAGAGGTTCACAGATTCTGCCAGTTCCTTTGCTCATGGACATCTACCAGGACCTTCTCTCCCCAAAGTAAGAGCTTATGGTTTTTCTCTGTAATATGACTGCAATTAAAGGGAGGTGAAAATTAACTCCACTCTGTCCTCACATCTGCTTTAATCTGTTGATTAAAGAGTTAACCAGATACTTACTACTTTTTTATTATTTTCATTTAAGGAGAGATCAAGTTCACAGTGTTTTCAGACTCCTCCTGCAACAACTTTCTGGTTTTGTTTTCCACTGTGCTCTCTGCCCTCTGCACTCTCCCTGCTAAAAGGATAAACAAGCCTAGGAGCAGAATTGAATAAACTTTTTTTTAAACATTGCTAGAAAGAGTTTACTCCCTAAATATATGCTCTCTTTCTCCAAGGGCCTTGTGTTCCTGTCCCTCAGTTTCAATGCTGGGCTGGAGTGAACTGCAGTGAACTCTGTGATGCTTCTGTTTTGATCCCTATTTCCAAATAACAGATTCTGAGAAGACAACCTTCACACACCTATGATGAATAGCTTCAACGACCTCACTCCTAATGTCAAACCAGCTGAATACCCCACCCAAACCCTGTTGGTGAAAAAAAAAGCAATGCCCCACCTGGTTCTTGGAATTGTTTACTTATTCATTGCCATGATTATTTCTTTTATTATCAGCTAATACTTCAGAGCCTTTCCCAAAGCCTTCCCATTGCTGTTCTTTCACACGAACTTGCTCCAAGAGGCAGCACTGAAGAAGAGGAAGGCAAAGAACTTGAAGAACAAGAAGCCCCAGAGCTTTTTGGTGTCCTGGGGCTGCTGGGTCACCCAGCATCCTGGGGGCTGCAGGACCACAGGGGGACAGGGAGACAGCAAGTCAGAGCCCTGAGGGAGGATGGGGAAGCCATTTGATGCATTTCACATTGCTGCAATCCGGATGGAGCTGCTGCACAAAGTTCAGTCCCTGCCATGCATTCACTTCCCTTCGCTCCTGTGCAGGGTTCATCCCTGCCCTTGGCCCACTCCCAAACTGGAGCACAGCACATCCAGGGGATACAGCCTGCCTTCTGCCACTTCCGAAGGGTTTTAGGGGAGACAAGGGTCCCCGAAGATGAATATTCCCTCCCTGCATGCAGCCACTGGGGCAGCTGGATACCCACAGCGCTCTGCAGGCACTCCACAGCCCCTGTCCCCCATCACACATGGTCTCCATCCTCTGCACCCTCTGTGTCCTACAGCTCCCCATGCCTAGAGCCCTCTGCCCCTATAGCCCTATTCCTTCTCATCCACAACCTCCTGTTCCCTACAATTCCTATCCGTGATACCCCCCAGTCCCCCACAGCCCCACAGCCCTGTCCCCCATACCCGCAGCTCCCGTTCCCAGCCCATCCCTACCTGCCCGNCGCCCGCCCTGCCCGGTCCGCGAGAGGGGCTGGAGGCTCAGAGGAACCCCAGAGTCCCGCCGGGCATCTGCCCCATCCTCTGCCGGTCCCCAGCCCAAGCTGTGCACCACCATTTCTTGTACATTCCCGTACATTGCCGCTCCATTATCTCTTCTTTCCAGCCTGTTCCATCAGCCTGACCCAAGCACTGCTACACCCCGAACAAGCCCCTCCACTCAAAGGAATAGAGATGGACTTCGGTACAAGACAGCCCCCATCATTTGCCTCCACTTATCTCCCCCTGTATGGCTTGGTGCCTGAACCCTGTGAGCCACCAGCTGGCGTCCAGCCCTATCCCCCGATGAGTTATCAGCATCCCACTAACACCTTTAGGGACTCCCTGTGGAGGAGAAGAGCCCAGCTGGGAAGAGCTGCTCCAGGGCTGGGCAGGCTAAGAGCCCCTCACTAAGAGCAGAGGTATGGGCAGGGACCAGATAAGGGGGGCACTGCTGAGCTCTGCAGCAGCGCTGATGCTGAAGAGGTGACACAGCAAGCACAATGGTGCTGATGAGCAAGGGCATAAATATCAACCTCAGAATGGTGAATGTCAGACATGAAAGCAAAAAATGTGTTTGTAACGGAGTGAAATACCAACTGCCACCAGACTCCTAGTGTCTGACACTGCTTTTAAAAACAAGAAGGATTCTCCCCAACGTGTATCTAGTTCACAAGGAATTTGTTTTGTGGCAGCAGTGACAACGTGTTCTTTGTTAGGGAAAGGGAGATTTTTTTTCCTTGAATTGTGAAAAATTTGCCTTGGCTGCAGAGGGATCACAGAGATCCTCCAAGACTCTGGGAATATTCTCCAACCTCAGACTGGCATGGCCAGCTCAGGCCCAGTAAGAATCATTAGATCCCAATTAGATAACTATGTTCATCCCACTTCCCTCAGCATTTCCTGCTCCCTTCTCCTCGCTAATGTTCTTGCAACCCCCAGCAGAGTGCACAGATGTACCTTGTGCTATGCTTTGTCTGTCTTGTGGATCTTCAAAGTCTCTCCAGTCTGCATGCACAGATACTTCTTCAAGCCAGTCCCACTGAACTCAGCAGTGAGGTGAGTTTCTGGATTCCCACAGGGGATGTAAAGCTGGCTGACATCTGTGGCCAGAAGTTGTCCTTCCACTGTTTTGCCAGAACAGAGCAACTGTTTTTGTGCTGATGGAGCATCAGAGTTCTCAGTATTGTATAACCACAGGGAAAAAAATTATGCAAACCTGTAATAAATAAAAATAAAGAAGACTTTTGGCTTGATCTTTCCACATCATGATCATTAGCCCAGAGGGTGAATTCTGGTTAAAGAATTAAACCAAGAATTATGCAGAAATTGATGTGGCCTTGACAATTGAGTATATTCTTTTTGTTTGAGATCAAAGCAAAGGACCCCTGAAGCAGTACCATTTCATACACCATTACATAAGGTATCATTCCTTTCTAATTAAGATTTGAAAAACTGCTAATCACAAATAAGTAGGTAGGTTTTTAACCCATCTACACCCTTGTTTGTTTTTGCTAGGAGCCAAAGGCTCTTGGATTTGTGTAAACACAGATTTCAGTGTCTGTAGCACTTGCATGGACAAAGACCTTTCCCAGAGGTGCAGAGGGTCTTGCTCAGGCCCCCTCAGAGCCCCTCTGGGTTTTGCTCTCCAGAGCAGGACTGTATTTGGTGCCTCCCAGCCATGGAAGGGAAGAGCAGAGGACATCACATGAATCCCTCCCTGGCTCAGGGTAATCAGCTGCCTTCCTTGCAGACCTGCCAATGAGAGGCTTCCCCACCACTCCCTGCAGGTCTTCTCTGGCCATTCTTCTCAACAACAAACACTGTGTGAAAATCTGAGACATGGGGGCATATTCTTGGATTAGTAATCTTGCTCTTCTCGGATGAGGGCTCTGTAATTTCTTCTCACATTTGGAAGAACAATGACATGCTCTGAAAAACTTCCACAAGCCCTGGACAGGAGCACCTCAGCCTCAGGCAGACTTTACTGCAGCTTCCATGAGGCAAAGCCTTGTGCTGTTTTGGGCAGCCTTTGTTCAGAGACTCCTGTGGCCTCAGTTACCTCAGTACTGTGCTAATGCTGGCTTCAGGGTGTTGGGTGAAATTCACTGGCAGCTTAAAAACAAACTAATGCGTCCACAGGGTAAATATGCTGCAATAGTGATAACACCTTTGCAATGTTCCAAACATCACAAATAGCACAGAGGTCAGGAAATTCACAGTTAGTCCTTGTTCTATTCCCATTACCAGGTAATATTAATTTGGCTTTGCTCCAGATTCCTTTCTCTTTCACTGACTTTCTCTACAGAGGATTAGGACAGTGCTCTCTCTGCTCCTGCAGGACTGGAGCCCTGGGAGCAAAGCAGGAATATCCATTTAGCATTCCTCCTGTGAAGAGACATTGTGGGGTAATGTAACAGCCCAGCAGAGAGGGAATTCACCCCCTGAACAGGGAGAGTGTGGACCTATATAAGGAGCTGTATCAGATATTGCAAAACAAGGCACAGATCCCTGGGTTTCTGTTGGGATTATTGGCCATAAACCAATTGGTTCTGTGTGCAGTGATGTGTGATGGGTGCTGTGAATGGATGCAAACCTCCCCTGCCCGTGGCTCTTGGCTGGGAGTTCTCCTTCCTCCTGAGGGCTGTTCATGTAGCCCAGATCTAAACTCCTGGCAGCCTGCCCAGGGTCCCAGGGCTGGTGGGACAGCTGCAGGGATGCCCTGAGCTGTGCCAGTGTCCCAAAATAGGTTCTCCCACCCAGTGTGCAAGAGGCCAACCTACACCCAGAGCTGAGGTATTGGATTTATTTACAGTTCTGCCCTGGGTGGCAAATCCACAAAGCCACCATGACAACTGTCAAAAATTTTGACTATTTATATATTTTAGCAAACAAAGGCATTCATGTTCATTGGCTACAAGTTACCTAGTTCTGATATTAATTAGTATCCTATCTACCATTGGTTAATGATTCTTTCACTTCCCATGCTAATTAGTCCACGGGCTTGGTCTTTCTCTTCTTTTGGGTTGGGTTTCTTGGGTCTGTGGCCATGAGTGGTCACAATCTGCCCCTTGACAGAATTACCTTTTACCAGCTTGGAGCTGATTCAACCTAACTGCTGAGTTAGCTTTATTAGTTTCTTCCTTATCTTGGGGATTCTGCCTAATGTCCTCGTAGCCTATAAATCCTGCATTCCTTGTTCCTGCTATCAGTAGTAAATCCTTCTTCCCAAGCTTTGTTAACCTCCCACTAAGTCTGAGATCATTGGATCAAGCCTTAAACCTTTATAAGACAATTCTACCAACAAGTAATTCGTCTTCCTAAGACAGCGCTTAGATCTTATTGGCTGCTCTCTGCCCCGGGGATTAAATCTTTCTTGTTGCTTAGGTCTGCAAGCACGCAGAGATCAAACCTCAGATTACATCCTCTCTGAAGAGTTTGTAGGTGTTTTGCGGCCCCGCTCCGGGCCGGCAGCG
>VXBR01008506.1:0-49446 GCA_013400215.1 Cisticola juncidis
CTCCGCGCCGGCCGCTGCCGCGGCGCTGCCCTGGGGCCGCCGAGCCGCTGCCAGCCCTGCGGCGAACCCTCCTCCCTCCCTCCTTCCCCCGGGCCCCGGCCGCTCTCGCGGTATAGAAAGTGGCCGTGCTGGTGGAAGCAGAAAGTGATTTGTTGCCGCCAGCCCCTCCTTCCAGCGCTCGAAATGACTGGCAAGTCCCGGCTCCCGTTGGGAAGCGAGGATCGAGCTGCCGCTTCCCCGCCGGAACGGGGCTCCCGGGCGTGCGTTTCGCTGGCACCCCGGTTAGTGCCGTGGGGTTTGGGTTTGTCCATGCTCAGGAGCTCGTCAAACACAGTCTTCTGCAAATTCTGCTGGGAGTTAACGATCTAATGCTTGCTCTATCGCTCCTCTTAACTACATTAATATTTTGGCCATATAAACTGTTTTCTGTGTTTTTTTTCTCCTGAAAGAGTTTTGATTTGAAGCTTGATTTTATTGTTTATCGTGGGAATAGAGAACAGGCGACAAAGAGCAGTGGGAGTATATGTGAGCCGTGTAAAACACATGCGTATGAAGTACAGTGTTTAGTATTACAAAGAAAAAGTTAAGTAATAAGGTAGAAGCTGTGATAGGAGCCCTGTATGAAGGAAAAGATGGGTGAAATGGCTGCACATCCTTATGAACTTCCTGTGATTATTCTCCTTGAATTTAAAAATAGGAAAAAGTAGGATTATAACAAGTTCATGTCACCATTCCTCTCTGTTTAAAGCCATTAGCACCTAAGCATATAGATATGCTTCATCACCAAAAATATCCTTAAAAGGTTTTTTCATCCATGTCATTATACCTCTGAAACATTTAACTGAAGTTTATCCACAGTTTAATGAAATTACTTGAAATAAATGTATCCCTGTACATGAAGAAAACTTTAACTGGTTTTTGCATAATAATGAACCTAATTTTATTGTTGACTTACAAAGGCAGCTGGCAGTTGTATTGGCAGCCTGTAGTGGCCTGAGATACTGCTAGGGTGATGTGTCTCATCTGGCACCTTAGCTACTAGCTGGCTTTCCAGAATTTAAGATGAGGTTGTTACATAACTCCAAAATACAAACAATAACAAAATAACTTCCTTAAGGATTTTGATGTCACTTTCTGCTGTTAAGAAGAGGAAGACTTACCTGTAACAGCTTGAACAGATGTGATTTGTATTGTCTTTAATATTTTTATAATGTCTTGAAGTACTTTTAATATGTTAACTGGGGACTTAGACAAGATCCTGGATTCAACTAAAAGAAATTTTGAAAGGTAAATTTCCTTAAATTCTCTTAAAATTCCCTTAAAATTCTCCTTGTCGCATTTCCCCACTTATGTCACAGATAGACTTGCTCAGGATGGCAGATCCAAATGAAAGAAGTTTTGCATTTAATACTTTTTCTTTAATTTTTTTTAATGCCAAGCGCAAGATATAATAAGCTCTTTTTAAGCCAATCTTTCCTCTTTTGTTCTGTTATTCTCTTATTATAATGGTGTGGAGTGTCAGGAGGTAGCAATAAAAAAATATCTTTCTGTTTGCCTGGAGTAAGCAGAAGTAGTAATAGAAACGGGAAAGAGAAGCAGCATTATGAATTAAGTCTCTGAATATTTTATATTTTTAACTCAAACAGTTTGTTCCTTTTGGAAGTTCATAATTTCATGGCACTAAAGTTTTAATGATTTTAGCAAATAATTTAAGTATTTTGCAGAAAAGTCAGCTTTATTTACTAGTACAAGAATTTGCCCTAATTCAAGCAGGAGAGAGTAAATGTGCACTGCTTGAAGGTCCTGGCCTTAATCAGGAAGACGCTAATTTCGTAGTGAGGTGCTGTCCTTTAGGTCTGGCTTAGACTATCTGTGATACATTTATTGCATCAGATTATTACTCATACTCTTCATAAACAACTGTTGTATGAAACCAGTAGAGTTCAGAAGATAATTTCCACATTTCTGTGTATGTTCACCCCCTGCTCCTGACCGTCATGTTTGGGGGGTTTCTTTTCACCTCACAAGGCTTAGTGTACATCAAAGAGATATGTTTAAGTTATTAAAGTGGTAACTAGAAAATTTCAAAACTGTAGTTTACATGGGATGAGTTTATAGAAAGGTGAGTTCTGGCACCTGTAATATTGTTTCAAAAGGCAAATGTCTGTATTATCACAGACAGTAACGTAATTGATGTTCTGAAGGAGATGAAGAGGTATTTGCCAAACACTGTAAAAATCCCTATTGCTAAGCCAGTTTTAGTGGCTATGGAAGATAATACAAGAGAATGTGTAACATCAAGACTGAATTTTGTATTTTTTGAAGTTACTACTTGAAGAAATTATAGGTAATTGAAAATACTCTTTTTAGAAGAAACACTATATGTTATTATTTTAATAACCTGCTGTAGACTTATTTTCAGCTGTTTTAGTCAATGGCTTTTCACAGGTGTCAAGATTACCACATTTTTTTGAAGCTGCTAATCTGCTGCATACTATCAGAAAGCTGCTCTAAAATTAGACTTTCGTAATTTATCCTGTTCCTCAATAGCGTTACCGGTATTGCATAAATAAAATAAATGTGTGAGAACATTTTTTGATTTTCTAAGAGGTGTGTACACTTAGAGAAAAAAATTGTAGTTAAAAGAGTTAGTCAGCTCTGTATGAGATTTTGCAAGAAAGTGTCATAAGGTAGTCAGCATCATACCTTGAAATACATTTTGATCTTTGAAACACTACTGTTTTCTGCCACTTGAAAATACCTGTAAGAGGCGTAGCTTGGGTTAGGCATTGGAATGGAGCAGAAAGTGACACAGATGATGATGGACTGACAAATAAATATCCAGCACTGTTATATGCTATTAACAAATAGGTCAGAATTGAATGTAAAGGCATAAGCATTGATTCCATCCACACATTTGGTTTTGTCAGTGCATTTGCTATCTGTTCCTTCCCTACTATTTCCTTCTGCAGCTGTAGCTATCTGTTCCTGTGCAATTGTATCTGCAGTTAGAATTTACTTAAATTAGTGGTACATTTTTAATTCTCCCAAAGGTTGGTGAACAAATGCCAGTTAGTTTCTGTCATAAAAGGCTGTCTCCTTAACATGGGATAAAGGACTACAGTGAGTTTATAGTACTGATCTCTTTATTTTTTGCAGGGTTGAGGATGCTGAGGCATCCGAGAAAAGCGTGAATGAAGAAAATGGGGAAGTGTCAGAGGCAGACCAACCTCAGAGCAAGCACAGCCGACACAAAAAAAAGAAACACAAACACCGAAGTAAACACAAGAAACACAAACATTCTTCAGAAGATGATAAGGACAAAAAACATAAACACAGACACAAACATAAGAAACATAAATGGAAAGAGGTGGCTGATGCCTCTGACAAAGAAGATGGACCAGCGAAAAGAACTAAAATTGATTTTTTGGCCCCTCTGGAAGACTTAGAGAAACAAAGAGCATTGCTGAAAGCTGAACTTGAAAACGAATTGATGGAAGGAAAAGTCCAGTCTGGGATGGGATTAATATTACAAGGTTATGAGTCAGGATCTGAAGAAGAGGGAGAGATAAATGAAAAAGCACGAAATGGAACAAGACCCACTACAAAGTCAAATGCTAAGGGGAAATTAGAACCCGTGGACAATAAAACTAGTTCCAAGAAAGCAAGTAAGAGTGAATCAAAAGAAAGGACTAGGCACAGATCTGACAAAAAGAAAGCCAAGGCGGGAGTTGATGGAGTCAAAGAGAAGACTACTAGAAGCAAGTCAAAAGAAAGGAGGAAATCCAAAAGTCCTTATAAAAGAAGTAAGTCCCAAGATCAGACAAGGAAATCTAGGTCTCCAGTACTTAAGAGGAGATCTCAGGAGAAAAACAGAAAGTCTAAGTCTCCTCCAGAGGACAGAAATAAGGCTGATGATAAAAGTAAATCAAGAGACCGCAGAAAGTCTCCAGTTGTAAATGAAAGCAAAAGCAGAGATCGTGGTAGAAAATCTAAATCTCCAGCAGAACTAAGAAGCAAATCCAAAGATAGAAGATCACGGTCCAAAGATAGAAAACCTAGGAGATCAGAGACTGACAAAGAAAAAAAGCCAATTAAATCTCCTTCTAAAGACGCTTCTTCAGGGAAAGAAAACAGGTCCCCCAGACGACCTGGCCGTAGCCCAAAAGGGAGAAGCTTATCTCCCAAACAGCGTGAAAAGTCAAGAAGAAGCAGATCCCCTCTCTTTAATGATCGTAGATCTAAACAGAGCAGATCCCCCTCTCGAACGCGGTCTCCAGTTAGAAGAGTGAGGAGTAGATCTGCAGAAAGAAAAAGAAGAGAATCAGAAAGGAGGCGTCTGTCTTCTCCCAGGTAACTTAAAGGTGTCATAAGCCATCACAAAAATGCGTTATGGGGTGAACTATCTTCTAGTTTGGTGTTTATCTCCATGTTTTATTGGGAAAATAGGTATTAAAAAAGGTAATCAGATTGTACATTATATCATGAGCTTACTTTGTATGTACTCAGTTTTTTTAAGTTATTCCTCCCAGTTGTCAGATATGCAAATTCATCTGGTTGTAGTTAAAGTGCTAAGTTATTTGCTGCTCACACCTTTACTGGGAACAAGTTTTGTAACTGTGTTCTTTTTATCACTGGTTGGATGCTGAATTTGGCTTCTATTTTGTTTCTTTGTCAGTAGTTCTGTTACCTTCCAAGACTTCTCTAGAGTGAGAATCTTCCCCGGTTTTACGTATCAGTGCTGGCTAAGAGTGGGTAATTATCCCCTCTTTCCCCTCAAAAAAAGCCCTAGTGATAGAGTCAGTATGTCAGTGCAAATTTTTATATCAAGATGTTCTTCTCAGAGTCTTTTTTTTTTCCTTTAAAATACTGTTTTTCATTTGCTAGTGGAGTTTCTTTGTTATTGGACTGCTGTTATGTAGTTCCCATATTTTGCATACACTTAAAGGAGAAGGATGGAAATCTGTTTAGTGTTGTTGGTGTAGTCTTGGCATTTTATAAAACAGACAAATTTAGCCTATGAAATTTAGCCTTGAAATTTGAAAGCTAATAATGCCTGAGTGGAAGTTTCCAAGAAGAGAACAATACAAGTGTCCGCATTTTTGGAAGTTAATCCATTAGCTGTAAGAAGTGTAGAGTTAGAAGAGTTCAGCATTGGATAATAAATAATTTAAAACTTCGTATCAGGGGGTTTAGCTTCACCTAGTCTGAGAACTAAGATCAAAGTATGAATTTGAAATTAATTAGAACTACAAAGCTTAGTGAATAGGCACCTAAAAATGTGAAAGTTTTCAGCCTGAATCCCTGAAGGTTACTCTGGTTTCAGGTATGGGCTGTCTTTGGGTACTTTGGAGAATGGCTCCAGTGGTGCTAACCTGATCAAGCAAGCATTGTAAATGCTGGCAATTTATCTGGCTGCTTTCTGGTGAATCAGAAATGTGTTGACCACCGAGTTTTCTGTCATTGTAGTTGACTTTTCCTCTGCAACATTTTGTATCTTTCACTTTTTGTGTTTCTTGACAGCTTGCATTGCAGCCAGTTTGAATTGGTTGTCTAGACACTTATTTCAAGTGATGCATGTGTCTAGAATTTTGCTTTCAAATTCACACTTCTGTAACTGCATGGTGAGCAGCATGTGAGTGGGGGACTACTAAAACATTTTCTGCTGGAGGTGTTTGCCGATCAGCAGGAATAATCTTCCCTTGTAAGACATCTGAATTAATTCCACCTGTGTTCAAGTTTTAACTACTTGTAACTACTCAGCCAGAGAATTTCAGGATCTTTAATGAACAGTTTTAACAAAAAAAAAAAATAAAAAATCCCAGTAATTTCATTTTTCAAGTTTGTTTCCAGCGTTTTAATCTTGTAAGACACTCCTCAGGTCTTCAGAGTTAATCATTATGTAATGTGACCATGAATTCTTAATCATCTTCCACTTTTAATCTCATCCCTGTGATCTCTGAACTAATTTATTTTTTGTAACAGAAATTTTGATTGGGTTTTGGCAGTATAACCACTCTGTTAGTCAGGAAGCCTGGAATTCTTCATGCTGTGCCTTTTTATGTAATATTGTTCACAAGAACATAATATAAATTAATTGGACTAAAGTATTTCAGTACAGTAATTCCTTGTAGAAACTGCCAGTACTCTGCATATGCATAAATTTTCCTTTTGCCTCACTGTTTACTATTTTGCATCAGTTCTGTATGTCTGATCATTGTTTGTGGTTAAGGTAATTGAACCTGATATAGCAGTCTCAAAACAAAAGAAAAAATGGCAGAATGGGTGGAATTAGTCTTTCAGACCCAAGATATTTTGTTCATTGATGTGATGTAACACCTGTAATGAGTTGTTCCAACTTGATTAAAAAAAAATCAAAAATAAGGAGCAGGAAAAAATAGAGTAGCAGTGTTTCCTTTGAAATAGTGTGAAACTATTTTCCAGTTTCTAATGCAGCCTCATTAGAGTAGTTGTTAATTTTTTAATTCATTCTTTCCAGTTTTTCACTGCACTCTTGCTGTCATGCAGTTAAGCTTTTTAATGTAGTAATCCCATCAAAGATTTTTTGCTTGAATAATTGTGAATCTGTATAGGCAAGAATAAAAGTTTTGAGTAGTGTATATAGTATCAGACTTAAATTTTTTTTTTCATTTGAGAAGGGATAGTTTAGATTTCAGTTATGAATTCTAGTTTCACCTGCTGTTTTAGAATGTGTGAAATGTTGAAGCTTTGCAATTGTAGTGCCCTGGTTGAAACAGACATTGCTGTCACTACTGTGAAGTAGCATGGACCTAAGCCTAAATTTCAATAGCATGGTGGAAGGTTGGAGAAATAATTCTCAAGAGTGAGATTTTAGGGTTTATGAACTGTTTCAGTATTCTTTCTGGTAAACATGAAAACAGGCCACTATTTATGTCAGACCTAAACACAAGCTTTGTTTTAAAACCTCTCTCAGCTTCTTGGTAGTAATTAACGAGCTGTTTCCAGACTTGTCCTGAACTAGATCTTTGTATGGGCACACACTTGCCAGGGTGGGGAGAGACACCCAGGAGGGGCAGCCAGCTCTGCAGCCTACTTATTATCCATCCCTCCCTCAGAAGCCCATCTGGTGGTCCCTCACCTGCAGTAAGATTTTTCAAGTGAGTTTTTAGAGGGAATTGACTTCTTTGTTCTTAGCTTGCTCCTGATTTTTACTACCACTCTCTTCCACTGTTTTAAGAACGCGGACCAGGGATGACATTTTGTCTAGGCGTGAAAGATCCAAGGATGTCAGCCCACCCAGCAGATGGTCCCCATCCAGAAGAAGGTCTCGGTCCCCCATTAGGAGGAGATCTCGAACACCCCTTCGACGGAGCCGATCTCCCAGAAGGCGGAGTAGATCTCCTCGGAGGAGGTAAGGGCACCCTGTGTTTTTAAGAGTATTTTGTAAGAAATTAGAAGAAGAATGGGGGTTGCTATCTTATGTGTAAAAAGACTGTGCTATTCTTTTTTGTCCATGTTAATATGTGCTAGCACAGTTGGATTCATTTTGTCCTCCATGAATTAAATTGTTTTATTACTTGGAATCATTGTGCATCTTGATGTTTTCTGAAAAGATTTTCCTTTTTTTCTTAAGAAAACCGAAACAACCCCCCTGAAATCCAAATCTCTTGCTCTTATCAAACACAGGGATAGAGGCCGGAGAAGTAGATCTCGCCTGCGGAGGAGGTCCAGGTCACGTGGTGGCCATAGACGTAGGAGCAGAAGCAAAGTTAAAGAAGACAAATTTAAAGGTAGTCTTTCTGAGGGCATGAAAGCTGAACAGGAGTCTTCATCAGATGAAAAGTAAGACGATGTTTCTAACTTAGATTATTTATACTCTGCAGATATCACAAATGAATGAACTAACATGTATCTTAATGGTGTAGTTTTGAGTTGTCACCTAAAACCATAATCATGTCTTTGTACTTGCAGTCTTGCAAAAATCAGTGTTGTGAGAATCTGAAAAACTTTGGAATATACAAAAAAATACCAAGACCTGTTGGCTAGTAGACAGACCTGAGGGGAGGATATATCATTGGGGTTTTTTTTCAAATTCAACTTAAACAGTATCTTGTGAAAACTTTTGGTCTGATCACTAAAGCTTACTGCTTGAAGAAGAGCTTTAATTGCTGTCTGCAAACTGTTTTTATTTCATAAACATCTGCCTATTCATTTGTGCAAGAGTATGCATTCTTAATCAAATTATCAAGGAAAAATGATGCTGCGATGAAAAGGAACCAGGTTTTTTTGGGTTTTTTTGGTGGGGTTTTTTTGGGTTTTTTGGGGGGGGGTTTGGGGGGTTTTTTNTTTTAGAAGAGGGCTGTTAATTAGTTGCAATTAAAAATGGAATGCAGAAAGTCCTAGTGAGATACCAAGAGATAAGTTTTCTTTGTAAGGAAATGTAAATATATGCAGTGGGATTTAATACAGCATTGCTTTCTGAGTCACTAGAACAGCTCTTGTTTAAAATAATCTGTGCTTTATATGCCAAGCAACTGTACTTGGTAAAATTCAGTAGATAATTATATGTTTATGAAGTTATATAAAAAATCATATTTTTGTAGTCTTGAAGACTTTGATTTGGAAGAAGAGGATGAAGAAGCAGAGATAAGACAAAGGAGATTACAGCGGCAAGCAATTGTTCAGGTACATGGTTATAGAACTAATTCTGTGTTTTTAGTGTAAAATGTCAGGGTAGGGAAGACTCTTTGCCTATTGCTGCATAACAATAGTAATTCCTACTGCTGTATTTTTCCAGTTAGTTCATCATAAGTGTTAGTCTCTCTTAACTGCACTTCTATTGTCACAGCTTTTAAAACTGAAGTGACTCTTTTGTGAGTCACTTTTTGCTACAGTTAAACATTCACTGATGGTCCTAAGACAGGTTAAAAATGTTCTTGAGGTATCTTCATCTGTAGGTTTTGGCTGTAGCTGTATCACTGATATGACTTCAGTGTAACAAGAAGCTATACATCCAATAACCTAACTGGTCAATTTGTTTCAAGTAGAAATTTCCCTTTCCAATATTTTGTAAAGCCATGGGTTCCTCCCTAAAAGCACATGTGAGCTGGGTGAACTTCTTACTCCAGGTAGCAAGGTAACAGTAATCACAGTTGTAATAAAAATAAAAATACTGTTCATGGTGTGAATTTTATGCAAAACTCATTGTAAAATCCTTCAGAACTATGACTGAGCTAAACCATATAAAATCTTTTAAAAGGCTGGATATATCTGGTGTTGGTGCAGGCTGGAAGCAAATTGCAGAGCTGAATTCCCTAAGTGGAAAAACCTGCTTGTATTATTGAATAGTACAACCTTGTCAATTGAGTGGTAGCAGCATTTCTTCATCTTGATTTTTACTTTTTGGGATAGGAAGTGAGATCTGTATATCGCAGTACTTAAGGGCAACAAAAACTGTAAAGATGGTATTTGAAAGTTTTTTAATGCTCCTGAAATTTTTCAAAACAAATGAATAAATAGGATTTCCAGTTCAAATAAAAAAAATAGTCTAAGAGCTACTTTTCTGTACCATAACGCTAATAAAATGGGGAAATAATCTAGAATGTAGAATATAAAATAATTAATTTTTACTCAAAGACTGTATTTGAGGGTTTGTGTACCAGAGCAGTTTAGTAATAAATGTGTTGCTTCTGACATTTTGTTGTGCATAACCAAATAGTTAATATTTAGTTATAATCTATTTTTACAGAAATGTGAAGACCTAAGGAACACACATGAATTTTTCGATCTTATGGTCTGGGCTGTGGTACATTGTGGCAAATTGAATTTTCAGAAGTTGTATCCTATTCTGAAAATAATCTGTTGTCTTTATAGGCATGGGTGATTATGAAAGCAAAGATTAATGTTTCAGATGAAAGCCCAAACCATTGAAAGGGTGGCTATGAAAATGTTGAAATTGTGATAAGGTGTAACAGTGAGATTAAACATGAAATTTCTTTTTAGAAATACAAAGGCCAGACAGAAGACAGTAACATGTCTGTGCCATCTGAGCCAAGCAGCCCTCAAAGCAGTACACGGAGTCGCTCAAACTCTCCTGAGGACATCCTAGAAAGAGTTGCTGCTGATGTTAAGGAGTATGAACGGGAAAATGTGGACACATTTGAGGCATCCGTGAAAGCCAAGCACAACCTCATGACAGAACAGAGCAACGGTAAGATCCTGAAATCTCTCTAATGCAAGTTATGAAAGCTCAGACACTTGGCTTAGTTTACTTACACACTTCCAGACTAGGAAGTAGATTGACTTTTTGGATGGAATTTGTGAACATTTTTACAAATATTATGGTACTTAAAACATACCATTAAAATAGAACTTCCTTGTTAGGAAGGATGAGTGGAACATGTTCTGTATTCCTAATAATTCTTAACACAGTTTGTGCTTTACATTTGGAAGAGCAAATAACGATGTCTGTCTCTATGGTTGAGAATTACCCTTCCAAATTTTTCTTTTCACTTAGGCAAGTTGTTTTCTTAAAAGCTTAGTATAGTCCTAGATGTTATTTTGTGAGGGTTGGAAATTATGCTCCTTTTTTGCCTTTTGTTGGTCAAAGCCATTGGTGACAGAGGAATATAGGTGGGTCTGTAGTTACTTAGAATGATGAAAGCTTTTGAGGTCACTGCTAGGAAGTCCATTCTAGCAGCATAGCTAATTGCTGAAATGGGTATTTTCTTTCTCTTCCCCCCTGTATGTACTTTGTTGTACAGCAATGCTGAAATGAAATAAATTTTGGTATAAAATCTGCCTTGTGCCAGCTGCAGCAAAAGGAATGTAGAACTTCTCCCAGCTCATCCTGTAGTATTGAAAGTCTGCTGCTTTTTTTGTCTTTAAAGTGGATTACTGTACATCTTCCAAGTAGTCAGAGGTGTATGCAGTTGCTGTGTGCTCATGCTTGAGCCTAGTTGAAGCTGCTTTGGTTTCTCTCTGCAGTTTAATTGCAATAGCAATAGCAGTCTTTAACAAGGGCTGTGGAGCCTGCTCAGCCCCTCCGAGGGAGAGCTGCAGTTAACTTCATGTCCTGCGCCGCAGGTGTCTTTGGGGACTAAATACACTGTCTCCAGTGGATGCTTCTCTTCAAAGTAATAAAGCTGCATCTCTTTGGGACTGCTGTAGTGCTCTGTAGTTTATCCTGGCATTCCCTTGAGCCGTGTGTTTTCAGATTGTTCTCCTGCAACATCAGTGAAAAGAACTGTTTTAGTGCTTTCTTTGCATACCACAAGTTTAGGCTTATTACGTCTAACAGACAAGGTGTTTTTTCCTGTTTTCTCAACCTATGTACTGCTCTCTAATTTTGTCTATTAAAGCATATGAAAATTTAAGTCTTAACTACATAGGCATTTTCTACATAGACATGTAATTTTAAAGGTAGATTCTTGTCTGGGTTGGAGGTGGCTGTAATAGCAGCTGAAACCAGTGGGTTATCTTCCTCTGCAAGAGTACATTTTTCTTTCTAGCCTGACCTCTCATAGGGCCAGAGTAGTAAGTTGCTAAGAAACTAGTCAATAACTCATTTTAGCTCAGTGCAGGTAACTGGAACTAAAAGGAAAATTTGAGGAAGTTTCTAGAAGGGTCTGTAGCTCAAAACAGAGGTATAAACTGCCCCACAAGTGTCAGGTGACAGGTCTATACCTAGAAACAGTGTTATCAGCATGCTGGATGATTTTTTTATGCTGTCAGATTTCAGTCTGGTTATTTGGTATGGAAGGGGTTTGGGCATCACTAGACCTGAAGCCTCTGAGCTGAATTAACTGTTTGTTTTTCTCCATTGCCTAGTGAAGGGAGGGTCTCCAATTTGCCATGTTCATGGAGGGCTGCCATAATGTGTGCATAAATGAAGCAGTCTGAAGTTTGCTTGCTTTTACTAATGTGTACTTAATGTACATTTCTTTGCTTTTATCTTATCAACCAAGTAAAATGTCTTTGGGATTTAAAGATGATTAAAAGGTGAGAAAGGGATAATCTTGCCCATAACAAAAATATTTCTCTTTAACACAGTAGTAAACATTGTATTTGACAAAAGCTGCTCACTGGGTCCTTTTAGGCATGGTTGGAGAAAAATTTTCCAAAGAAAGAATTTCTGGGCTTTGCAACTTTGGGTTTTAGTAAAGTATCTTGTGATTAGCAGGAAAGCCTGAACTTGTGTATTGAAAACATGACTGTGTTTTTTTATGTATACACGTAGTAATCTTATATTTCTTTTTATACATTTATATATGTACATATATAGTAATTATTTGTAAGGAGCATATAAGTATGTCGTTTCCTCTTTCTGCTTGAAAGCTATTACATGTAGTTTTTCAAGGAGATACAAATTATTTTAGTGTTTTGGAGAACTTGTCTGAGTTTTATATTCTAGAATGTGAAATATGTGAAATGGTATTTTCTAGAAACATTAGTAGAGCTACCTGTTTCCAATATACTGATCTAGACTATAAAGATAAAGATACCAAGTGCTAAATTATACTGGCAACATAGTTATTGTTTGGCTTTTTATTCATGTTGAGTAATCTGAATTTCATTTTAAGGTTCATCTCAGAAGAAGCTGCTAGCTCCTGATATGTTCACAGAATCAGATGATATGTTCGCTGCGTACTTTGATGTAGGTAATTTGTGGAGATGAAATGATGGGCTTTTTCTGCTTGATTTTTGTTGGAGTCACTGTCACTTGAGGGTTGTGAGAACTTTGGTTTGTAAAAGCACATGTTGCTAAGTGACTTGTATGTTCTTAATCTTTTGGTCAGCCAAGGCAGGCAAAGTGATTCTTGATTAATATTTCAGTGAAATAAAACCTGCTGAAATTGGTGGCAATTTTACCAGAGTAAGCAATTGAGGAATTCGCCTGCTGTTTGAATACAGTGGCACGTGTTAAAAACATGAATCTGTGTATCAGTTCAGCTTCTTATTATCGTTACCATGTTGCAGTGTTCTATATACTAGCTTCTTCCAGAGATTCATGTATGGTTAATTTAAAAAATGTGTAAGATACTGTAATTGGCTAATGATGCTATGTTGGAGTAATCTAGTGGTTTGGAGATTTTTTGGGATGAAGAATACATTTTCTGGTTTTACTTTAACACTATTTTATGAGCTTTTTTCTAAGTATGCTGAGTGACCCTCAGATGCTGGCAGTCCAGTGACTACTTCTGAGATTTTATGTGCCACTCTCTATAAATCTTCTGCATTGTTGCTGATGCACAACACTGAGAAATAAGTAAAACCAAGAACTTTCTTCTTAACTTAAACCAAAATTAACTGGAGTATTTTTATGGCAGATATAGCATAGGCTGTGGTTTTACTCTAATAACTGGTATCCCTCTGATCTGGAGAAAGATGAATACTTAAAGGATAGTGTGTTTGTGAGGGTGCGTTTTTAAAAGTTCAGACATTACAAGTGAGCATTTATATGGCTTGTACGTGAGCAGCTCTCCGTTCCAGAAACTGTTGTTCAATTGAAGATAAACTTCTCTACTCAAAGTTTTGAATTGATTAAAATATTGCCCAGTCTGTTAAGAGATGTCAACAACAGTTGTAGAAGTGTTATGATAGTGTGTATAATATTATGAAAAGAGGCATTTAATGAACAGAAATTCAAGGCTGGAACAGTTGTGTTGTCCTTGCAAATTGCTGAACTTTTTTACTATAAACTTACTATAAATAAGTCTTAGATGGTCCAAAATACGCATTCTAAGGTGACTTATATAAATTCCTTGTGGGTATTAATTGAAACTGCCCATTTATGTTTAATAATAATTCAGTTGGTTGATCTCATCCTCTTTCCTTGCGTCAGTCTTTAGATACTGGTATGTAAATAACATTAAGTTGTTTCTCTCTCCTGCAAGATAAGTGTGTTTGTATTGTGGAGAGAACAGTTTTTCAGTAGGGAGAAAGGACTTTGGTAAGTAAACCTCAGAGAAAAATACAGAGCACACAAGTGAAGCTGTTACTTCTCTTTTTTTATTTCAGAGTGCTCGTCTAAGGGCTGCTGGGTTTGGAAAAGACTTCAAAGAAAACCCCAATCTCAGGGATAACTGGACAGATGCAGAAGGCTATTACCGTAAGTTACGTTTGTTTATCAGCAAGGACAGGTAGAGTGAGGGTGCTGAGTGGAGATGATCCTCATGTATAAAAGTGTTGAAATATTATTCTAATGTAGATGTATCCCAGAGCCCTCCCTGAGTGTGTAATATGAAACAAGCATGCAGGTTTTAAACTCTGTTTTGAAAGGACTCCAGACTTAAAGATCACCCTTTGTTTCCGTTATTTCCACAAAGCTAGGTGATATAAAACATTGTACACTATGAAATTAAAGGATCTTGCTATTTACCCTCATACTTAGTAATGATAGAGAATGGTTTATTTTTCTTGAAAAGTTCTATTGTGTTTATCCCTCATAACTTGAACCTGCTTGGTTTTATCCCTCAGGTGTTAACATAGGGGAAGTTCTAGATAAACGCTACAATGTCTATGGTTACACTGGTCAGGGAGTCTTCAGCAATGTAGTGCGAGCCAGGGACATGGCCAGAGCAAACCAAGAAGTAGCTGTGAAAATCATCAGGAACAATGAGCTTATGTAAGTAATGGTTTTCTATTTTTAATGGTAATAGATTATGTGGAACAGTTGCAAGTTTTTCATGATGTGATTCAAATCTCCCTTTGTTTCTAGTGAAGTAACAGATCACAGTGATTTCTGCCTTTTCTGCTAATATGAGCCAGATAATGGGAAGCACTTGAGGACTGTATATTGACACTTCTTTACAGCTATCACGGGAAGAAGGGTACTTGCATTTTTGTCAGGCACTTTCTCATTTGCAAAACTGTAGGGAACAGTGATAGCAAGAAACAAGGTTACAGTTAATTACGAGCCCTACATTTCTTGAGATGGGAATTGTGAACTGCAAAAGATTTGTTTTGATGGACCAAATCTAATTGGCAGGCTGTGGGTTGGATCCCAGTCAACCATCTGCAACTTACAGAAAGATCTCTATACATTTAATTATTTTTGTATATTTTCTAAACATTTGCATGTATATAAGATACATAAAAAGAAATGAGACTCTCACTGTTGAAATACAAAAAACCAAAGAGGTCTTTTAGAATGAGTGAACATTTATTTACAAGTAAGATCTCTTAAACTATGTCATTTGAGGACTTGACTTGTCTACAGTACTTACTTTCACCATCTGCTGCAGTATTTATGCAGTCATTTCTTGTGTCCTCTTCTGTTGATGACAACTTAAATGAAAATCTTTTCCATGTACTTTACCTTGGAAGTTTTAAAAGTTGTCTTACTGTGTGTATAACTGGGTTTGTTTTAGCTGTGTGAATAAGTATCTATAAAAGTTTTAAAGGCAAAGGGACAGGTGATAAGCTGTTTTAGTTCAGTATGTTGTACAGGTAATAAGCTTGGGAGTGTAATTGAATCTATAGTCAGTTCAGTTTAAACCTTTTAATACTGTTGTATGTGGTGAAGCACTTCTTTAAACAAGTAAACTTCTCAAGAGAGTGCTGTTCAAAATCTGTCATATCACAGGACAAAATCCAGTTTTAGCCTTACATGCAACTGAGAGTGAGGAGGAAAGGGTAAGTAGGTTGCAAAGGTACAGTGAATATCCAGGAATTAAATAAACTTACCCAGTGTATTGACACTAACAGCAAACCATTGTTGTGATTTTGGTTTTTTATCTGTCATTACATTAAGTAATGACAAGACACTTCTTATTCCTCGATAATTATGGCCACACAAGTGAATGTTTAGATTTTAAAAAAATACTGGAATTTAACTGATTTCATTTCATAATCACATTTCTCCGTTTTCAGGCAAAAAACTGGCCTGAAAGAACTGGAATTTTTAAAGAAGCTCAATGATGCTGATCCTGATGACAAGTTTCATTGTCTACGGTTGTTCAGGCATTTCTACCACAAACAACATCTCTGTCTGGTATTTGAGCCACTCAGGTAAGATGACAAATGTTCGGGGTTCTCACTAAGAGGTAAAGTACTATGTGTGTTCTTTACCTTTCTGGATCTGGCTGTTGTTTTGATACCTTGTTTCAGTGCCAAGATTCAAGAATGCAAGGAACTTTGAAACAAAACAAAAAAAAATTGTCTGTGGGCACAAATTCACAGACTACTGAACTATTTTTGATTTATTTTTAGCATTGTTGTAAGTTTTCTGCCTGGAAAATATTTGAAACCAGATCATGTATTAAAGATGGTTCATCTCACTCGTACTGCTCTTAATGATTTTTTGCATATGTCAGTATTTTTATTAGTTTTCATAATTCTTAATTTGAAGGGTTTGTGTTAAGATGCATTCCCAGAGAGATTCAGGAAATGCTGTATATTCTTTGAAGAGTACACATATAGTAACAGCTTAGGGAGAAAATTGTTACAGTGGTTCTTTACGTGCTCACTTTCTGTTCAACTAATTAAGCTCTTGTGACAGGTTGATTGTGTAGATACTGTTTTATGATAGATCAGATATATTAATTGCCTTAATTCCCATTCCTTCTTAGAGACATCAGTTATTCAAATCCTAAGTTTTCTGTGTATGTCATATTTTAAGTTTTGCCGTGTTTGGGGTGAAGATAAGTTATATACTGAAACAATGCAAATTCTGTGAGATTACCATCATATTTCATCAATAAGCAGTTGTACAAATTATTGTTTTGTGCTGCACTATCTCTTGATAACACACTTGTATCTTATTTATGTCCAGTTATGTTTTTGTCCTGGAATGATGGTCTTTTTATCTGCTGCTTAAGTCACAAAAAACATCTCAACTTTTATCTTGTGTACTTCCTTTTTCATTTGTTTCTGAAGAAACTTAGTACAAAAAGGGTTTAAGGTTGGTAAGAAAACGCTGTTCATATGCAAATAAATCCTCTCATATCAATATTGATGAAAAATATGCTCTGAACTAATTAAGTCCAGTGTAGTAGGTACACAGGCATAAGACAGATCTGATTGACCTTTTTATTTCAATTCTGTAGCTCAGAGAGTGAAGTGTTGAATGCTACATTTCTTAAAAAATATTTAAAGCTAAGTGGTTTGTTCAAGTTTGTCTTAGAATTTAGGAGCCCACTATCGGTTTTTCTGTTAAGCTCTTTCCAATTCTTTCTTTTGCCCTTTCCCTTAATAGTATGAATTTACGAGAGGTGTTAAAGAAGTATGGGAAAGATGTTGGCCTCCACATTAAAGCTGTGCGTTCCTACAGCCAGCAATTGTTCCTGGCTTTAAAACTGCTTAAAAGATGCAATATTCTACATGCAGATATTAAACCAGATAATATTTTGGTAAGTAATAAATAATTAAAACTTTTTTTTTGCGTGGTCTGTAGTGTAAAGTATTTGAAATTCGTATAATTGTGTTCATTTAGGTGAAGACAGATTTACTGAAAATGTTAAGGGTTCGCACTTTGATATAAAAGGGTATTGTGGTATAAATAGTAAGAAAGAAATACAACACAGCATCTAAATAAAATCTTTTTCAAACAAACATACATCCTCTTCTATCTTTATAGAAAGCAGACTTTCCCAAGTAGGACAGTGTCTTACAGGAAAAATATTTGAAATTTTCCCAGCAATAGTTGAGAGATATTCTTGCTTTCTGCAAAATGGAAGTAGGTTGTTGGAGTCTGAATGGAGATTTTATGTGAGTGAGATGATGGGGAAAGATCCTTAATGCCTCTTTTCCAGTAGGACATTAGAGCTGCATCACAGGAATCCGGTGGTTTCCTTTGGTTCTTTTGGACATCATCCCTGTGACAAATTCAGATTTTTTTATTGATCTAAAATGTTCTCCTATGACTAGCTCAGCAGTACAATCTACTGTGTAAGCATGAGATGTGAATAATATGCTGTTTTATAAGTGGTACTCTGGGTACTGGAGTTGCAAGTCTAAATCCATGAAATTTCAGTATCTGGAATGAAATCTGGGTCCACCAAGGATATTTTGTTATGGGAAGAGTTCATGGAACTGACTTTTTTTGTATTTGGTAGGATCTGAAGACATTAATTCTCACTTTCAGGTTGAGCAAGTTTTATAATTTTCTTAGAATACAGAAAGGAAGGAACTTCCAGTTTAAAGGCTGAATGTTTTTCTTGTCTCTGACTTAAATGTGTTGTCACTTTTACAGTTCTGTTATCAATTCTGTCCACAAATGGTGCTAATGGATATTTATGTTTAACTTTCAGGTGAACGAGTCTAAAACGATACTAAAGCTTTGTGATTTTGGCTCAGCTTCACATGTTGCAGATAACGACATCACACCCTATCTAGTTAGTAGATTTTATCGAGCACCAGAAATCAGTAAGTACATTTTAGCAACATGTATCACATACCAGCAAGTGCCAGTATTAGCAGATGAAAGTTTGACTTGAATTTTTTCTCTAGTCTTAGCAAAATGTGACTCTAGAAATATGATGGCTGTCAAAGATTCAAACTTTGGAGGCACGTTCATGTGACTCTTCATGTATGTTGGCAATCAGCTCAGTGAGAAGTCATTCTGATTATAGTTATAGTTATGGGTTATAGTTATGTTTCAATTTAGAGATATTGTTTTGCCTTCTTGGCTTTTGCTAACTTCCAGCTGATCAGTTTAGGTGTTAGGTAAAAGTCTCCCTTTCTAAAATACGGCTGCTTAAAAGCTAAAGGGTTTACATCTTTCTTTTGTGGTAGCTTTTTATTCCTAAGAAGAGCAGCACCAATATAGTTTACAAATCAATATTTTTTCATCTGTCTGCTTTTGTGATGTTATGTCTAAGTCTGCCTTTTTGGAATTAACTGTAATTGCTCTGTTTCAGTTATAGGAAAAATCTATGACTATGGTATAGATATGTGGTCTGTAGGCTGCACATTATATGAGCTTTATACAGGAAAAATACTGTTTCCTGGCAAAACCAATAATCATATGTTGAAGCTTGCCATGGATCTCAAAGGAAAGATGCCAAACAAGGTAAGAAAAATAAGTACTTAATATATGAAACTACTCTAATGAACAGTAGAACATATAGTCTTTGTTCTCCTGGAATTCTGTTTCTTGTCATTTATATCTTTTCCTAACAGTAAGTACTAGACTTTGCTCCAACTGTGTAATTTATACTGATTTAAAATCTTCTGAAGTGAAAGTATACAGCTTCTTTTTCATAGACTAAGTATAAAGTGAAAGCAGAAACCTTCTAAGCACCTACCTGAAAAAAATGCGTAAGTCAATGAAAGATACTGTGTCCTTTTTCAAAGGGTTTGAACTGTATCTTTGTATTCAATCTCCACATCGCTTCCTGTCCTATTGATATTTTATTAGTATTAAATTACTCATGTTGCAGTAAATTAATAGACATTGATGTTAATTGTGAAATGTGTAAGAGACAGAGAACTTGCCTGAAACTCCTGCCTCTTCCTCATTTTTCCAGATGATTCGAAAAGGTGTGTTCAAAGATCAGCACTTTGATCAAAATCTCAACTTTATGTATATAGAAGTAGATAAAGTGACGGAAAGGGTAAGTCCTCCATATAACCCATCACTTTTTTCCAAGCTTTCCTACTCTATGGTCTTTCAAACGTACCTTGGCTTCCTGATTAAAACCAAGATTTTATAAGCTATTTAGAAAGCCCTTTTGCAGCATTATGGACAGATTATGTAGTTATAAAATGGCAAAAGAGATGTTTTTCCTTGGTTGTAGGAGCATGATTAAGAAAAATCTAAATTAATCTGGTAGATATACATGGTATCTCCACATCATCTGTCTTTAAATTACAAATAAAAGAAATTCTGCCTTCCTTCTGTAGAAGGATGTTTAGAATGATATGGTTATACTGTATGAGGTCACTATTAATTTTGTTATCATTTTGATATACTATATTCAAGAAGAATCAGAAAACAGTGGTTGGATATGGGAACTTTCCATGTGGATTTCATGTTCTGAGTTAACTGGGACGTTAGGTTCATGTGTGAACCTGTGTTGGTGGCCTCTGCCCGGACAGTGCTCTTCGCACTCTTCTCTGTACATGAGGGTTTTATGAGGCCGTAGTGGGGCAGGGTGTCGCTGCTCAGATACGAGACAAGGCTGCAGAAATGCTGCTGCTGTAGCTCTGTAAAAGGGATGCATAGGGGGTTTGTGCATTACTTCCATTCTACAAGGCTGCCATTTCTGTGTTTGTAGGAGAAAGTTACTGTTATGAGCACCATTAATCCAACCAAGGACCTATTAGCAGACTTGATTGGGTGCCAACGACTCCCTGAAGACCAGCGTAAAAAAGTGCACCAGCTTAAGGACTTGTTGGACCAGATTCTAATGCTAGACCCAGCTAAACGGATTAGCATCAACCAGGCTCTGCAGCACCCCTTCATCCAGGAGAAAATTTAAACCAGATGAAGAAGTTCAAAGGGTTTGATTAATTAAGATACAAAGACTGAAGAAATTTCACAGCAGTTATTAATGTATATAAACATAAATATTTCCCCTGCAAAGTTGAGGAAGAAATGATACATTTGAATTAACATCAAGGCTGATATTTCTTTTAGAAATGTTAGAGTAATTCTGTTTTGTGTCTTATGTGAAAATTTTCACTGTAGAACTGTTTTAATTGCCAAGACTGCACAAAAGTACAATGCTAATGTATATGGTTGCAGTTCGTATATATTATAAAAAGAAAAAAGCCTCTGTTATAAAAAAAAAAGAAAAAAAAAAAAGAGAGCAGTAATACTGGGTGGTTGATATGTTTTTAGCAGACTTGGCTTCATTTTTGTCTTTACAAAATGGCCAGCATAAATGCTGTTTATATTCACATTTTCCTAGGTGTGTGTGTGCAGGCCACAGCAGCATGCCCTTGGTGTAGTCAGTGCCGAAGGGGGTCTGTTCCTTCTTGAGCCTGCCCGCAGGGATGGTCTCCTCTTTTAAAGCAGGTTGTGTACAACTTTCAGTACACTGAAGGTAAGCTAACCCATCAACATCACCGGTGTTTAAGCTGTTATTTTACTGGAACAACTGACAAATGAGAGACAATAGCATTGTGGCAGAATTCCCTGCATGTTTGAGAAATGATCTTGTTTTATTTTCTGGCATTGCAACCGTGGCATAGTTACAACTTCTGTTCTGTTCATCACATTTAAAACTGGGAGAGAGCGCACTTGATGGATAGAGCGCCTTCAGTGTACTGTTTCTTATTACTTTAGTTTTTTTTATCAACTTGCTACAGACTTTGTATACATTTTGTTAAATACAGTTCACTATGACATAGAACCAATACTCACAGAAGAGTTTTCATTTAGTAATTACATATGTTGGGATCTCATTCGAAAGACCTTATATCTAAAGGATAGATAGACAACATAATGAAATTTTTAACTATTTGTATGTCATTTTGAAAGTGTACTGCTTTATGCTAAAAGTGTTTCATTTGTTCATTGTTTTCATTATTTGTGATCATGTTGTCTTTCAATACAGGCATAAACCTTCCACTCTTGAACAAAGCAGCTGCTTTTTAAAAGCGGTAATTGCTTCTTTACCTTTTATTTCTTTTGTAAATGAAGCTTTTCTTTAAGAAATGTGACTTTAAAGTGTTGTCTCTTGCATAAAACAGTTGACACTTACTTATTGTAAAGTGAAGATTGTTCTGCTGCATGTAAAGTGGACCATGCAGATTTCTGTATGTTTTCAGTATGCATCATTAGATAATAAAGTCTTTTGTGAACAAGGCATTTGTAGCCATTTTTAAGAGAATCTGTCTTCAGTGATGGTAAATCAGGTAATTTGTAAGACCTGCCCCTGCATTTCCTATTAGTCATTTAATTAAAGATATTATTAAATGTTATGATCTTTGGGAGAGCTGTAGGCTATATTAATTGGATATATAATTATCACTGCTTAAAAACAAAGCAAAAAACCCTACAGATACTGTCTGTCTGCTTTCATTGTAATGAAATTATTCCTGTAGGACATGGGATCAAATTCAGGCTTTAACTAATGTTTGTGCTGTTTTTCTCACTTTTCCTTTTGATGGTGCTGAAAGAGAAAAAAGGAAAGCGAGTCACAGGCCACTCAACGCCTACTCCATGGGTCTGATTTGCTGAGACACCAACTTCACCTTCCTAACAAGGTTATTTCTGACAGCATGTGTAGATAAACATTTAGCAACAAGTTAAAAGAGCTTGAGACAATTGAGTTGGTTATACAGGGTGAGGAAAACAGAAACAACTTTTTCAGTTCCATACTGCTGTTTTAATGTTCTCTGACGATGTTAAGTTCATCTTTTCATTTTTCATTAATATATTCTGACAGGCTGTGAAAACCCCACTGGTTTCACGTGCTCTGTAATACTTTGAACTAAGAAGGATTTTTGTATCCATCTAGGTACATAATAGCAACAGTCATGCACTGTTAGTGCAGTCAAGAATGAGGAAAAGTGCCACAAAGCAGGTCATTCTGCTGGTGGGGAATACCCCACCGAGGAGGTGTAATGAACTAACTACGAAAACAAGCAGGAGATGGGTGATTTTGTATACCTATTTGGAACCTTCAACCTGTCTCTTCTCAATTTATATTGTAAAATTCCTAATAAAAAGCAGTCTCTTCCTATTTCCACATACTGAGGGTATCTTTTTCATACAGGAAATAAAATGAAAGAAGTTAGCTTTCATGTTTAGTGAAACACTAGTTGCTTGCTGGTTAAATACAGCAAGTGTAACTTGCACTTTTACAACATAGGCAGCACTCCTGAGGGCACTTGAACACAGATGTAGTAATAGCTTATTCTTTCTGTTGCTTTGTACCTTATTAAAATAGGAATATGAAATGAGTTGGTGATACAGAAACAAGACAGTAGAAAAGATGCCCCTTAATGCCTACAGAATTGTTTTAAGCTGTTCTGGAGAAGCATAAAGTTGCTCGTTTACTTGTTCTTTGTGTTGTAGGTGCAGCTCAAAAGAAGATGAAGGCTACCAGAAGACATGAACAAAGGTTTCTGTCCTATAAAAGATATGAAAAATACTCTTCATCTAGTTCTGTCTTAATCTTTTCGTTTCCAGCATTTCAATTTAGAATTAACACTGCTGCATTACTGATAATTCCTGAAGCATACTTGCTGTATTAAAATTTGTTACATAAATTGTTTTGTTTCTGGTTGAAGAGTTTTTTTAATTGTAATTAAATGTAGGTAAACTAGCATTACTCTTTAAATGTAGTTTTCTCAAAGTGATAGAATGAGCAGTACAGAATCTATTACATTTAGGAGAAAAAACGGGCCATTACATTTTGTTAAAATAAACATGTTAGCCATAGACATTTAAGCAGGTGATGCACTTTTTTCTTTAACTTCAGTAGGTTCATTATTTCTTTCAATTCTGTCAAACTTAATTATCCATACAGAGACTAGCTGGTGGGGTTATTTGAAAAAAGTGGATTTCAGTCCCCCATCCAGCTGATACTTCTTGTTAACAACAGTAGGAAACCTCTTTAGTTCTGACTTCAAAACCTCTGGACTTGAGGATTTTTTGACACTGTTAAGGCCCCTCTCCAGTTTTGGGCAATGCCTCAGGCTGTAGCCTGAGGTCTCTGTGGAGAGTCGCTGTGGCTGCCACTACAGTCAGCTGAATTCTCATGGTTGTGGTTGGGTGCAAACAGAACAGCTTCTGCAAGAGTGAACGACTTCTCAGCTCATCTAATAGGGAGGGATAGGATAACTCAGCTTTTCCTCCTGAGCACAAATTTTTAGTTTATGTCTTTGCTAGAGGTCCTACATACAGAAGGTTTGGCTAAATCTACTGTGCTGATTTCTGTTTCCTTCTCCCTCATGGTGACAAGGAGCTTCACATTTAACATACTCAGTTTTCCAAATCTTCAGAAAAACAAGATTCCAGCCCTGTGGAGTTAGAATGTGTTTTTATTACCTTGGTGTATACTACTTACTTTAAAAATTCATTACTGTTCAAGAGTTTTTATTAGAAGATAATTATTCCTTTAAAAACTTTTAATAATATTTTATCTCCATACATAGGGTAAGTGGCATTAAACCTCTGAAGAAGCTTTATGTGTATATTGGCCCCCATACAGAAGGCAGACCAGACTCTGATACTGCTGGAGATAGAGGGATCCTCTACAGCATGTGTAAAATTGTAATGTGGGTGGAGGATGTTGAGAAGTGGCAATTGCTTGAAATTAATAAACTGTGCTTAAAACTTGCCTTCATCCTGTCTTCTGTTATACCTGCATATCCTACTGCAAAGCTGTGAACTATAGGAACAATTTTTAAATGCTCCACTAGAAATTAACTGTAGTTCTTTGAATGGGGTTGTCTCCTTAGATATCAGAGGCATTAGAGAATCTTTGGGAAAAGTTCCTGAACATGTAAAATGGAGCTTTTGTTAAGTTGCCTCTCCCGTAGTTTTGGAAGCCCCCTCAGCACCAAAGATTTAATGTGAATTCACTTCTACGTTCACTGTGCCTTTTTTTTGTCTTTTATAGCAAGATATTAACTTGTATTGAGTCAGGGCAGGAAAGAATTGCATTGTACTGCGGTGAAGGGAAGCCATATATACTGACAATTAATCTTTATAGGGGAAAAATAGATGGGGAGTAGCAGCATGAAGTGGGAGGGCATGTGTGTTTTCATTTATTAACTTGTAAATTATGTATCACATTATTAACTATATTTGTGTTGGTACAGAAGTGAGACTACTATGTGTGTTCTAAACTTCTGTCTTAGATGAACAAAACTAAGTATGTAGATAATTAAAACTTAAAATTAACTTATGACAATACTTACTCTAAATATAAAACCTTGCCCTTCTGTCGTACATCTAATGAGTTCTTCACTATCTTAATTATTTCCTCATAAACATTGATTTTGATGATTGTGGCCCAGATATTTCTATAAAGTAGGTATGAGCTATTTCTTTATAAAATAATGAAAACACATGAGCATATACAAAGATTCAGCATTTGGCTTAAGTTACTGAGACATTAAAGCTGCTTCTGGGCAGGTATAAACGAATAGGCTGTATCTGATAGAGTAACTGTTGATGGTTCAGTCTCAGAAGTGACTTTTTAAGTGAGAGTGCAACAAAAGAAACTAGGAGGGGTGGCAGAGAATATCTGAAGTACACCCAGTCTGAAGAATGGCACTGAAAGTAACTACCAAGACTAATAAGCAAAGAAAGTCTGTACAGTTCTAAAAAGAAAGGAGTTGAGAACAAAGGTTACAAGAAGGCAGAGAAGAAGGCACTCCTGATTGCCGGTAACTTAAAACCTTAATTCTGAATTGTTAGAGGAAATGGACCTTTTCACAGACTCTGGGTGAAACTCTGACATGTTCAAGTCTTGGAGAGCTAATTTAAACCTGCAGCTACACTGGACCTTTCCCTTTGGAGAGGCAGATCTGTCACAGAATCTGACACAGGATCAGGCACAAGCATAGTTCTTTAGAAGATGCAATTGAATTCACTGGTGAAAAGACAGGTAACCAACCAAAACCACCTTAAGTAATCTGTCTTGGCAAGAAAAGGGTATTCTGAGTAGTCTGAGTTTGACATTCTGAATAGTCACCTTTCAAACAGCTCTTAACTGCTTATTGCAAAACTCCTTGTCTAAAGGGGACAGCTCACATACTCTACAAATTTTTCTCCTATGTTTAAGCTCATCCTAAAAATGTTACCTGGATGAGACACTCCACGTTAAACAATGTGACAACAGATTAGGCCAGCTGGGTTCAGCTGGTAAAGGTGTGTTCCTTTCAGCCTCTGGAATGAAGATGCAGTATTGTGGCTGAATGTGAGGATTGCCTGCAACCTTTGGCGGATCTCCTTCACACAGAATAATGACAATTCGGTCACTGTGAGTTTTGAAGTTAAATCTGAAATGCACAGAATGTCTATCCTTTTTCTTCCCCTAGGAGGCTTAAATAAATCTCGCAGAGCAAGTTTAGGCATGGAGGTTCCTTCCTCTTTTACAGGGAACATCCAGCACACTCTGACAGGGTAGGAAAAGGGTGATTTCACATGTTGATCCAAATTGCTCTGTAGCTCATTAAAGTTAATATACCACATCCATTTCTATTTGTGAGTAATTTGCAATCTATTCATGTTTATAAAGCCTTAATAAAAAATCTGAGCTGTGCTTACATGAAAATCCCATATAATGCCTACATCAAAATCCTTTTTTTCTTGGGAAAAATAAAATAAATATAATCCAGAAATCTTCATTTCCTGTAGTAAATCACAGAGTAGTTGAATACATGGAATTGAGAGCAATTTAGGACATCTCACAGATGATCTGCTCCAAAGACTGCAACTAATCCTGTGTAACTGAGTTTCAGATTTGTTCCAGACTCCCACAAGAAGGTGCACACCCACTTTACCTTGTCATGCTGCTAGGGCCAGGAGGAGGCTGAGGACCTTTTCTGTACTGTTCTTACTGAATTCACAACATGTTTTCGATTTTCTAGTACACTGATCACAGAACAGAACAAATATATAACCCAAGACATCAGAACACAAGTAACATCTAAGCAACATCTAGGCTTCCCTCCTGTTTACCAGCTGGCCCTGACTGACAGAAATTTGTGGCAAAACAGAGTCTTGTTCAGAGTATGTGCTGCAATGTTACGAATTAAAAGCTATCCAAATGTCCATAACATAGCTAGATTCCAGGCAAAGTAAAAAAATAAACCAAAAATCACAAACCACAGTCTGATTTTGGTCTAAAAAGTGTTCAGGTTCCAATCTCATTTTTCCCATTACCATCCAGTGCCCTGTGATGAGTACCCTGTGATAAAACACTGGCCAGAAGAAAATAGTGTTATCAGGGTCCTTATCTGCAATAGGAATGATAAAAGGAAATGAAGCTTGAAAGGCACAAGGGAGACTGGTTTGGTTTAAGCTGATTTTGAATGCAAGGGGCAGGAGTTTAAAAATTTTTAGTGGTTCCTTGGTTTAATATCCATCACAGAGGTAAAATATTATCTGCCTTTGCTGAACACTCCTTAAGCCACTGGGCCTCCACAGGGCTTTTATGGAGTAGGGAAGGAGAGAGTGGCAGAAGCCCCCATCATGGTTGTCCCAGTTTCTAGTCGACTGAGCAGACACAATGACACACAGAGCCATTGCTTTCCTGATCTACTATAGAAGGAGAAGGCACACGTGGTACAAAATTGTCCTGTAACAGGAAATGTGATATCACAGACATTCTTCCTAAATCTTTTGAAATACAGAATTTGAAAAAAACTTGCAAAAGCATATTAAAAACTTCCAAAACTTGGCCATGTGCTCTCTGCTAGCCAAAGCACATAGTAGCAAAACTTGGGACAATTTCCCTCTCAACCCCATTAGTATCACCTTTCTCTATGTTTTCCAGCAAGAGCAAAGGGAGAGCACATCCTCAGAGATGAAGAACTATGAGGTAAGGGCAGGGTTTGGGAAAGGGCAATGTTTAATAGAAGAGATTTTTTGGTTCTTCATATTGCAGAATTTGTTCGTCCTCCATGGGTAGATTAGCAAGAACTAAATTTGAAACAAACCTATTTAAGCTTTGCTAAAAAGTTAACCATTATTGAAATTGTTCTGAGGTAACAATTTTAGAGCATTTATGTCCATTCTTGGGGTATCAAATTGCAGCATTGCTAGACAATAGTTTGATTATTAGTAGAATCATCAAAAGAAAATACAACAGTAGTAGTAAGAGTGGTAAGGTGCTTCTCTTCACTGAAATTCATCCTTTTGATTACGAACAATCCAGCTCACGATTGTTAAAACTTGATGTTAGCCATGTATTTTATAAAATAATGTTTTCCTCTGACATCCAACACATTTACAAACACAATCAGCAAAAGCAGCAGCAGCAAATTCTTTCTGTGTGCTTTTCAAGGAAAAAGTTCATGTGAAGATACACGCCATTACCACACTTGGATTTTGTAGCAGAACCTGTTGTGATATGCAGGGGGTAATGGTTTTAAAGTGAAGAGCAGGTTTAGACTGGATATTAAGAACAAAGTCTTTTACAATCAGGGTGGTGAAACACTGGAACAAGTTGCCCAGAGATGTGGGGGATGCCCTAAATTCAAGGGGATGTTTGATGGGGTTTTGGGCAACCTGATCTAGTAAAAGGCGTCCCTCTCGTTCCCTCTCATCTAGAACTAGATGATCTTTAAAGGTTCCTTCCAGCCCAAACTGTTCTGTAATTTCTGCAGATCCCAGTCTATGCCCTCTCACTTAGATAACCTGATGACTGCTGCTCAGTTGAGTGGTTCAGCCAATTCTACAACCCTACAATAGCGATTTAATTTAGATCCCATTTCCTGGAATTGTTCATTGCAGCTGCGTAGCAGAGCAGCACAAAATCCTTACTAAACTTCAGTGACATTCACTTAAACACCAAGCAGGTCACACTAATGAAGGAAATAAGACCAATTTGATACTGTCTATCCATGACAAAATGTTTTGTTCTATTACTGTGGATTCTATTACTACTTGGAGATTTCCAAGAAATTCTCTCCACTAATTTTGTGTACTTATCTGTACCTTCTTTTACTTCTTTTATAATGGTAGACCTTGATAAAAAAATGGCATTTTGTAGTTGTATCACAAAAGAACTGTTAAGTCACACGTTTTGAAAAGGACTAATAGAAAAAGATGTCAGAAGTTGGCTTTTGTTGTTCAGATGCTTTTAAAAAAAGTTTTAAAATGTTCCACAGTCATAACTTGAAATGCCAAAATGAAACAGAACAACATTCAGCAGTGCTATGAGACTGCAAAAATCTTCCTTCAATGCAAATTGCAGCAACTGAAAAATTGTTTTGTTATCTTTTTTTAGGTATATTGTTACAAATATGGAATTTCTGTAAGTATTTTAATACCTGTTTTTTTAAGCTATGCAAATCCTTTAAAGATTTTTAAATTAACATCTATATCAGTAAGTAAAGAATTTCACATTTCATATCTGTAAATTAGTTACACTACTTTTAACTAAAAGACAAAGGTAAAAATACCTTTGCAATAGATATTTTACTGGCTGAAAAACATGAAACTCCACATCACTAAATGTAAATTAAGGTGAACACATTTCATATCCCTCATTATCTTGAGGGATACAAATTGGAGATATCATTCGTGTATACTGAAATATATGTGTATATTTCAGGGAAAACAAAGGAAGTTATTATTCAAAGTTCAGGTTGCAGTTCTCAATCTGCATAAACATTTCCTGTAAATTAGAATACATAGTGCACAAGAAATGTTGTTTGAAATTGAAAGTACTGATGTGGTTCTTGCAGTTCTAGGATCTTAACTAATTTGGAAGAGAAAGCCCAGTACCAATAAGAGATAAAGAGCCAAGCAAAACCTCCCTTCCTGCTATATCCTACTTTATCAGTAACTAAAACCAACAATCAGACAGAGAACCAAGATTATCTACTGAAGAAATTATACTAATAATGGGGTTAATGAATTGTATATTTAGATGTCTACAAGCATCTTCAGGGTGCAACAGACTAACATGCTCTACAGAGGACTCAAGTCTTTTACTGGAACATTCTGGGTTTTACCTCGCAAATGGTCTTCCTTAACTTCAGTGACAAAAAACTTGACATCAAATAATAAAAACATGTTGAGTGCTCCAATTAGAAAGTACATAAACATAATTACCTGTTGATATTTAATTCCACAGTGCTAACATGTCCACATACATTGCTCTCCCCTGTTTGGCCTGGGTGGGTGGATAAGACATGAAGTACTCAATTTATCTTGATACAATTATTAAAACATCATTTTACTTGCTCAGAACAATTTTACCTTCATTTGTCTTCTTCCAGGCATAAAACATTCATTCTTTTTTTGATATTTTGAGTTAGCTAAAGTAAGGAAAGTTTTGTTCAAATATTAGAAATTTGTTTCACAATAAGCACAAGGAATATGAAATAAAACAGGGTACCTAATTTATTTGGCCAACAAAGTTTATCTCTGTTTGCTACACTGATGTTCAGATAACCTCAAATTTAGTAAAAGGTCCACAAGAGTCCTATAAAAAAAGAACACCAATTTGAGATATAGTGCATGTGAAAACACTTCTCAGAAATTATCCATTTACTTTTTTCCTTTGATCTTTTATTAAAAAAATTTAACCTGCTACAAGTGTGTAACTTAGTTTCAGTGAGCTCAACTTGGCTTTTAACATACTTCAGGTGTTGGCTCTGCACAAACAAGATGGGGATTTTAGGAACTGACAAAGGTTTTGGGCTTGCTTTTTCCTCCCCAGGTTTTACAGGTTGCATTCTAAACCTACTAATGGCTAAAATGTATTGATACCTATCGACATTGACATTACATATACAGGGAATACAGAGTGCATTTTAATGTTTGCTCGGCTGCAAATAGAAGAAAAACAATCTTCAAAGAAAATCTTGCAAATGGAAACATTTTTCTTGATTTCTACAAGATTATCAAACATGTATAATTGTCCGTAAGTAACCAGGAAAGTTTCTAGGTGCAGGAAACCTTTTAACAATGACCATAGTTCAGTTTTTCATTATAAATTCTAACCTGTTTGAAAACCTTTTAATGTTCTTGTTCAGATCAGAGATGTATTTACATTACCTTCATAGAAGGGTTCACATCCAGCTGGAACAAGGAGAGGCACTTCAACACTGCTTACAGTTTATAGACATTCACTGTGAACTCAGGGTTAGAAACACAAAAGCTGGCTTCATAATGCAGCCTGAGAATACAGAGTTTATCACTTATAGGCAGAGTTTTGCGGGTTCTGATGCATTTTGGATTTCTAGTTGATGGTCTCAAATGTGCTTTTAGTCAAAAAGGTGTTGTAGTAGCAGTAACTCTAATGAACATAATCAATGAATGTTGCAACTCTAATCAGTGTAAGCTTAGAACACTTTATTTTCTGAAACTTGGTGCAGGTTATCTTGCCTCTGGTATTCATGTGGTCCATTTGATTATTTACCTGTGACTCTATGCAAACACAAATGCAGATAGGTGTGTGTGTAACTGTGCCAGCAGGACCTGAATCCGATTGTACATTGCACCATCCCATTAGGAAAATGGGCCCCAACAGTGATGCCTTGGAAGGGAACAATCAGGAACACTGATGTAATTCTATCTAATTATAATAGAATTAATAAGTGACTGTATTTCAGAAGAAATTATCCAAAGTTACTGCTTTGCTGTATGAAGTAAATAGAAATTGTCTTAATAGATTAATCAGACTCCATTGTTCTTAATACCAGACACCTATAAAATGTGTATAAATTACTAAAGATGCTAATTTGAAACAAATATTTTGTGAACATGAAAGTTATGAACTCTCTAAGTGATCTGAGACACTGATTTAACTTTTGGAAAGGTTATCCAAAACAACACTGGAGTTCCATTCCCTAGAGGTAATGTTGATTTATTCTCATTACTCACAGAGAGCAGTGGTTTATCTCCCATTGCTGTAAGGGGTATGCTGGCATCTACTCATCAAGGCATCCCTTTTTCTGCTATTTCATCCACCAACAGGTTATCACAGGCTGCATTTTCCCATGAGGAAAGCAAACACATCACACTTTGCCATAGAAAAGGAGTCATATGAAGCAATTAATGGAAAAATATATTGGAGATTAGACCCACAAAGCTCAAAACAAACTTTTGAGTTGAATATGAAGTCAAGTGAAAGCTTTTTTGTAGGATTATTACAATAATAGAGCTCCCAGGAACTACTTGCCCTCTCACTCAGGATGTTTCACAGAAAGAATAAGAATCACCACAACATTAAATATTTCTATTTATTTTTTCATTAATACAGTATTTCTTTCCCCACAAATGAAAAGATACTTACTGAGAAGCTATCAAAACAGAGCGTTATAGAACCTCTTGCTTCTTTTGCAAGACAATCTGCTTTAGTATTATTCAGAAACATCACTGATGCCTACAGAATAATGAATCTTTTCCCTCAACCTAAATATCCATAATGGATCCAAGGCACATAACAGTGTATTAATTTTGGGAACCGGGTTTAACCTAGTACTCATAGCAGAGATCTACCATATGAAAAGGTATAAGAATTACTATTTGAAGCAAAAGTTTATCAATGATGATGGCAGATCAGGCTACTGCCAGATGGTGAATTAGTCTACTGGTGAAAATCAGAGTTTTGCTTTCTTCTGGAAGAAGCTGACAATAGCATTTACACATTCGTCAGACAACCACCTCTCCGTCAGCACTTCGCACTCTCTGCTGTTCACTGCATGGAGCTTCTCCTTCTCCAGACTCCGTAACAGCTGCTTAGACACTGCCAAGGCCTAGAGGAGAAGGAGCAGGACATTAGGAAGGTAAGTTTTCTATACTTTAATGCTTCAGGGAATAATACAAAACCCACGCTGGAATCCTAACCCAAGTGTATAAACATCAGATCTCTTAGCTTTTAGTCAACCTTTCTGCTAGAAGTGTTTATTGCATTTAATTCCCCAGACTGCTAATAAGGTGAAGGCTCGTGGGAAGCAAACCAGCAGTCCCCTAAGTGCTCATAATCGGAGTAGATGGGCAAAAGAAACAAAACCCATTTAGCTGTCTGCAGTGTCAAATGCCACCCACACTATCAGCAGCTGGCACAGCTGTCTCCTTCTGTCCAAGGAACACAAGACCACCACGACTGTAGTAGTCTTCCAAATCCTAAATTAGGGAGCAGGCCTTTGCTGAGTTCATTGAAAATTAAAGCCACGCAGTGTCATCTTGAGTACCCAGAGTTCACACACTGTCATAATACTGCAGAACCATTTAAGATTCTTAAATATAAACTACTGCCAAAATAAAAACCTAAGAGAAGCCACCCAAGCCACTCACAGAGACACTGCAGAGGTGGACTAACCAGTGAATTTGTAAGGCTTTTCAGCTATCTCTGTGGACAGTGCACTGTCTTAGATGCAGACAGAATAGAAGGATCTGTTTCCCAGAAGCAGACAGACAGATGTGTGCTTGAAGGAAAATATACTGAGCCTCATTATTTTGATTAAGGATGAAGTGAAACCAAATGACAGGATACATTTGGCAGAAGAATTAAGAATGCTACAGGCTTACAAGGTGGAGAGAAATTAAAAATACTGACATTTTTGGGGAGGCTTGCATAAGCTTCTAGTCTTGCCCAAACTTCCTTCTGAAAACTGCTGTCAGGGAAGACTTCAGTCACAAGTCCCTGGGCACAGGCTTCTGCTGCAGTCAGCTTTTTATTGAAAAGCAACATCTCACTTGCCTATATTTAAAAAAAAAGCGTGATTCGACAAGACACAAGACTTGAGTTATCAGACAGGGAAGCTGCATGCTTCCACATCACATTCATTTTATTCTCTTGCTTGTGAATATCTGCCCTCTGAAAAGAACACAAAATAGATTATTATTATTATTATTATTATAAAGGAACCTCCAGATACTGTCTACTTCAAAGGCTCTGCTTGAGCAGAGTACTCAGTCCCGTCATCCAGGCCATAATGAAGAGGTTAAGCAACTTTCACACCCAGAATCAATCCCTGGGCTTCATTCCTAGGGACTGGCCTACAGTTCCTGCTCTTCACTAGAACTGGACATGTCTTTTTGAGCAGAGCTCCAAGGTTGCAATCTGAAATTACCTCATCATAAATGTGTTTGTTCACTTTTGCAGTGACTCCAAGATTTCTACAACATGTACTGACAGGCTGTGTCTCACTGAACAGACTGCTCTTGGTACTTGGATATCTATGAAGCACTTGCTCTGCTCTTTATAGATTTTAACCCTGCTCAAAAAAATACATTATATTAATGCATGAAATATCAGATAAGTATTTAAAACTATCCAGATTTTTTGGTGGGGTATCAAAAGAAGCAAAAAGGATTTATGCTGTTCTGAGAAAAAAAAACAAATTAATTCTCCTGTCTCTTAATTTTTATTTTATTTTCCTTTTTTTTTACTATTATTTAGTTTCCTTATTTCTAAAATAGACAGAAAAATTAGGAGTATGGACAGAAGACCACACTTTCTCCCATGTGTGAGGATATCAACACACAAAGGTCATATGATCCCACAGGTAGTGCAGACATTCTTACCTTGGCTAACCCCATCAGTTTTGGAAACATGTAAGAGGAACATCCTTCTGGGCTCTGCCCAAGTTGACTAAATGGGCAGTGAAATGTAGCCTGGAAAAAAAGAAAGAATAAAATCAAGGAAACCCTACATCAGAGCATGGAATTGAAGTACTAGGATTTAGTTTTAATTTTAAATCTGCTACTGAGACAGAGTTCACAAAACACATCTGAACTATTACCATAATAGGCTTCAAATACCATCTGGTACCACTGCTTCATCCTCTCAATGCACCCCAGAGCCGATTTTGTTTAATTCCATTCCCACATCCAACAACCCTATTGATGAACTTGTATTTTTTGAATATTGAACTTAGAGAAACTAATGTGTATGTGCAAAATCTTTCCAGAAGGGATGTTCATTTGCCTTAAAAGTTATTAAATACATATTCCAAATAACTTAGGAGGCAAAAAAGCATTTTTGCCTTTCTGAAGAACACCAAGTTTCTTCTTCTCCTGAAAAATTCAAGTCCCTGAATCTTCTTTCACCTAATTTTAAGCAAATCTATAAAGAGCTTGTGCCAGAAATGCAGCAAAGTGTCATACAAAATAATGCCATAATTATTATGTTAGAACTCAACAGTAAATAATCTGTTAGAACAGAGAATAATCAGCTTCGAGAAGGCTTCAGTAAACTTGAAGGTAACAGGAAAATTGTCACAAAGGATAATCTAAGTCAAAGGCTGGGTTAGATTCTATAGAAATCGTTCAAGAACTGTTACCAACGGTTCAAACAAAAGCTGTCCCAGAGCAGGTAGGAAAGTACTAGTTAAATAATGAGCTGGCCATGAACTTTAAGCAGTTTTCTGTAATATACAGAAAGTGAAAACTATGTCAGACAATAAGTATACAACTAATATAAGCATGCAGAGATTAAAAAAAAGCAAAACCACAAGGCAAAATTAAGATGCATTTATCAATGATTAGATATACAATCAGTAAAAGGAAGTTCAAGTATGAATTTCAAGCCATTCAAGAAAGAAGGATAATGTTAACAGGACAAAACATTTAATGCATAATTGGATTAAACTTCAACTACATCTGTGCCAACTCATGGCTATAAGGAGATGATATGCTGAGGGCCAGTGACTAGACTTCCAAAAAGTCTTAATAAAATTGAGAGGCATGAGTAAGAAGGTACTACTGATGAACAAGTTAAAGTTTGTCAGGAACAACTTGGTATGTAGTGTGTGATACACAACAGGGAAAACTGTTTTACTGGCAACTTTGCAGTAAGGGATCCAGGTGTTAGTTCAGATCACAAGTATGTAAATCAAATAACACAGTGGGATGGCAAATCAGAAATACAGCCTGCAGAATGTGGAAAAGTTCTGTTCCATTTCACGTCAGTAAGACACAAGATGGAGTGATGTGTCCAGCTTGTACCACTGTGCTTAAAGAGACACAGAGCAAATGGAAGGAGTCCCAAGGGATGTAACTGCAGGCCACATGAGGAAAAGCTGAACAAATGACAGCTGCTCAGCTCAAAAAAAAGGAGAAGACTGAGAAGAGAAGGTAAACCTGAGATGTATCTAATAGGCTAAGTACACTGATGGCTAAGGTTATTCTAAGGGAGGATGAATATAGGCTGTTCTTTAAACTGAGGAACAAGAAAAAATAGATTCACCCTGTAACAAAAAAGATCAGAAGAGAGGGGTGAAAGAGGGAGAAGCCAACATTTTTCTAGTAAAAGAAGAGATCTATGGACCATAATTGACTGAATAAATCATGCACATTTTACAGGCATATGTCAGGAGTGACACAGGCATCAGTGACCTGTAATGAATTACTTCAGCCAGTTACTGAACTTCCATTCCATAATAAACCTTTGCTCCCCCTTTCACACCTAAAAGGGGCCTTACAAACATAATTTCATTTCACACCAGCTTAGAAGAGGGGCTCTTAGAAAAGAGCCTCTAAGCTGGAGTCAGTAACTTGATAAGCATAAGTACAGCACAGGAAATTCCATTCATGTTAACCACTGGCTGATGCACCCCTGTGCTGGTTATTAATATAGGTAGGTGTTCCTTGATGTGATATACAAAGCCTTTAGACTTTCCTGAAGTGTTCTTTTCTTTCAGATTATTACCAAATAATATTTAATACAGAACAAGGCTTTAAGACTGTCTTGGAACAGGCCACATAACGTACTTACCCTGTCAGAAGCATAGACAAGGTCACACAAACCAAGGACAGTAACACAGATTCCAATAGCTGGGCCATTTACCACTGCAATCAGTGGTTTAGGAAAATCAATAAAATGACCCACAAACTCCCTAGAGAGAAGGGAAAACAGAAGATGCAAGATGCAAGAGACAGATCTCAAGTGTTTTCATCCAATATAAACAAATTGCAAAACACGTAATTAGACACTGTGTACAAAACCCATGAGCTAGATAGAAACTATGTAATGTATGGGGTTTGAGCCTTTCAGAAACGAATCCTGACAAAATAAGAACTATTCAAAACAGCTGTATTTCCTTAGCAGCTAAGAATCAAACACGTACATGTCAGCAGAGCTTTTCTAGCTCCTGTGATCAAGTTATGGAAGTGTTTTCCTCTCAGCTAGAGTTGCTGAATACAGCTCACTGACAAGAGATGTGCCTACACAACCATCCCAACTCCACCCATGGGACAGCAATTCCCTTCACAGACTCCCTTGTGCAGTTTCCACCAATGGCAAGTGCCTAAGGAAACCATCCAATCTGCAAGCATCTCTCAGATGCAATTATTATATACAGAAGTAAAAAAGAAGACAAAATCTGCTTAAGTAAAGAAAAAAAAAAGAAACAGACCCTTACGTGAGATGATATCCCTGATCTACTCAGCCTTAGAAAATAAATTCATTGAACAGGTAAATGAAAACCTAAAGGCAGAATCAAGATCCCAGAATTACTGGGCAATTTTGAACAAGCTCATTACATCTGTCTTTGTTCAAAGAAGTCTGCCAGTGAAGGTGTTTTGACATTTCCTGCTAGTGTAGACACTGCTGGATATCAAAAAAGCCACATTTTTTCCATATACGGTTAAAACAAGGTTTTTGTCATTGTCCTTGTACGTACTTTGGGGACTAAACAAGGAAATCAAGTCTTTAGCATCACTGCACTTAAAAATATTTCTAATGTTAATCTATTTATTTCATACAATTAATACCACCTTCTCCCACACAATCTTTGTGCTTATGCACATGGTGAGCCCTTAGACACAGTCACCTAAACAGATGAATCATAGCATAACTGGGTCTCTGCTGTTGTGTTTCCTAACAATGCCTGCAAATCAGATTTTTCCCATTATAGTAACTTATGCATATATGAAACCAAGATGTTCTACTTTAGTAACACTGCTCCATCTTTTGCCATCTTCTCCATGTCACCAGGCTGGACGTTAGCGAAATTATTCAGATCATTTCCACTACTATAGAAGTCTCCATTTCCTGCAGAGAACACATAGGAGTAAATGCACCAATGGTTTCTGAGTAGGAAAGAGAAGAGAAGCTTTCATTTGTTACATTTACAAAAGAATTCCATCCCAAGTGTCTAATAACATTAAGTAATTAGAGGGATTTTCTCAAAGTATACACAATATCTTAAAAAATATCCAGAGTTTAAAAGTAAGTTTTGACTGGCAATTTGTTGGGAAAAAAAAATCAGTAAAAAGCCAAATAATGTTAGCTGTGAAATATTTCATGGGGAAAATTAATTTTCTTTTTTTTTCTATAACTGTCAGATGGAAAAAATATTTTATTTCTTCCTCTGCACACCTCCTCAGGATTTCTTTTCTGTCCATTTGCAACCATTCAAACAATTAGATACAAGAAACTTTTTTTTAAACAGGACAGCGGAAATTTAAGTTGATGCATCTCCCTTCATCCACCTTAAAAAACTGATGAAGAAATCAAAAGTAGACAGAATAACCTATTTAATATGTGGCAGTGTTTCACATTTTTTATGATCTATTTAGAAAAAGGCTAAGTCTAAGGATAAACCTGACAGTACTGCACTGACATCACTGTACTGGAAGATGGATTCTTCAGTGAGAAACAGATTACTGTATCTGTAAGGTGGTATTCAATGTCTCAGTCAGTTTGAGGCACCACCAAAAAAGCAAGAAGCATTTAAAAGCTGACTGCATAACTCAATTGCCTAAGTCACCCTATGTTCCATGAGGCTATTCACAGGATGGGACCTGCTTTACACTGCACTGCTCTTATCCACTGTGTGAAAAGGAACAGAAAGGTTTTGCAGAGGTGTTTGCTGTTGTCTCACAGCTATGTAATGTGTTAAGACTTTCCAGCTTTAATTGTGTGCATCACCTTTCTTATCTTGTAAGAGCTGTGGTGCACAGTCATTGCTACAGAAAGAAAATCCAGCATCCTGAGAATGGGAACCAGGTGTTGGTAAAGCAGACAGCAGAGAAGAATTTGCAATTACCTCAGAGTAAACCGATTCAACCCTAAACTTACCTTGAATTTACACTACTCACCTACCAGTCAAAACTCAAGTTTTGGCTAATTTCCTAAAAAGATACTTTTCTGCAAAGAGGACAGGCCAGACAGGCAGGTACTCAAAAGTAATTAAAGCCCTTAGGAGTATTCCATGTCCATCTTCTCAGCTGAGAAAGATGTTTTGATGTAACAGCAAGCTTGCTTAAGAATCTAAAACACAGCTTGAAGAAAATCTGCCAAAACACTTTGGAAAATCTTTGGTCTATAGCAGAGGAAAGAATTTCCTCACTTAATTTTACCTTAGTCTAAACACAGGTAGGTATTTCATGTCAGTACTTTCTATAATATAAAACATACCAGTAATAACTGCTATGGTAGAATCATTTTTTCCAGCTTCTTCAAGTGCTTTGATAATTTCTCTGTACATCTGCATAAAAGGAAAATCAACAAGTACAAATGTGATGCTTCAAAAGAACATAAAAAGGAGATAGACACTGACAACAAGGAACTCAAGAGATAGATTAGCTATGATACTTTTAAGTACTGAAAAATTTGTCATGCACAGAAAGTTTGGTATTACACATGAAGTACTTCTGACATAAAAACACACACTTGCAATACTCAAAACTTGTAGTGCAAACCTAAAGGACAAAATAAGATCCTTTGGAAAAACAAGCACTGATGTGAAACAGGTAATCTTAATACAGTTTAAGTGGACAAAACAACATACTAAAGAATTACCAGCAGTGGGGTGAAGAACCCGCTCTGATATCTGTGCAGTTGTGAACCAGGATAATTGGGATGCTTCCAATAGGACAGACTTATAAAGATAACTGTGGGAAACAGTGGATCACCTATGCAAACATGGAGCAGTGCTGAGCCAAAGGCTGCACAAATGCTTTGTTATACTCAACACAGCAGTCAAATCTTGCACCCAAACACAGGCCAGTCTTTCTGCAGTTTGACATTTTAATTTAGTCTAGAAGAAATCAAGAGACACGGAAAAGCCTAATCTGTAAAATTTTAGCTGAATGATTTCATCTTGTACTTGATATTTATTCCTTAGGTTGTTAGGTCCTTCACAAAGTTCAGACCACCATGCTTCAGCCAGTTCTGTTGAACCTGTAGTAAGGACTCTTTAAAGATCCAAATAGCTTGTCCAGAAAGAAAAGGATCATTAATCCTCCCAAGTTCATTTCTTTACCTGATGGTTGATGGCATTTTTCCTATCAGGTCGGTTAAACATTATCTTTGTGATATTATTCTTGGTAGTAACTATTAATGTTTCATAGCCATCATGTCTGCCCTCTTCTGGAGAAGCCTCTTCCTTCTGGCTAGCAGATTCTGCAGAGACCAGACTTGAGACAAGGTCAGCATATTTCTGTCTGGCATCATCCTGCAATGAAAGAGAAGAAATTAAAAAATAGGGAAGAAAAAAGATAGTTAAAAAAGTAAGAAGAAAATAACACAAGATTATGAAAAGCTAAAATTGAACTCAGCTACAGTTCTAATAAAATGGGTATCTGGGTGGAGGGGGAGGGGAAAATGACTGCTTTAGGACAAAAGAAAATGAAAATCTCCATTATAATACTCCATTATAATATATTCCAGTTAGGAGGGAGAGGAGGGGAATATGTTGTATTTGAGCACTGCAGAACATGCATCAAGTCACCTTAAAGGCAGCAGCAACAGATTCACAAATTAAAGTACATAGATGCTGAGATGATGACATTTATTTTACTGGAAGAGTGCCCCCATCCATGATTAGGATTACCAGAGAGGCCTTTGTCATATTCCCAGCATTTACACATTTCTATGGATCCTTTGTTTCTGCTTTCCAGTCAGACATTTCTTCAACAAAAGTTTTTATTTTAGAATATGTGTTGCTGAAAATAAGAGCACTGAAATGAATCTTATGGCATTTTAAGAATGCTTAAAGACAATAGTTTTCATTTAGCACTAACACGACACACAGAAGTCTAAAGAATCCTGTCTCCCCAGCAGTGATTTAAAAGAATTTTAAGTACTTGGTTGTTACAACTTACTGGCTCGAAAGGATAATGCACTTTGAACAATTCCATAATCCATAATGAGTAGCACATAGAATTGTCTATCCATTCTCCACTCTAATTTGAGGAGCTGATTTTTTCCTTAAGTATTTCCTGACTGCTCCTGAAAGCTGCAGAGCCATCTCAAAAGTAACCCTAAAACCCCAAACTAAACAGAACATCAAAATGCACCCCAAAAAACCCAAAGCAGAACAATATCTTATATTCATGAAATTATGCAACTGTGTTTTATTTTAAAAAACTTAAGTAAGATACAAAGCCCCTTTCTACATTAAAGAATCTCTTTGACTGAGCTCAGCAGCTACTACTGAGCAGTGGGCCTAATGCAGCCCTGACAGAGCTGATTTGAAAAGCTTGTTTCCTTCATTTAATAGCAGCTGAGACAACTCATGGCAGCTCTATGCAGTGAGACTTACTAGAGCCTGCATGAAAAAGGAATGCTTATGCATTTCTGCATCTTTATTCTCCCTGCTTGCTTCACTTGACTTCTCTAAAGGTTATTAAAGGTCCTAAAAATATCAAGATATATTGAGAAAGAAGGAATGAAGAGAGGCTCTCAATACACCAATTTTTTCCTAGTCTTTTAGTCAACAACATAAGAGACTGTCTTTTTAAAATGGCAAGGTTATGAATATGCTGAATTCAGAGATTTGTGTTTTGTTGTAAGAACTGAGAAGATCAATCCATCTTTCTTAAAGAGAGGAGCATGGGCCATAATGGAGAAAAGAATGGACCATAATGCAAAAAGCCACTACTTTCATTGGAGGTCACCACATAAGATCTCTTACATGGATACAAGCTGGCAGTAATAATGTAGAACTAGGCTTACACACTAAAAAAAAAAAAAAAACTCCCAACACTAAAGCAGTGAAGTGACTGAGGAATACACTAGGAAACATTTTGATGGCTGAAGCAGAGATGCTGAACTAGCACCTAATATTTTTAGTCATCAGCCACTCATTTAAAGACCAGGTACTTTAAGGTAGAGTAATGACAGTGTCTAAATGAAATGTAGGGTTTTGTCACCTGAGACAAATTGCCAAGAGAGTTCCATGCATCCCACTTGGCTTTCTTGACGAAGTCCAGCATACCTGGTTTTGGAGCATTGCAGGGACCTTCAGTAGCCTGAAAAGAGAGAAAAACAGACTTATTTAAACATTTGACTGAAGTTCAGATGATTTGGTAGCAAAGATGATTGATGACTGTTCTGAATACTTATCTGATCAGGATAAAGAATTCAGCTCTGAGGGAGAAGGAATACTGGTTGGACAATATTCTGACAAGTCATATACCATGAGGTTTTCAGTGTCTGCTATTTCTAATATTGCATTGGGCTTCCAGAAGCACCTAACCAATATGAGAGACAGGTTTCCAGAATACCCATGCATGTTAAGTCCTCCTGCCTCAAAAACTGTGGTAATTTTATACTTATAAAGAATGTTAAAGGCTTGTTAGCTGTATGAATAGATCATTGAATAGGAGCTATTAATTTGGATCCTACTTCAAAGTTGGCCCTGCTATGAGCACGGAATTGGACCAGCTGAACTGCAAGAGTCTGAGCTATCCTAAAGTATTCTATGATCAGTTTTCCTGAAGAAAAATAAACTATTGGAAAGAAATATTTCAAGTGGAAGGCAGCAAAAAAGAAGGAATACATTTATGAGCTCACTATCATTAATCAATAAAGCTACTGGGAACCATCAGCTGTCTTGAAGGTTTTTTTAAATGACTTGCTGATTGCCTTCTTCAACATAGCAAGTCACAGCCTGTACTGACCCTGCAGTCAATCCTGATCTACAAATACTTCCCAAAATACCAATACAAGCCCTGCTATGGATATAAAGCCATTTCTGTAAAGGTCTCCTTTCATGCCGTGGTAAAAAATAACCTTCACTCGAATTGTGGAGGAACAGTTCCTTGAATTCAAAATAAACAAAACCTACAATGACCATAGTAAAAAAACAAAGAGGGAAAAACCCCAGAAAACAACTTTCAAATGTCAACACCATTATATTAGAGGCCCAGGTAACCGTAGATACAATAAATTTGAGAGGAAGCATTCAGCCTACTCTTTTTTTTCCTAGGCATAAGCCATTTTGCAAAGCTGAATCAATATTATTATATGGAAAGCATTACACAATGGATGTCATTTTGCTCTATTTCTTTGAATAAGGGTTTCTACTCAAAGCATGAAAAAACAGGTTTGGCTTCCCTCAGAATTTAGGCGTTTTAAGGGGCTGACATTTCAGGAACACAATCTGAGCACATAAAATGAAGAGCCTGTTAACACACACTACATTTGAACAGACTGTATTTTAAATAAATTTTACAGGCCCATCCCCTCAGGTTATAAATGCTCCTTACGAAATAAAGTAAGTCAAGTCAAGCCTACCTGTTTAAACAGGCCATAGAGTTTCAACTTAATTTCATTCCCAGGATCCTTTTTCAAAAGCTTCAGCTGTTCTTGAGCCTTTTGGAAATCCTTCTGGCTGACCTGCATGGTGGCTGCAGTCATGTGCAGGTGAATTGCTGGAATGCAAACAGCTTGTGTTGGCCTGGGAGTAAGTGGGGAAGAGAAATCCCATTACTTGATTTTTGTGAAAGGGTAGAGGAGAAAGAAATACACCGCTTTTTAAGACATTTAAAGTAAATGTGAAACATTACATACAACACTAATCAAAACAACAAGAAAGATATCAAAAGTCACAAGACAGTTGCTTTAGAAGTTTGCTTTTGCCGTGATATAATTTACCTTTGGAAATTATGATTTTTTAATTAATTATTGAAATCTCATCCCCTTGTACTTAGCACCTTCAATAATGCATTCAGTTCCGGGCCCCTCAATACAGGACAGACATTTTGGTGCTGAACGTGTCTGAAGAAGGGAACAAAGCTGGAGAAGGGTCTGGAGCACAAATCCTATGAGGAGCAGCTGGGGTTTTTAGCCTGGAGAAAGGATGCTCAGAGGGACCTTGTCACTCTCTACAACTGCCTGAAAGGAGGTTCTAGCCGAATAGGGGTCGGTCTCTTCTCACAGGTAACAACTGACAGGATGAGAGGGAACAGCTTCAGGCTGCACCAGCAGAAGTTCAGATTGGCAAAGAAGATCTTCCTAATATGCACACAAGTGGTCAAGCGTTGGAAGAGGCTGCCCAGGGAAGTGGTGGAGTCACCATCCCAGGAAGTATTTAAAAGATGTGGCATCTGGGGACGTAGTTGAGTGGTGGACTTGACTGTACTGGGTTAATGGTTGGACTTGATAATCTCAAAGGCCCTTTCCAACTTAAATGGTACTCTGATTAGCAGCTTTTTATGTCCATGAACTAATATGAGGATGCAGCCTGCTCTTTGTGATCTTTTCAAGTGTGTGCTTCGAGCTAGAAACACTTAAATTTCCAAGTCTTGTTCTCCTTTCAGGGTAGCACAAGTGAAGACTGATTTCATAATGTACTTTGGAAAAGGACTGTCAATAAACCAGCTTGTAGACACTTGAGAAAAATAAAAAAGGCAGTCAAAATATTCTGGGAGAACAACTTTCCACAAGAAAAAGGCAGTTCCATCAAAACTTCCCCCAAAAGTAGCAAAGCTAACCCAATCCTATAATATTTTGTAAAAGCATGTTTACCTCAGTAAAGTTCGGAATCAAAAGCCAAGAAATCTTACAATTTTGATTTATTTCAAGAGGGCAAAAAGCATGTCATTACAGCTTCTTTTTTGTAGTTGTTAAATTGCAATATTTAAGCATTTTTACTGTTTTTAAAATGTTTGCAGTTTATGTATGAACCTTCCTTCTCTATTCTAGTAAAAAGAAAAAAAGCCCAACTTTCCCTATTCAAACTTACAGACTTGCCTCTCATGCCAGAACATCATATATGATAGATTTTATACTCAGTCTTATTTGAAAAACTAATGAGTATCTCAAATGAAGACTGACAGATTGCCTAATCTATTCAATATTAATATTTCAGTTACAGGACAATAATTTAAAAATCATGGAAATTCTGCCTTTTTATACACGCTTAATGAGAATTTAAAAGATGTTCTACTGCCTACCTCAAAAATATCCTCATTGCTCTTATTTCCTAAAGAAAATTTATTTTCTGCTGAAAGTCTTGAAGTTGCAGACAGAAAGTGCGAAGAATGTGAACTCTTCCCCAATAATTTTATATCTCTGCCATTTTTTGTAGATAGATGATGTCTTGTAAAAGTATTTGTAAGACATTTGGTTTATGTCATATTAGAGCCCTTCTTTATTAATCAAATATAAGTTCTGATATTTTGGAGATACCAAGTTCGAATGACAGACACGGAATGAATATTTTTTGTTATACACAGATTTTCTTTCAAAGTGAAAGGATTTCAAAATTTGCTTCAAAATCTTATGCCAGTAGCAAGAAACCTATCTGAACAATCCAAAGGTAATAGGTTACCAGAAAAGGTTGCAAGAACAGAAAGTCCTTTTACTTGAGCTGATCAGCTGTAAGCCTTTACTCAGATAGCAGCACACCCAGAAAAACATGAGGTAAACAACTCTCACGGTAACCAACATTCAAGCTGGTGTGTTCAGGAGACTCTGTCAGAGGTTAACAAGTTCATCCCTTAAACAGCTAGGAGTTTATTTAGCCAACTTGTGAACTCCACTTCCAGCATCAAAAAAACCTTCAACGAGAAAAAGTGCTCCTAGATGGATATGGATACAAGATTTTAACACTGCATCTCTTTCATCTGTCCTGGAGTCCTAGAACAGGACACTTTCAGTTCCTATTCTCAAATATGTTTTTAAAGTCATGTTTACAGGAAGAAGAAAGGAGAGTGCAGGAAGAATAGCTGTTTCTTTAGGTTTCGCTTTTTTCTCCTCAGTTTTGCTAACCATCTTTGGAATTACTGAAATGCTACTGTCCTCAGACAATCTGTGCATCTGCTACAAATTTTCTTGTCAGTCTAGACTGTGACTGAGGTAGATCTCAAGTTTAAAAATGGGGATTTGGGTTTATACCATGTTTGACAATCTGGATTTCATTCCAGCCTGTGGTCAGTATCATAAAAAAGCTTAAAGAATCTCTTTTATACATGATTTGATAATGATCATAAATTAACAAAAATTGAGGATGAGCAGCTGGGGAGAGGAGGATGCCACAGCAGCTGGTCTGAAGGTAAGCACACACACATATTTATGGTTAAGGTTGGTTTGGTCTGAGTTTCTTTGCATTTAGCAGCTCACAGTTCTTCCTTATTAAGGATGCAAAAGTAGACAAGTTAGAAGAGGAAGAAAAACAATTAGGTGAATCAAAAAAAAATTGGCTGGGAAAAAGTGAAATGATCTTTCAGTAAGTCCAGTCTCAGAGGAACTTTGCTGTTTGGTTATATTCACTTTTTGCTTCTTAGTTATATATTTGGGTAAAACTGTGATCTATCCACTTCTAATGCTTCACCTTTCATTCTTTTTCCTCCTTACTTACTGATTTGTAATAGGAAATTGTGCAATCTAGGTGTTTATAAGAAAAAGCCTTTTATCTTTCATTTTCCTTGCTGCTTGTACCTTAATTCTCTGCAGGACATTGATGATTCACCCCATTCCTTCTGCCTTCTCATCTCTACAGACATTTCCTATACATCAGAGATGCTCATCAATTCCTGACACGCTAAGGCTAAGCTGATTACTATGATTTCTCTACTAAAATAACAACAAAGGATGAAAACACAAAGGAAAAATTAATTTATTTCACAATTAATTCGTCTTGGGCAGGAATTCATTCTTCAGAGGCACACAAGAACAGCAGTAAGAAAGCTCCCTGATCCCAAGCAGATCACACAGAGTGACGAGATGACTCTCAGCACACACAGCAGCGCTGCCACCTCTGGCACTGCTCAGTGGTGCCAAGGACAGAGGAACAGGAGAGGCTGCTGCATACAGAGTGCAATGACCTGCTCCCTCCATCTGCTGCTCCCTCGCTGTGTCACTGAGTCCCTCTTAGTCACTCACTGAGCGAATCTGTGCCCCACTTTAGTGGCCACACAAGACTTTGCGGAAACCACACAAGGCAGGCAGAGTGCCTGGAAGCTGAAATACAAGCTTTTAACCCGAGCAGAAAAAGAAGCCTAGGAAAGAAGCAATAAAAACCCCCTCTGTTATTTCTTTCTCATCTACTCACTGCAACAAAGGGAAATAATTTCCTTCACAAAGCTTCCTGTTTATTGCCTTGCACCCTGTGGCCAACTAGCTGCCACCGCCCCACTGCTACAAATTACCTTCTCTGTAGCGGCACCCACAGAAGAGTGGTGAGGGCTGGGAAAGCTCCCCCAGCTGGATAAAAAGCCAGCTCCCACCAGAGAGACAGAGGCAAGAGGAGTCACAACTCGGCAGCGCAGTCAGAGTCCATGACAAATGCCTGAGCTCTCCTGCAAGACCAGGCACTGGGCACTTCGCAAGCTGTACACTCTGAAAAAAGAAATAAATCCTGGGCATCACTGTCTGAACCTGGAACATCCGGGCTGACAATCATTTCGTATTTATTCCCTTGGTTCAGACACCTCTCTTGCCATTAGGTCCTTCAGGATATCTTGGAGGCTCATCATTCATCCTATTCCCTCTACCTGTTCACTTAAACATCTCTTATCCTGATAAATGCTCAAATGTCTCCTAAATTTAGCATTTCAAGTATACTGAAAGCAATTTCTCACTGTTTATATTATTCATAAAAAGACTGCAAAGCCTGTTAAAGACAGGTCTCTCATTTCTGTGTAGTTCAATCACTTGCATAAGACCTTTAAAAGTTTAAAATAACAACATTTTGCAAAATACTGACTGCACACTTTCTAACTTCTAAATCAACATAGCAGTTTCCTCATAAAGACTGAACAGAAGTCAAAAGATCTCTTTGTACAAGAAACATCACACACACATCAGCAAAAGAAAGCGATAGATATACCTGAAATCCACCTTCCATTTACTTAGTACAAGTTTTCTTTTAAACATTAGTAGATCCCAGGAAAATAAAGCACATAGAAAAGCAGTTAAAAAATCCTATTAGGATTAAAAGCAGTGGGTGGTGCTAGATACACATGAGTTTAAAACTCCTGACAGAAATGTAGAACACTCATTTTACATTTTAATTAGCTTTAAGGAGACAAGCAAGAAAAAGAACAGGAAGTGTTGTTAGACAAAAGCAAGAAGAACATTAAACTGTCCCTTGGATGAATCCTGCAATAACTTTTGTCCATTATGTGTAATACTTAGATATGTGTACAACATCCCTTCTTTGCCATGATCACTATCTCGGGGTCATGTCATTTTTCCCACTGTTCTTTCCACACGTTCCTCATGCAGAACAACAAAGGGCACAGTAACCAACCCTTGCCATTTCTCACACAAAGAGTTTTACAGCATCATGAAGTGCCATTATTTCTGCTCATGTTCTTTCCATCTTAATAGAAAATTAAATTAAATACTGGTTTGCTTCTGTTGTTTAAAGAGCTGTAGTGATTGGGTTTTGTTGGATTTTTTTTTAAGTTATGGCATAAAGCAATCAATTCCCACAAACTTTGAGGTGCTCAGTGTTTGGTTATAACCTAAAACAAGATTCTGATTGCATGCTTCTCCTGAATCCCTGCAAAGAAGAGACAGCATGCATTTCCCAGCCGAGCCCATGCCTGATTTGCAAGTGTCAGCCAGATCTCCAATTTTTCTAGAAGGTTCAGGAGCCTAAAACCAATCCCAAGAGCTTCACCTGCCCCAGCACCAGCAAGTGCTGCTCTTAGAGGCTGCTGTGAAGTCACACAGAGAAGAGCAAATAAATGAGACCTCCTTGCTCCCTGTCCTCCTGCTGTGGGGACACATCAATCCACAGCAAGGAACCATGCAGAGTCACTGAGGCGGTCCTTGCCTGTTGATGCCTAGACAGTACCACTCCAACAAATTTCAGGCTTCATTCCCCTTCTTTCAGCAGCATTTCTCTCACTTTGATCCTCCCTTAAAACTATTCTGATTTTTCTCCCTGGAGAGGAAAAGGGATCTGGAGAAGGAATAGTAACTCTGGATCATTAGTTCAGCGACATCAAGGCGGGCAGGATCAGAGCTGGTGGGAGAACTTGTCACTACTGGTAATTGTAGCAACTGTTAGGAAAGGAGGAGTGTGAAGGGAATAGAAACCTGTATTTAAACTGTAACCATGAGAAAATGAGTGAACCATCTGAAAAAGAAAATTTAACATGACACACCAACTTCTCTCATTCCACCCCACCCCAAGCCTTCATAACAGAATCTCTAACAAGATTAAAAAAAAAGAAAGTTTAATCACCAAATAATGATAATAAGCAAAGCATTAGCAGTACCATGCTTCCTTGGTAACCAAGAAAATAGTATTTATCATTTTCCATATTCACTTACAGTATTTTCTGCACGCAGCAAATTTAAGATTGTGCTTCACTTTATCTTGCTGACAAGATGAAGCTATTGTCTATGCTGTTAGCATAATAATGATTAGAAAATTTGAATCTGCAGGTTTCCCAAGTTATCATTCATCATGTCATTGGTTATATTCTAGTGAAAACAAACAGATAATAATGTAACATTACGGACTCATGTCCAGGCACCTACACAGCAATGTAAGAGCCTTCCCCATACCATTTAAAGTGGAGAGGGCTCATTTCTGCTCTGTATCTCTCCAGTTATTCTCCCCATACAAGCTGCCTAGACTTGCACTGGGAAAAAGAGGCACCTGAAAATGTTCAAGCAAACTGAACATCCTGTGGCATGTTTGGAACACTTGTTGCTCCTTTGCTGTAGGAAAAAAAAAAAAAAA